>JANRMT010062854.1:111809535-111826169 GCA_026402145.1 Polypterus bichir lapradei | reverse complement strand
GATAGATAGATAGATAGATAGATAGATAGATAGATAGATAGATAGATAGATAGATAGATAGATAGATAGAACGCCAACACACCATTTAATGATATTTTGTAAAGGTATCAGCCTACCATGTATGCATTTTTAAGATGATCGTTTGTTGATGCCCTTTGCATCCAGTGACATAAGTCCCCATTAACTATTCATCTACAGGGCTTCCAGCTTTTAGTCACCTAATTAAAAAACAGAAACAACATTAAATTAAATATTATAAGATATTTTTATAAAGGGGAGATTATCTACAGACCATACCTTGTTGCCCAGCTTGCTCCGGAATACTAGCAAATCAAAAAAGATATTGATACAGAGAGACAAACCACAATTAGCATCAAGGAAGAGAGATGGTTTCTTTGCATTTTTTAGATATACAACAAGTTAATCATGTGAGGTCCAATCCAAATGCACAGAAGTGAAGTATATGGCCCGCCAAAAACATAGGTTAATATCCAGTGTGAGTGGGGCTTTGGGCCTCTTCATTGGTTGAATGATCTGATCTTGCAATTGTCAAATAAGATCCTGAGCTCTACACCTCATCCAACCTAACAATGACATGACTGATCAAACTGATGAACTGCTGAATAAAATATATTAGATTCATTATTGCAGGACTTGCAATTCAAAGTATATACCTCTGATGTCCACGGGTTTTAATCATTCCTGGAACAACAAATTTTTGTTTCAGGACAGCCTTTCACCTTCAACCAATGAGCTTTATACTTAGCTTATGACATCATAAAATATAAAACCATGTGTTGCATAGACCTCCTGAATTAAAAAAAAAATAACATACCTTTCTTGACCGACATAATCCAATTCAAGGTTACAGGGGGCCAGAGCCTATTAAAGCAGCACTAGGTGCGAGTTAGAAAACGGCTTCACATACATCCACATTCACAGTCGTACACATCAATTGGGACAATCAATCTAAACTGCAAGGTCTTGAGAGTTAAACCAAAGTACCCAGAGGAAATCCCAGAAGGTGTGCCATCTCTTCATGAATAGTAACTAAAGGCAGAATTTGAACCCAAGATGCTGAATTAGCTCATTTAAAATACAGTACTGATAATTTGTCTTTATTGTGTGTATAATATGAATTTGTTTAACTTGTGTACGCCTTATACTTTTATTTAATATTGTGGAAAAGCCTTTTCTGTTCAGAGTCTCAAGATCTGGAACAACATTAAAATGAACTGCAGTAAGAAAGGTTTCATTCAGGGAGCTCAGCTAGATTTTACCATGCACATGTAAAAACTTAGTAGCCTTGGCAGCAATTCACATGTGTCTCTGCAACAGTATCCCTTCATTCGTCTTGCTGTCCACAAATACAAATAGACCTAAAATAAATAAAAGTGATTAGTTAAAATGGGCTTACACTTAAAGTGGATTTATTTCTTAACCTACACTCACATACGTGTTTCTTCAGATGCCAGAAATTCTGCTTTTAATTTATCAAATTTCAGTGCCTCAGATCGATAAAAATGTTTCTGTTAGGACACTTTAATAGTATGTATTTTAAACAAATGATTCGTCCCATTAAACATGTGGGGCTGATCTGGCTGCGGGATATTTTCCAAGATCCAACAATAAAAGAGATTTATAAGCTTTTTCTGTGACACATTCTCTTTCCAACGTGGCTACAGAATTTAAAAAACTAGCTCTTGAAAATGTAACTTGGATAGACAGTGTTGTGCCTCTCATCATGTGTGTATATTTTTGCTTCAGTATACAAAATATTTTCAAGTTTAAAGAAACAGTAATTTAAATTTTAAAAAATGTTACAGACATGCAGTATTTGGGCAGCTTCACATAGAGCCAAGATGCAGGCTCAGTTCCCAGCCTGGTGACTGTCTGTTCAGTTCTTCCCAAAGAAGTATACGTTAGGTTAACTGACCATTCCACATTGATTCAATGTGTTCCTATTGTTCATACTTGCCTTCAGTTTGATGCCGTCTGCACCAGGAAATTACATTTTTTTTTAGACCATGTGTTGGATGCGGTAATACGTAGTATCAGTGCATGTTCCTAACCTACCTACCTACCTACATTTCAGAGAGCACTTTCAAAGCCTGCATCATATGATCATAACTGCACGGTGCCGCAGTGGTAGTGCTACTGCCTCGCAGTAAGGAGACCTGGGTTCGCTTCCTGGATCCTCCCTGCGTGGAGTTTGCATGTTCTCCCTGTGTCTGCGTGGGTTTCGTCCAGGTGTTCTGGTTTCCTCCCAGTGTCCAAAGACATGCAAGTTAGGTGCATTGGCGATCCTCAATTGTCCCTGGTGTGTGTGTGCGAGTGCAGTGCGGTTGGCTGGCACCCTGCCAGGGGATTTGTTCCTGCCTTGTGCCCTGTGCTGGCTGAAATTGGCTCCAGCAGACCCCCGTGACCCTGGATATAGCGGGTTGGATAATGACTGACTGATTATGTCGGGAGGAGTAAAGCACGGAGTCTGATAGACTGCCTGCCCACCTAAGAGGTACCTGTTGGGCACAAGGGGTTCTCTCATCTTGCAGCTGTCTGAAAAAGGCTGCTTTATAATCCAGCAACCCGATGATGAGTCCCGCCACTCAGAAAATCAGATGAGGTGTCACCCTGAGCAGTAACTCTGATATCAGTCTGCTGTTAATAGCATTTAATGAGGAAGTTAAAAACAAATCTAAATGTTTGAAGCCATGTTTAACAATAAGTGCATCAGGACATAACTCTGCAATGTAAAATCCTGGTTCAAAATGGATAATAGACTTTTTATTAACTAGTGTCTGACTGAACCAGGAGAAGTCTGTCTTGCATGAAGTACCAGGAAATTTAATTTATTTTTAGACCATATGTTGGATGCGGCAACACGCAGTATCAGCACGGGTTCCCAACTTACCTACCTACATTTTAGGGAGCACTTTCAAGCCATTAAAATCCAACACTTTACAAAGCATTGTGGACTATAGGGGGCACTCATGCTTTTTCCCCAAACCTAAATTATGATCAAAAAAGAATAGAAGTGACAAAAGAAAGGGGTTCTATTACCCAAAGCAAACCCTAAGCCTCTGGCCATTCTATTTAGCCTCTATCCTCCTTTCCTTAACTAGTCACTCAGCAATGGATTTCTTCAAACTCTTATATACTGACTGCAGGGGACTTTTATGCCCAAGTTAGGAAATCCATCAGGGTAAACCATCACACAACTGTTTCCAGATTATTCAGCCAGCACCTGAAGTTCTGCAGAAGCCTCTGAGGAGCTCCCTCTACCGACTCCAGGTTCCCCTGCAGACTTTCCCCATCACTGAGTGTAATTGGGGAGGGCCAGTCTGTTCATCCTACCCAATACACCTTTGATTTTAACCCTTATTGTGCTCTATTGGCCTGGGGGACATTAACCAGGGGAACAAATTGACTGTTCCCTTTCCCACTTTCACACTCTATTGTAGAACACTTCATATCCCTTGATCATAGCCACAGTGATCTTTCTGTTTGTGCTCTTTCGCAGGACTTTAAACATAATTTCATTGAAAATCAGACAAAGCTGCAATAAGCTTATTCTCAGCCTTGCATCACATACTGTATTTCTCCAGGTCTTAATGACTGACTAACTCTTTGATCCCTCCCTTCGTCTTCTCTAATGGTAGCTTTTTCACACCTACTCTTATCTTCTCTCATAAGTAATATGATATTTTCAATTTGTTATGAACACTCACCTATTCTGTTTCTCTTCTCAGTACTCACATGTGGCACTTGGTGTCAGTGCTCTACTGCTGAGTTGTTTGCCTGACTATGGAAAGTCATCTCTGATAAAGGAGCACTGGAATCATCGGGTTGAAGGGTCCTTTCATCAGATTGGCCGGCCCAGCACTGACTCAGCTGTGGAAACGGCCAATAGGAGGGAGGTGACTTGTTGGCCAAGGTCTCCAATCTGAATCCTCATATGTGATATAATCTGTTCTTGCATTTTGCTTTGTAGCTTGTACTGTTACTATTGTACTGTTGTATTATATTCCTGAGGTGGCAGTGATAGAGTGGCCATGTAAATCTGTGAAAAGGATTGCTTGTATTCTGTTTTGTGTATTGTATTTACCACATTTTTTGACACCCATTGCTGGCCCAACCTGCCTGGAAGGGCATCTCTCTCCAAAATGTCTTTCCCAAGATTTCTTTCATTTTTTTCCATACAAGGGTTTTGTTTTTTGGAGTTTTTTCTTGTCTTCTTAGGGAATCAAGGATGGGGAGTTACCAAAAAGCAGGGTGTGTTAAGGCCCATTGTGGCACTTCATGTGTGATTTTGAACTATACAAAAATAAATTGTTTTTGTTGTTGTTGTGTTCTATATCTATATATCTACATATATATCTATATATAACATATATATAATCTATATATTTACTAAATTGGTCATATAAACAACAAAGAATTCAATAAATAAATAAACCCAAAAATAATAATAGAGCCACTTCCTTCCATCATGGGAATTTTTTATATCTAGTTACTAAACCGGTTTATTGTAATTTCAGACTGGCACAAAGCTGACTATCCAGGAAGAACCAGGCACATGGCACAAACCATCCAATCAATGTTTCTCACAAAGCCTGCATCATATGATCATAACTGATTGTATCGGGAGGAGTAAAGCACAGCGGAGTCAGAGAGATTGTCTGGCCACCTAAGAGGTACCTGTTGCATCTTGCAGCTGCCTGAAAAAGGCTGCTTTGCAATCTAGCAACCCAATGATGAGTCCCGCCACTCAGATAATCAGATGAGGTGTCACCCTGAGCAGTAACTCTGATATCAGTCTGCTGGTAATAGCATTTAATTAGCAAGTTAAAAAACAAATCTAAAAGTTTGAAGCCATGTTTAACAATAAGTGTGTGTGTGCATTTTTATCATGTAGTAGGCTGAATTTATACATGTGGAATTTTATATTTTTTGATCCTAACTGTAATAACTAATAACAAATGGTAATTTTATAGTGGGGAAAAGTTGTAGTACAAAACTTCCAGCTATAAACTATACTTAAACAAAAGACAGAAAAATGGTTGGGGTTATGGATGAGAAAAATGTGTTGAATTAGCATTGATGAAAATTGGTAAGGGAAAAACGCTTTAAAAATTAACTATTTAGTCCTCTAATGTGATGGTCTACTAAGAAACTACTTTTTCCCGGTATGGCAATGCTTTATATCCCAGTGCTGGAAGAGGGGGTGCAGGAGGTGGGCAAGATGAACATCAGTGATTGGTTTAGATTTTGCATCCTTTCCTTTCCCTCAGTTAACTCTTAAATTGGCCCCCATTTATCTAAATTCACATTAGCCTCTTCAAGCAGGCACATTTGTCACGATTACATTCATTAATGGTGTGTGTGGGAATTTAATTTCAGAGTGATATTATCAGGGCCAGATCTTCCTTTTCAATTTGTGAAAAGACTGTTACGTTGTGAAATATTTCACTTTGCAGGTGTTATACCACTTACAGTTAGTTCACTAGGGCCCGTGAAAGGACCAAAAATATGTAACCTTAGTAGTCGAAAACAAAAATTTCAATATTTTCAGTGAAATTCAGAGCATTCACCTAAAAATTGCTGACTAAAAATCAAAAGCTGAAGTCGAGAGTTTCTGACAGAGAAAAGTTGTTTTTAGCAAAGACTCTTCGGACGCTAATCATCAATCTTGGTTACTGTAAGACACACAGTGCCAGCTTTTATAAAGTTACACTAGTGATTGTCAACATGGGAGACTTCTGGGATGGAGTATCATGCTCTAGCAATGTAATTCCCAAAATGGTACCATTTGTTCAGAAAATAAAATTATGACACAGTAAACAAAACTACTTTACTTTAATAAAATTATGTTTAGCCCAACAAGATCAATAACTGTTAAATAATGTTACTTCAAGATTCCCTGGTGAAAATAACTTCCAAAACACTAATTGGTCACAAGAACAAGCCATCCAGCCCAACAAGCATGTCCATCCCATTCATCTAGATTGTCCAAAATAACATCAAGTTGAGATCTGAAGGTCCTTAAAGTCCTACTCCCCATTACACGACTTGAAAATATATTCTATGTTTCTCTGTGTGAAGGACAACTTTTCTAACAGTGGTGTAAAATCTGCCCTTAAGTAGTTTCCAGCCATGTCCTCATGTTCTTGTTGAACTAATTCCTTTCATTATTTTAAATGTCTCAATTATGTCTCCTATTAATCTCTGTTAGCTTTAGCTGAAAAGGTTAAACTCCTTCAAAACTCTCCTTATAGCTCATACCTCTTAGCTCATCATACCTCTTAGTCCTGTTTTCAGCCTAGTTGCTCCCCTCTGGGCTTTCTCTAGCCCTGATATATCTTTTTTGTACACTGGACAGCAAAACTATACACTATACACAGTACTCCAGATAAAACGTTGTTTCGTTTCACTGTATGCTGCACTACTGTATATGGATGAAATGACAATAAATACTCTTGAATCTTGAATCTTGAAACCTCACTTTAACATTATATAATTTAAGCATAACCTCCTTTGACTTCTACTCTGTACCTCATGATACTGTATATAACCAAACATCCTATTAACTTTCTTGATCACTTCTGTACACTTTCTGGATGTAGACAGTGATGAGTCCACTACGATTCATTTCTATGTGCTTACATTACATTCAATTTCATCTACCACAAATCTGGCCTGACCTTAGTAATGATTCAGCTGATTCTACGTCATCTGCCCTTCCACCATGTTTTGGTATCACCTGCAAACTTTACCAGCTTATTAAATTAAATTTTTTCCAAATTGTTTATGTATAATAAAAACAGCAGCGGCCCCAGGACTAATCCCTGAGAGACTCCTCTTTAACCATCGCCTAATTTATGATAAAGTTCCCCTTACCATTACCCTTTGCTTCCTGCATTTGAGACAGTTTTGTACCCACCTATAGACCATGTCCTGAAGTCCCACTTCTTTTAGTAATATTAACACTATCTGACTCGTAACTGTGAGTAGTCAGTGTGTCACCTCATCCCAAACCTTTAATTTTATTGAATTTAAACCTTTTTCTGTTTTATGTCATTTTATGTAAGCTGACGTTTGTCTTTTTACTATTTTTTTTTATGATGAAAAGTGCCTTAGACACTTGCGGTGAAAAAGGACACTGAAATAAAATCCTTGAATCTTTGACAAATAAGAGCCACAATATTTTATTTTTAGTCATATATAAATGTAGTCTTTAAGTGCAGTGCACGTTCCACAGAAGTTGCTATTGCTACTCAGTCAAGCATTATGAGCCCTTTGAGGTGCCCAGTTGCAATCTGATTGGTGGTCCCTCTGTGGTTGGATCCTGCCAAGAGAGCCTTAAAATTGGAATAAGTACGTTCAATAGCTGAATGGATCTCCAGATTGCAATGTTTTAAAAGGTGTAGCATTTTGCAAGTGAGATGTCATATGTTACACAATTTTAGGAAAACTAAAAGAATCTTATATATAAACGTCTATGCGTGGAAGTGTATGTGTCTGTCCGGCCTGGAAGTGAGAAGTGGAGTCGGGGTAAGGGGCTCCACCTCCGAGGAAACAGAAAACTCGCTTAGCTGCTAGTAACACAAGCAAGGCCAGCATGTCAGCAAAACAAAACCTCAGAAGAAAGACAAAGTCGCTTAGCTAACATGTTGCTAAAATGGCAAAATGGTATCCCTTTTATTTTTCCTCTCGCCGCTAATGCACAAGCAAGGTGAGCACGTTGGCAAAATGAATCCTCCTACGAGAGAGATGTCCAGAGTAGTTCCTTTCAATTACCTGACATCTGTACATTTCAATTTTTTTTCTGACTATTTCAATGGTTTTTAGGACCCTGGGCTTTTTACAGCACGGGCTTACACAGCTAGTGGATCTAAAAAGGGCTACAGGTATGTAAATCCAATATTGTCAATGACAATATATTCAAAGCTGTTCAGATCAAATGAAATTCATTTTAAATGAATAAGGAATATAACAAATTCACAGTGGCACAGGATCACGATAGTTCAAATGTCGTTCTCGCCCTTGATGGGGTGCATGTTGTGTGCAGTTTCCATGTTCTCTCTATGCTTTTGTGGGCATCCTCCCACATGAGGTAACTCCATACTAGTCCTGTGTGTGTCTATGTTTTGTTCCTGCCTTGTGCCATTACTACTATATTAATCTCAGTATCCTCAAAATGGAAAAAGGAGTAAAAAAAAATGTACAAAATAAACATTTGCCCCACCAGGGCCAGGGAAAGGCTTCAGTCCCGCGGGATAATAAACTGGACTAATTTGACATGTGAATGTTATATTAAATTAAGACATTTTGCTCTGTGCTTTATTTCAAGCCAAATGAGACATGGGAGTAGTGAAGTGGACAGTTTCTTTATAGCACATTGTATGTAAAACTCAAAATACTTATAATCTTATAATCACTAATATTGTACGAACAAAGCTTAATGGCTCAATGTGAGTCAGAAATCAAATTAATTTTTTGGCAAGTATTGTACCATGTATTGCAGGATCTCTGTACAATTAGCCCTGTCTTAAGTAGCAGTCTTCTTCTCAAACATTTACACTACTCTGCTGTAGATTTTGAGTGTCACTATTGACCTGTCTTTTTTCTCAAGCTGCTACAGTTTTCCTCCCACATCCTAAAGTTGTTCCACTTAAAAATGAGTGTCTGTGTGTGAGTGTGTTTTGTGATAGACTGGCACTTCAGTCAGGTCTGCTTCTTGGCTTGTAGTCGGCTGACATTTTATGCAAGGCTGGCCTCTGCCTTATGTCTAATGTGGTGGGTCATTCCCCAGCTCTGCCACTCTGATCATGACAAGAACGCTCTGAACATAGGTGAGATGGAAGATTTTTTTGAATATTAATTGTTTTACGTGTGCAATATGGTGATGTATGGATTAGTGAAGCTAAGAGTTTAGCTGAGCTTGGTCACTGTCTGTGTGGAGTTTAAATGTTCTCGTTCTGTCTGCCTGTTTTTGACTAGGTGCTGCAGTTTTGTTCCCACATCCTCAAGATGTTCCATTCAGGAATAACATTCTGTGTGTGAGTGTGCACGTTGATGGACTTGCACTTCAGTCCGGGCTGGTTCTTGCCTTATACCACAAAATGTTGGGGGGACGCTCTGCCCCCGAAATGCTGAAAAGGCCTAAATTAGCTTAAACTACCCTAATATGGGATTTTCATAAGAATGATTTACATCATAGTTTACTTTCATTATTGAAATATTCATATTTGTGCTTCAACCCTAACCCTAACCCTAAACCTAACCCTAATTGTAATATTGTATTAGAAGTTTGTATTTTTCACCCTCTGACAATGGCCCATAGAGGGCTTGTTCTGTAATAAAGGATCAAAAATATTAAAAAAAATCATAATCACTGACCTTGAAATGATCTAAAATGATACCCCACATGCGTAGGTTTGAATCTTATCATTTCTAGCCTTCTGGGAGTGGCTCTTAGAGGGCTAGAACCACTGTTAAAGAATCAAGCATCATAAATATTATCAAATTGCATTCCACATTCCCACAATACCATTCCCCATTTGTTCAAAGTTTGTGTGAAGGAGTAACTTTGTGCCTCGTAATCTGTTAGGGGGTGAACCCCTGGGGTTGGTGGATGTGACACACACAACTTTTAAATCCGTCTGATCATTTTTGCTGTAGATACCTATTGGTTTACTCTTTATCATAAGGGTACAATATCCTGCACAAAATATGGTCTGAAAATTGCCTACAAATGAGAGTTTTTCAGGTCTAAGGGGCCAAAAATATGGGTCAATCCACAAAAGATTGATGTCTTGCATAACTAGATGTCAAGAGAAGTCAAATATCATATGATGCTGTTTTCTAATGCCAGTGAGTAGGTGCTGGACACAAAAAAAAAAAAACTGAAGTGATTTCAGAGAATTCATAAGTAATTCTTATAAACACCAAATTAAAGATAGAAGTGCTGTACGTTCACCATTTTTAGAGCCAAGTATTCTAACCTAAGTCACAACTAGTACTGCAAAATAAGAAGTAGAACTGGATGAAACACAGGACGTGCAAACACATACACACTCACCCACGGCACACACACACACACTGACCATCATACCAGGCTGATACAGAAAAGCCAGATGACTTTGGACAGTAGGATTACAGCACAGTCCTGGAATCCATTCAAAACTATAAATAAATGTACAGTTCAAAAGTACTTATAGTACTGGATGTTCTTTACAACCACAACACATGAAGTTTCTTGCAATATTCACGCAAAGACTTAAACACTGCAATTATTTTATTATCCATCTAAATTAAAACTCTCAGGCGGTTGTAATAAAAGGCTTTAAGTTAAAGACAGAATGCAGAAATGTGGCCAAAGGGATCGGCCCTTACAGGTCTTGAGCAGACATTCCAGGACTCAGTGAGCAGAAAGGTTATGTAATTCACACCGTAAGAGGCCCGCCTGAGTACGGATTACAGATGTTTTCCTTCTTTTTTTTTTTAATTAAAAATCCAACTCTTTTCTTGCTTCCGTTCAGAGCAATGTCAAAAAAGGCAATGAGAGCTATTACGTGTTTTATGGAGGACTTGTTTGACTGTTTGCTTTAGCCCTTTTTTGTTTTTAGGGTACATTCACTGGCCACACTGATTTTTTAATCTAAGATGTTCCCACACCCCTTTAGTGTCAAAACAGTTAACTAAAAATGTTAGTTTTCTTCCCTTCAATTTACGTTACTGCTATCCATTTATCTTCTTTAAAAGTTCATAAGTGCAATAAGAACCTTTTGGAAGTATTTAGGCGTCATCAGCAGTCTTGGAATGCTTATGTGTTTAAGTCAAACTCAATATCACAAATCTCCTATTAAAAACAATTACACAATGCTTTATTACAGTGTGAACACAGTGCTGAATATTTTTTGTGGAACACTTTGTACCTTGTAAAGGATTCTCTATGTGGAAAAAGGGCAAAGTGCCATTTATCCATTTCTTCAGGGTCATGGAAAGCCAGTGCCTATCCTAGAAACTTTGTTTGGACTGCCACATCATCACAGGGAACCCTAAAACTGGGCCACTTTAGAATTTTCATTTAGCCTAGCATGCACATGCTGAGGTGTCGCCCATTGCACGGCCACGCTCGGGTCCTAATTTGGGATCCTGAGGTGGTTCATTGTGTGGTGGGTGCAGCAACACTCCGAATCAGTGTGCACTCCCAACTTCTCCTCTCTCCCCCTCCTGGAATACATGTCTTTGGGATAAAGGAAGAAAACAAAAGTACTGAAAGAAAAGTTCAATGGAAGTATGAGGGTAACGTGCAAATTCAACACAGATGGTCATTGGGCTAGAACTTGTGCCCAGGATGCTGGATCCATGAGGTAACAGAGGTATCCACTGGCCCACCATAAAATAAATACATAATATTTATCCACTCTATACCAACCACTTGCTATTGCAGGAGATCAATATCTGTTACAGAAATATTGAATGATTACATTATGCAGTTAACTGTTCCCACTAAAGTACTCACTATATGAACTATTAATGCATTTAATTAGGATTTGTTAACAGTGAATTATATAGTATGTACACCCACCTATTTTCAGAATTTACTTCTAAAGTACAGGTATTGTGGTAGACAGTGGTATCTTGGTGGCTTTATGTTGTAGAACATCAATGAACAGGATTTACAGGCTTTTTTTGCTGAGTGACCTGTTCTACCAAAATTGTTCTAATGTTCAAACCCAGTTCAGGATCCCTGAAAACTAGAGCCAATGCCAACACTCTCTGATGCAAGGCAGGTTCCCACTCTGAAAGTAGTGCCAGTCAATCAGAGGGTATATTTAAGACCACACTTGATTACTTTAGAGCTGCCAATTAGCCTATAATGCATGTCTTTGGAATATAAGAGGGATTCCAGATTACCTGAAGAAGTATCCTTACAGATATCAGAAGAACATGCAGGTTCCACATAGAGAAACATTCTGCATTCACAATGGTAACAACATTCTACCCGTCCTTCAATCTTATGAGTTTTCATTATATGAACTATGACAAACCTTGTAGAAACAGTTATCTTTAGAAGTTGCATGGAGATCACTTTAGTGCAATCACAGTCTGACACATGAACCTGCCTTTCATTTTTTGGACCCAGTTAAAAGTTAGGGCGGGCGCGCTGACTTATCATGTCGACTGGGCAACACAGTAAAAGTGGTGTCTATCTATATATGTCTATGTTTTCCATAGCCTGCTACAGGAAGGTACTCTCTCGACCATTGGCATTGGTTTCGCTCCTTGCTATTTTCGTTATACTGCGACGGTGGTTTCCTAAGCCTTTGCTATACTGAATGCCTTTCTCACCGTTTTCTTTTCCTATTCATACACCGGCGTATGCTACAGCGGGCTTCGGCTAGTATTATATATTAGTAAACCTTCAAAATAATGTGCAGTTAAAGTTACAACAGCATTCTCAGCATTTCTGGAGCTTAGTAGAGCCAGATAACTATAAGAATCTTCACCAAGCAGCTCTGAAAATGTCTGCTTTGTTTGGGTCTACGTACCTCTGTGAGTCTGACTTTTCTGACATGAATGTCATGAAATCAAAGTTCAGAACAAGACTGACAGATGAACTGACTCCATAAGAGTGAACCTAAGTGGCTACACTCCACCATACACCTCTATTGTTGACTCCATTCAGTGCCAGTCATCTCACTAATTAAAAAACACATCACACAACTGGACATGTGAATACTCTTGTGAAGTGGAACAGTGACATCTAACAAAATGACAAATGAATAAGGAATATCTGTATATTTGGAATTGCATTGTTTTGTTTTGACAGTATTTATGTTTTAATTCATTAGTGTGAGATACACTAGAAAATGCATAACAGACATACAAAATGCACTTGCAGGTGAACTAAATATTTTTCTTGATGTTTTAATGCAAAATGTGAGTTGTGGACATCAACATTTTGTAAATGTTCAGGCAAAACAAGCTTATTCAGTTTGTTTGGTTTGAAATAAGCTATGAGAATAAATGTTAGAAAACATGAGTAGCTCTCGGCCATTTTCATTTTGTAAAAGTAATTCTCAGACCCCTGATCTAGAGTATTCCATATAAACATGAGGAAAGTGTGAAGATTCCACACAAATAGAAATGGGAATTGAACCCTGGAGTTTAATTATAATAAACATCAGGTCTGACTACTGTGCCACTGGTTAAACACACAGTTCACTGGGAAATCCCATTACTGGTTGATATAGATTATTAATAAAACTATACATTGAAGACAAAGGAGCATTAAAAGCAAATAAGAGGAAGGTTATTTAAAACCCACCAATCAGGGGAAATGTATAAAGAAATATCAAAGGTACAACACATACTCCATAGAACAATAGAGCACACATGAGACTGTGCAGAGGAACGTATACACAAACAGAAATGTATTAGTCTGGGGGACAAGGAAGGAGCTCATACTCCTCTAGAAGGGAGAAACTGTGCTGGCCGCTTGATAAAAAAAAAATCTCCACAAAAAAGTGAAAGCCACAGAAGATTAAAAGACCTCAGGTGAGACACAGTGATACAAGGTTCAAAACAAACTTGGAAAATTTTAGTCTTCAAATGCTAAGCTCTGTAATTAATTCATAGGTAATAGTAAGAGCATCATCCCGACAGTGAAGCCTGGTGGTATCAATGCTCTGTGTCATTGTCTGGAAAACTTCATTAGATGAAAGGCAAAGTAGATGCAGCAACACATACTGAAACACAGTAGATTAAACCAAAGGCAGTTTACAAGAGACCTGAGGCTTCAGAGTCACGTCATCATCCACAGTGACTCCAAATGCACTACCAGAAACCCATAGGAGTAACCTACACCCAAGTCAGCATTCTGGAGCCGCAATCCAGCTGATAATATCTGGCACCAGCTGACAGTAACTACACACCAAAGGTCTCCATCCAACATGAAGAAGCTTACATAATTTAGCAATTCATAGTGGACAAAGACTAAAGTATCCAGTCCGGGGATCAGATTTATAACACTTACAGAGTATATTCAACAAGAGACGTACACAAGTTTCCTCTTTAGAGAAATTGGAAAATAATGACACTCTAAATAAAGCAGGGAAATGTAGCCAAACCAGCTACATAAACATATTTAACCTTGAAACTGATGACTATGATGTAGAGACTCTATTTTACTTTCTTTTCAAGAAGGCCAAAGCTGCATATTTGCACTGAAGAACTTGGTTTTTTTTTTACTTTCTCATATACAAAGTATTGGGAAAGCATTGTAATCCTCCAAAAATTCCTTTTTGAGATTTTGATGAATCTCAACGTTTTAGACCTCCTTGAGTCCGAAAATACCATTTTTGGAATTATGTCTGTGTGTCTGTCTATGTACAGTATGTGTGTATATGTAATCACGATAACTTGAGTACGCTTTCACTTAGGTCAACCAAATTTTGCATACAAGTATTAGGTACAAACCATAGATTTCTATCAACTTTTGAGCTATTTCCACTAACCGGAAGTAGTACTTCTTTATTCATGCAGCTGCAGAGTCCGATTTATTCAATGTTGCTTTTATAATAATTATTCAATAAATTAATAATTTGATTTGTTGTTGATGGTTCTTTAATGCATCTGCGTGGGTTTCCTCCCACTGTCCAAAGACATGCAGGTTAGGCGCATTGGCGATCCTAAATGGTCCCTAGTGTGTGTTTGGTGTGGGTGTGTGTGTGTGTGTGCCCTGCGGTGGGCTGGCGCCCTACCTGGGGTTTGTTTCCTGCCTTGCGCCCTGTGTTGGCTGGGATTGGCTCCAGCAGACGCCCGTGACCCTGTAGTTAGGATATAGCGGGTTGGATAACGGATGGATGGATGGATAATGGATGGCTGGATGCCACAGCTCCATCATGCTCATTTATGAGGAGCTACATTCAGTTTACATTTGGTTTTGTTGTGCATGCCAACATAGCAAATAAATATGCAACACTATACAGTTTTCCTAAAAAATTAGGACATTGGCTGCACGCATATTGCAATAAGGGCAACTAGAGAGCATGAAGCTGCTTTTGTTAACCGTAAGCAGTCACATTCCATTAACATGCAAATCATCTGTGCATTCAGGATGAAACCGACTGCTCAGATGTGGAGTGCACCACAGGACTCCCGAAATGCAGGTGGCATTGTCTGGATGCATCAGATGGTGATGATGATGCTGTGCATGGTAGCTGGTAAGTGTTTCACGTGGCCTTTACTACTCATTGTAACAGCAATCATATCATTACATGTGTCAGGTGATGGTGGCTACCCATTCTGATGCTGGCATCTCATTCCTTTTCCTGACACCCCAGAACACTATAATGTGACACTCAGTTGTGGAGCACATCATAGGACTCCTCAAATGCAGGTGGTGCTGTCTGGATGCATCAGGTGGGAGGCTGCTCTGCTAGCCACTGAATGACTGCAGCACTGTGACTGCATTTATACGAGGCTGATTAGCATAGTCCATGTATAGTTATTGGAGGGTGGCAACTGGACAGAACTTTGAATACATTTGTGCATGCATATTTACAAGATGATTATGATTTATGAAGAGTAAATTGCATACAAATGTCTGTAACAAAGGTCCTAAATCAGATTTTTTTGGAGTAGGTAGTTTCCTGTTTTTCGGTGTATGCATACTTTCATGCTCATATTCACATACATTTTTGCAGACTCCAGATGAGTAAAGCCAGTACAGAATTCGATTAAGAACAGTTACTTGCTGGTGTTAGTTGTAAGTACTTATAATTTAGAAGGGCTTATCAACATGTTCAGTCAATTTGACATTATACATAAATTAATTGCAGCACAATAGCACAGGGTTAGCTCTGCTGCTTTACAATTTGAATCCTCAGCCAGTCACAGCCTTTGTGGAGTCTGCATGTTCTATTGTGCATGACTTTTCCTCTCAATATTTTAATTTGACTCCCACATCCCAAAGATCTGTGTGTTAGTTTAAATTGTACTGTATGAGATGAAGGGCTGTCATCCAGCTAGGGTTACCTGATATTCCATGCCTGATGGATGGGTTCTATAATAATAATAATAATAATAATAATAATCTTCTGCTTCTTCTTTCATAACTATACCCATTTTTATATGGGGTTGCTATTTTTCTTACTAGACTTCTCCAACAGAAGTTCAGTGTGATTTTTACAGGTGCATGCCTTTCCTGATGCCATTTCTCCCCATTTATAATAATTTATATAACACGTTTCAAAAAGCAATGATATAAAGTGCATCACTTAATGCAATCAAAAAATTTTACCAAGTAAAAATTATCATGGAAATAGATCATGCATTACAAATCTGTAATCTAAAGTGCAAATAAAAGCAGTAAGTAAAATAAACATGCAAAAAATAATATGATTATTATATTAATGATTATTATATTAAGTTAATTAGACATAATTATATGTGATAAACAAAGAACAGCAGTGATGTGGTGATAAACATGTAGTGATGGGGTTTCTCTTTCTTTGGCTTTAGGTAACATTTTTTGCTCAGCAAATTCTGTAAAAAGCCAGATTTCCCAATGGGGAAATCTATCTATCTATCTATCTATCTATCTATCTATCTATCTATCTATC
>JANRMT010062854.1:111776603-111809525 GCA_026402145.1 Polypterus bichir lapradei | reverse complement strand
ATCTATCTATCTATCTATCTATCTATCTATCTATCTATCTATCTATCTATCTAATAAGTGCTTTCTGGCTAAGACAAGTTTGAAGACCATTGCAGTAGTCTAGAATTGCAGAATCCAAAGCATGAATAACAGTTTCTGTATCTCCAAAATTCTGAATTGATCTGGCCCCAGAGATGTTTCTATGGTGATAAAAACATAGTTGCAGGGCCGTTTTCAGGTGGCTCTCATATTAGGGTGCTTTGGCATGTAGGCAGAGTGGTGGCTCTGAGGCTAGGGATCTGCAGTGGCAATTCAAAGCTTGCTGGTTCGATTCCCGTAAATGCCAAAAGGGATTCTGCTCTGTTGGGCCCTTAACCTGCAATTGCTGAGTGCTTTGAGTAGTGAGAAAAGCGCTATATAAATGCAAAGAATTATTATTAGCCATTATGGATGTAGTGAGAAGTCAAGCAAAATGACACATTTTATTGGCTAACTAAAAAGATTACAATATGCAAGCTTTCGAGGCAACTCAGGCCCCTTCTTCAGGCAAGATGTAATTATTACAAGATTATTACATCTTGCCTGAGAAAGGGACAATGACATCACTGGATCAAGAAAGGTTAAGCAAAATAATAAACATAAGGAAAGAGTTTTTTGCACCATTTGTGTTTCATTTTATCTTTAAATTACAATAATTACCCAACTGCCTAAGATAGGAGATTTGAAGCAATTAAAGTGTCAGCAGCAGGAAGGAAACAAAGATGAAAGTTTTGCTTTTGCTAAAAACCCATTATGGGATTAATGTGTTGAACATGACCCTGGTGGCACGTTCAACACACACACACTTAGGAGCGTGCAGCACTACAGATGAAGGAGCCTTCAGGCAGATTGGGGTTGGGGGCCGACGGCGGGGGATGGGTTGCAGAACAGCCAGTTTCCTGGTGCTGGGTACAGCGAAGGCAGGGGGCAACTCAGAAGAGATTATTCTGATCTTAAACTCTTTTCTTATTTGCTGGCACACTTTCAGTTGTCATTTAGCACCCCCTTGTACTAAGGTGATTTTCTTTTAATTCTAGAGTGAAATATAACTTTAGAGTGAAATATGACTAGCATGATGGAGCAGTATTAAGTGTTGTTACCTTATGCATCCAGAATCCTGAGTTTCAAATCTTGCCCATGTGCAGTCAACATGTTCTACGGGGCATCTCTATGGGTTTCCACTGGATACTCTGGTCTTCCATCCCACCTCTTAAAAGATGGGCAAGTTACGTTAACTAGTAAATGTAAATTGCCTACATTATGACTCCAAGTGTGGAGTGAGTCCTTTGATGGAGTGGCCCCCAGTTCATAGTTGGATCCACAATGGGCAAAGCAGCTCCATCAAAATCATTAAGTAGTAATTAGCCAGGCTTTCAGAGGGAGCACTAAAATGCATCTGCTTGCAGTAGAGGAAAAAGCTGGAACTTTTCATACTGGATCTAAACACTCACACCTCTTGGCTTCTTTGTCACTTTTTGGGGAAACATAGTATTAGCAGTTGCACTGTCACGTGAATAAAGCTCAATGAAATGCTTAATTGCATGTTTTAATGAAAGATTGTCTCATCTTTGTTCATTGCTTGCTTGTCTTCACCTCACGAGGCATAATAAGTTGTAAAAATCCTGCTCTGTAAAGATCCCGACATAGAGCATGCACTGCGTATTGATAATGATTTTCAGCCTAGGTCCAATACATATAAATGATGCTATTGTATGTGGACACACAGCTCAGAACCCCATAGATATACTGTAGTTGCATCTACAATTTTTATTTTCACTCCTAAAGCTGACCAGTGTGTTAAATTTGGAATTGTAGCCTTATCATAGAGTTGTGGAGTAGGAACAGACCCATGAGAACTTAAATCTCACCACTATGATGAAGGTTGTTCAGGTGTTTTGGGTGAACAATGCCATTTGAAATAAGGATAGATGGACTAAAACCAGCCTCCTCTTGTGTGTATGTCAATAAATGACTTGAAGGATGGTCATCAAATGTTTCAAAGAAAGGGTTATGATATTGCATGTTAACTGTCCAAGGCAGTGGTGTGATATAGCAGGTCTGCAGCTCAGAAAGAATGGCCAGTTTTAAATAAATAATTGCCAGATTCGCAGCTTAAAGAGGGGGTGTGGTAGTGTGGCCAGAAAGGTTCCCAGGCGTGATACTGGCATGGGCGTTTCCGCACTGAAGTGCAGAGATGCGGGATCACCTGTGTCTGTAACTGATGCTGGGAGCTGCTAATCATCACACCTGTGCCACGTCCCCATTATAAATAGGAGAAGCGTGAGTGCGGAGGGTAGATCTAAAAAGAGAAGGACGGAGGTTAAGGAAGAAGAAGGCTGGAGAAGGAAAGCCCGTGCAAGCAAGCAAGAGCAGGCTTGCTTGAGGTTACAGGCAGCTGGAAGAAGAGCCCCTCAGCAAGAGTGTTTGGTTGATACTCAGGGACATAAAGAAGCGGTCACTCCTGCTGAGAGCTTAAGAGGAGCAGGAGTGACTGGAAGTTGGTTGGCTCGCCGTATATGGCTGTGGAAGACAGCGGGAGTCGCGGAGGCTTGGGAGAGTGAGTCCCAGCGTGAGCGGCCTGGTAGCTGGGGAACCTGAGTCTCAGTCTGG
This sequence comes from Polypterus bichir lapradei, assembly GCA_026402145.1. Taxonomy (NCBI): domain Eukaryota; kingdom Metazoa; phylum Chordata; class Cladistia; order Polypteriformes; family Polypteridae; genus Polypterus; species Polypterus bichir. The sequence continues at coordinate 111,806,897 of JANRMT010062854.1, read as the reverse complement.
CAACAGCCGTACAGAGCCAGGGGTCGGAAAGCTACCACACCAGCAGGAGAAGGTCAGCTGCAGGTAGGGCAGCTCCCCTGTTGCAGGGCCTGGAAGGGAGAAGCAGAGATGCTGCAAGCTAAAAGAAGAAAGCACCGGGTTTTTAAAGAAGGGACTGCTTCCAGCCAGTATTTTAACCTCCTTTTTAAATGGAACTATTTATTGGGATTTTAACCTCCACTTGTTGTTTTTTTTTAATAGATTATTTATTTATTGACTTTTGGAGAACTGCACTTTATTTGGACTTTGGTTTGATTTTTGTAATAAAAGCATTTTGCACCTTTTAGCACCATCCCCTTATTTCGTTTGCTGTCCTCATTGTCCAGCTCATCCGGTTACATTACTGATGGTGTTGGGTTCAAGAGGCTCCCAGAAGAGTGGTGGGAGCATGGAGCAGGACCCGCATCGTCACAAGTGGCGGGATGTTTAGTAAAAACAGTGCAGCTCAGACTTGTGGGTGTTGGTGTGTGCCACTGCAAAGCCTTGTGGTGGTGGGGTGGTCAATAGGGAAACTAGCTGATTGCTTGTTAACAATGAGGTGTCCCTCATTGACACTCCACAAGTTGTTAAGAAAAGCACCTTCACCCACAAGGAATCTAAGCAGGATAGAAAACAGGAGAGAAAATGAGACTGAGTGAGCAAAAAACATGAGAAAGAAAGAGGAAGAGAGAACAAGCAGAATCAGCTGGTGAGGCTAGTGCAATGTTGAGGAGGCAAATTGGTCAAAGGTGCCCCATAGTAGAGCCAGGAGAATGGCACTCCAGGGGCAGATCAACCCTGCAGAGCATTTTGGGATTGTGGGCTCTGGTGTCCTGCAGTGCCTGATTGAGGTGGTAGGGAAAGGGAGCCAGACTCGATGGATTCCAGTGGGATATCTTTGAAGATTGCTGAGATGTGAGTTGGAAAGGGGACCGTGTTTGGTGGAGTCTCGTCCCTGCTAAGAATACCTGACTGGTGAGCAGGGGAGATGAGGCAAGAGAGGGTGTGGTTTCATCTCTTATTTATTAAATTTATTAATTGCTTGTGTATCTATTCACTTTGCTGTTTTATTTATTTATTGAAGGACCAACTGTACTGCACTTTTTGGGCACTATTGTTGTTCGTAAATAAGCACTTTGCACTTTTTGCACCATACTTGTTCTTATGTGTTGTTATTGCACAAGTACATCCTGCTTATGCCTATCAATGAGCCAGGTTTATGACCCAGGGCATCACAAGGGAACTGTGGAGTCACTTTGCATAGAGTTACTGGTATATTTGGACTAGATAGATTCCTTTTTTATGAAGGGCAGAGCTTCTAATATTGTGACTTGGGGGATTAAAAAAAAAAAAGAAAAATCAACAAAATAAAGCAGCTGTGAAAAGACAAGCATGAACGTAAACACAGCTTCGGAGGATTGTTATGGTGGTGGGTGTAGAGGCAATGCTTGACTCCCACTCAAGTGTTAAAGGGCAAAAATCAGGAAAGGGGGGCACAACTCAGACGCCCAGCATTAGGTCAGCATAGCCTGCAGGCCGAGGGAAGCACAGTGCTTGAGTTCCCATGAGCTTTTCACTTACAACCTTTCCTCGGGGCTTCCTTTCTCTCTTCAGCAACTGAGGTCAAAGTAATGTCAGAATGAGATAAGCAAAAAAAAATAATAAATTAAATAAACAGTCAGTTACATTACCTGGATGTGCTGCTCTTGTCTCCCTGGGCACCAATGCCGAATCTTCACTAAAGAATCTTCACAGTTAGTTCTGTGCTTCATTTATTCATTGGAAAATTTACTTTGGTATGATATACATATCAAAAATGTTCAACTGATAAGGCAGGATTCGGGAATTTCTTTGGATATCTTTGTCTTTATTATTTGGCTGGATGTTATATAGAAGTGTATTCATCAATTAATCCAACCTTTTCGTTTCCTGAGCTCTTTATTCAAATATGGGGTTGTTTTTTGGAGACATTATTTAGGCAGGGACTAACCCAGGATGGGATGCTAAACTTGGCTTGGCACACACTCTCAGACTCTGAGATGCCAGTCAGTCTTAACCTGCATTTCTTTAGGATGTGGGAGGAAGCTGGAGGGCACAGAAAAAAACACATTAACACAGGCAGAACACAAGGGGAAAACACCTTGCCTGACACAAAGCTTTTAACATTTAAATTATTTAGGCATTAAATAAGAAATTCAAAACAATCCTAAATGCAAAATCTAAGAGAGAAACAACTTAAGATTGGATTGCAAAAGAAAACTGATGTAGTCACATTTTTTCTTACTCTCAGTTTTGGACTTTGGGTACATTTTAGCTTTGTTTTGTAATTACTTATGTTATTTAATCATTCTGACAGCAACATTTGATGTCTGATTGTTGTTGGTGGATGCCATTTTATGGCCATTTCCGGCCATGTCAGGTGATATGGCAGCTTGGTTGGAGTGGTGGCTCTGAGGCTAGGGATCTGCACTGGCAATCAGAAGGTTGCTGGTTTGAATCCCGTAAAATGCCAAAAGTGTCTCTGCTCTGTTGGGCCCTTGTGCAAGGCCCTTAACCTGCAATTGCTCCGTCCTGGGTGTAATGTTAAACTGCATCCATCCCTGCATGTAGGCCCTCCAACCTGCAGGGAAAAACCTGGGGGTTGGTGGCAGAATTGGCACTCCAGCCACCATAAAAAAACCTCACACTGTTCCACTAAATCTGAACTAGTGTGGTGCTGAGGTATCACCCGTTGCATGGCTACACTCGGGTCCTAATCCGGATCCTGAGTTGGTTTGTCGTGTGGTGGGTGCGGCAATGCACTGTATCAGTGTGCGCTCCTAACCTCTCTTCATCTCTCAGTTTTGGACCTTGGGTATATTTTAGCTTTGTTTTGTAATTACTTGTTATTTAATCATTCTGACAGCGACATTTGATGTCCTGTTGTTGTTGGTGGATGCCATTTTATGGCCATTTCCGCATGTCAGGTGATATGGCAGCTTGTGTCCCACAGCTATGTGTCAAATTGGCTTTTTGTGTAGTTTATGTTTTATATAACATATTTGGATGTTTAAAAATGATGACAGTTGTAGCAGACCTGGTATAAGCAGGTACAGTAGATTGTTCCAACGCCTAGGAGAAAATGTTATAAAAGCACTCTCACCCTTGTTTTAGTCAAGCCTTCGGCACTACCAAAAGTATCTGATCAGATGACCTAAGTTAGTGAGATAGAATGTAAAGGGTGTAATAGGTTTGAGATCGGAAGGTCTTAACCCATTTAGATACTTAAAACAAACAATAGTACCATATAACCAGCACAGTAATGGACCGGAAGCCAATGTATGGAGGTTAAAACATGAGAAATATGGTCATGCTTATGCGTGCTTGTCACAATTCTAGCTGCAGCATTTTGGACCAATTGTATCTGAGAACAGGATTGATGGGTAACTCCAGTGTACTATGAGTTACAGTAATTCAGCCATGAAGAAATAAAGGTATAAGACACCTTTTTAAGATATGCAACAGAGAAAAACGGCTTGAAGATCTTAGCTAACACTTGCAGTTGGACAAAACAGGCTTTAATAACAGGTCATCCACCTGACCCTAAGCATGTTCAGGCCCAGCCTTTCATTGGATGGGAGTCCATGTAGGAAAAGCTTGTGTTGCTGCTGGATCCTAATGCCCCAGTGCAGTGATGGGGACACTGTGCTGTAAAAATGGTGCCATCCTTCAGATGAGATGTAAAGCTGAGGTCCTAACTCTCTATGGTCATTAAAGATCCCTGGGAATCTTTTGAAAAGAGTAGGGTTTATCCTAATGTCCTGACCAAATTGCCCATCATGGCCAGATCCATTCTGTTTCTCAAATCATCTCTTGACTGTAATTGGCTATCTCTCTCACTCCTTCACCACCTAATAGCTAATATGTGCCATCGCAGTGTCCAGGTGGATGCTACACATTGGTGGTGTTTGAAGTGGTTCCCCTCTGTCTAAGCACTTTTGATTAGTTTGGAAAGCGCTATATAAGTGTAATTAACTAATTATTAATTATAACAGAGTTTTTAAGTTAATTCAAGTGAGGTTATTATCAAATATCACACCTAAGGTCCTAGCACAGAGTTAAAAGTATGGAGCTAGTGTACCAAGATTACAATTGTAGACACTATGGGGGTCAGAGAGCCCAAACATCACAATCTTGGTTTTCCTTATACTAAAATCAAGAAAATGTAACAACAACTTAAGACTTGAAATCTTCCGCACAATTCAATAAGGACTTAAGGGAATTACCCCGTTTCGGAAGTACAGTAATCCCTCGCTATATCGCGCTTCGACTTTCGCGGCTTCACTCTATCGCGGATTTTATATGAAAGCATAACTAAATATATAACGCGGATTTTTCGCTGCTTCGCGGGTTCTGCGGACAATGTGTCTTTTTACTTCCTGTATATGCTTCCTCAGTTGGTTTGCCCAGTTGATTTCATACAAGGGACGCTATTGGCGGATGGCTGAGAAGCTAACCAATCAGAGCACGCAGTTAAGTTCTCCTGACTTAGAAGCTAACCAATCAGAGCACGCAGTTGAGCTCCTGCGTGCTGAATGCAGTGTTAACCAGGAAGTCTCCTCTCGCTCATTCAGCATCAACGTGTTTCGCTGTGTAAAGAGTTGTGCTCTTTAGTGTTTATCTTTGTGCATAGTCAAGCCCTTCATTATGGCTCCAAAACGATCTGCTACTGCTTCAGGGGCAGTGCCCAAGCGCAAGAAGAAGATGTTAACGATTGCCGAAAAGGTAAACGTTTTGGATTTGTTGAAGGCTACGATTCTTTTTATTTAAAAAGTAGGAAAGAAATATAAGATCTACGGCCGCAGTGTCCTTTTAACCAGGGTGCAAAACGAGTTGTAAGTGGATGTAATAAGGCAGTAGTCTGGATGGAATCTGCTTTAGGGATTTGGATTGAAGACGAATAACGGCAGTGCTACACAATCGCCTGAAGTGGCTCCTTTAGTAGAGCTGTAACGCTCTCATTTGTTGAGCAGTAAAATTAAACTCATCGTTATCGGACAAGTCATCGTGTCATTGTTGGTGAGTAACCATAATTAATTTTCTACTTACAGTACTTAGTACATGTACGTACGCTTAGTGTCACTGTACACACATTTACTGTATTCTATTTTTCTTGCATTGTACGTATTTATTGCTGGTGACCTGTCTATTGTAATGGCTGTAACATATGTGATATCGGAGACACTCGATATCTTTAAAATAATATTTAGGTTTTACTGTATATAAACAGTGTGTTTATATACAGAATTTCAATGAATCTTACCTAATATCTAAGAGAATACAAAGGGATTATGCTGTATAACTCTGCGGGGAATATTTATAAACAGTGCAGGAGAGTTTATAAGGGCTTAAAATATATAAAAATAACCATACAAACATATGGTTTCTACTTCGCGGATTTTCACCTATCGCGGGGGGGTCTGGAACGCAACCCCCGCGATCGAGGAGGGATTACTGTACAAAGATTTGAGTGCTATCAGCAATCCATATACCATATTTTTTTAAGATAGACTCTTAGGGGAGCAGGTACAATGAAAATAACATGGGATTCAGACTGGACTAGGGGCAGAAGAAAATTGGTCAAATACCTCAAACCAAAAAGAAGCTGAAGCACACAAGGAAGAAAAAGAACACAGTCGCCTAAATGAAGTAGCAGAGGTTTTTGTTCTGCGTCTGTAATTAAAGAAGGGCAAGGGATTAGAAAGAAACAACAAAAGACAAAATAAAACACAAAGGGAACGAGAGCAAGGAAGGGGAGTAAACTAACAAACACAAAAAATATCGAATGAGAAGCACTTAGAGACTGCCACACTTATGTATGCCTAGTGCCTTTTCGTTAATTAATTATTCTTTTTTTAAAGGACAGTGTTCTGGCTTGAAATGGTATAAACATTAGAAAACCTACAATTTCCATGTGTTTCATTTACAAAAACAAATATACAGTTACATGTAAATTCTTATATAAAGAAGGAGGAGAAATAACTCAAAAGTTACATCATAAAAAAGATGAAAATTTCTCACAAATGGTTACACATCACTGTGATGGTTGAACGTGCTCCATGGCACATGGGGTCTTCATGAGGAGACTGATTAATTTTAAGTGCAGTTCTGCTTCTAGGTTTAACTTCTTTCTGTATTCATTTTTAATGAACACTAGCCTTCCATTCTTGATTAATATTAATGAACACTGAAATGAAGTGTTAGATACATTTATTTTATTGATAATTGTTAACATTCTTCTTTGTTTCTCATTTTATATTGTTTTGCATTATTTTACCAATTGCTAAAACTGTTCTAAAAATGATTGTAGACAAAACAAGTTTCCGAAAATTAAAAATATTGTATTATTGGCAGACCAGACCTGAGAGAGGAGGTGCTGTGCAGACGCCTCATGTATGAGGGGACAGAAAGAGAGCACTCACTTGTTAAGATGCACCATATCCCAAAAATCCATGTGGATCTCTCGATCCTGGCATGGATCAGCTCAAAGAGGTGGGAAGTGAAGGGGAGCTGCTACTTCAGACCCGATGTGAGCATTGGGACACTGAATTGGCATGGGTGGCAGCGGTGGCCGTGGAAGAGGAGGACAAGGGCAGGTGGGAGTGACAGGAGTGGAGTCTCACAGGCGGGAGCACTGTGAGATGGAGGAGTAGAACTGAAGTGTAGCCAAAGATGGAGATTCAGGTTTGACTCTTGGGTAACCAATAGCACTCTTATGGCACTTATTCTTCACAATTTGTTTTCTTTTTTTATCTCCCCTCATGTACCACATGTTCAGAAGAAGTCACTGCATTCTTCTCACTAAGGAACTGGACTTTAAACCCAGGGGTTGTAGGTCCAACGTGTGTCGCGCATCATTGAACAAGCAACATAAAATCTTATGCTCCAACTGTAAAAATATGTTTTAAACAGTTTTACTGCATAAGTAATTGTAAAGCAATTTGAGAAGATGTTTCATTTAGAACTATGTTTATAAGAAAATAGTTGTTTTATTACTTACTGCACCTTCACAGTATATAACACATTACTGGGTTACTGTATATAGCACCTTTCATAGGGAGCATTTTTACAAAACAGCCATAAATTGCAGTATTGTCACATATGCAAAGTACAGTACCTGTCTCATCATCATAAAGCACGTCTCTGCTCTCAGACAAAAAAGTCTCTACTCCATGACAAAAAAGAATGCATTAAAATACAAAACTCCATTTTATTTAAAAGAAAACACAGATCAGCTTACCTGATGTTTTCTTAAGTGATACTTTTATCCAAAGTACTTTATAAATCACAGTTATACCAAAGTACAGATATTGTACATCTATATGTCCACAGCTGAAGCTCACGTAGAGCCAATTTACTTTCATGAGATAACCTAACAAACGTGTCTCATGGATAGACAAGTAAAACAGAGTACCCAGAGAAAGTCTGACACAGATATGGAAAGAACATGAAAGCTCCACACACACGGTGTGGATTCAAACACTGTGAAGCAGCAGCATTATCCACTGCACCAACCTGAAATGTTGTTTTTCTGTGTAATTCAACAGTTCAGAAATTTTTTGAGCAGTTAGTCCTTTGGGATGGTTTTTGGATGTTATATTTATGTTCAGTCATTAGCTATTAAATAGGATGCTTGACTGATAACATAGCCAAAGTCCATGAGAGAGGAAGAAAGATTGTAGAATGATTTCATATGTTGGCAGAAAACAAATGGCGCCTTCAAGCAGAGCAGATGTCTGCGATTATTAACTGGACCTGACACATAATATGTGATTATGTGCCTCATTTTTATGTTCATTCTGGTCTTAATTTAGTAATAAATTAGTTTGTCTAATTGGTTTATTTCACATTTCTTTGCATAAAATCTTAGCCCTTTGACGGAATCACATTCGTCTGGTTCATGCATCACTCACTGGCTTCTCAAGCTTCCAATATTCAAGTACCTTAAAGACATCATGTCTGTATACTGTGGTACTGTTTGTAACACTTTAGTAGGTACACCTTCCTAATACTGGGTTGGACCCCCTTTTACCTTCAGAACTGCCATAATGCTTCCTGGCACAGATTCAGCAAGGTGCTGGAAACATTCCTTTAAGGATTTTGGTCCATATTGTCATGATAGCATCACAATTGCTGCAGATTTGTTGGCTGCACATCCATGATGTGTATCTCCTGTTCCACCACATTCCAAAGGTGTTCTGTTGGATTGAGATCTGGTGACTGTGGAGGCCATTTGAGGACAGTGAACTCATTGTCATGTTCAAAAACAACAGTCTGAGATGATTTGAGCTTTAGGACATGGTGCGTTATCCTGCTGGAAATACCAATTTGAAGATGGGCATACTGTGATCATAAAGGGTTGGACATAGTCAGCAACAATGCTAAGGTAGGCTGTGGCATTTAAATGATGCTCAAATGGTACTAAGGAGGCCAAAGTGTGCCAAGAAAGTATCCCCCACACCATTATACCACCACCACCAGCCTGAACCCTTGATGTAAGGTAGGATGGATCCATGCCTTTATGTTGTTAATGCCAAATTCTGACCCTACCATCAGAATGTCACAGTAGAAAACAAGACTCATCAGACCAGGCAACAGTTTTCCAATTTTCTATTGTTCAGTTTTAGTGAGCCTGTGTGTAGCCTCAGCTGCCTGTTCTTAGCTGACACGTGTGGCACTTAGTGAAGTCTCCTGCTACTGTAGCCCATCTGCTTCAAGGTTCAATGTGTTGTGCGTTCAGAGATGCTCATCTGCATACCTCAGTTGTAATGAGTCGTTATTTGAACTACTGCTCCCTTTCTATCAGCTCAGACCAGTCCGGCCATTCTCCTCTGACCTCTGGTATCAACAAGACATTTTTGCCCAGCGAACTGCCACTCACTGGACAATTTCCCTTTTTCGAACGATTCTCTATACACCCTAGAGATGGTTGCGTGTGAATATTCCAGTAGATCAGCAGTTTCTGAAATATTCAGACCAGCCCATCTGGCACCAACAGCCTTGCCACATTCAAAGTCACTTAAATTGCCTTTCTTCCCTATTCTGTTGCTTCATTTGAACTTCAGCAGGTCGTCTTTACAATGTCTACATGACTAAATACATGGAGTTGATGCCATGTGATTAGCTAATTAAATATTTGTGTTAACAAATAGTTGAATCAATAAAGTGGCTGGTGAGTGTATACCTTATGATAGAGTTTGTGGGAGTTCTTCTTCTTTATCATGTGCAGAGCATTCAAATACACAAAGCCACACTTTAGCCATTTTTTTAATATCCACTTTTATCTGTAGAGCTTTGCTTACCCCCAGTAGAAAAATGCAAACTATTCTATTCCATATGACAAGATTAAAAACAGTCTAGTTTTGAATAAATCTGTTGAATTCTGGGAATAAAATGAAAAAGAAAACTCTGAAAGATATTACTTTTGTTTCATGAAATGTACACTAGAAGATAAGTAAACAGAAATCATTAATTTTGGGAAACTACTTTTATAATTAGAAAGTTCTGTTGAATCAGTGTCCACACTGGCACTATATGATGCTGCCCTATTCAGAGTCACCGATCAAAGCAACATGCACACCTTCAGGTGGATCAGCAATCGACTCATACCCAGGAAGAATATGCCAACACAACAGAAGCTGTAGTTTGAACCCTAGTTCTTAGTGCATGTGATAGCAGTACTACTCACTGAGCCAGTCTTTTAGACTCTATCTATCTATCTATCTATCTATCTATCTATCTATCTTCTTTAGAGTGGTAGGGTGCCAGTGCCTGTCCTGGCAGCACAGAGTGGCCAACTGTGAATGGGGCATCAGTTCATCACATGGCAATCTCACGCATACTGGGTCAGTTCAGATTTCCAATTAACTGAGCTCAAGCGTCTTTGGGATCTGTAAAGAAAACCAGAATACCCAGAGGAAACCTACACAAACATAAGGAGACCATGCAAACTTCACCCAAACAAAGATCATGTCGGGTTATGAAGCCGTGAGGCAGCAACCACTAACCGCCTCACTGTAGTTTCACTTGTGGTGGTCAATTTTATAAACTTTTCCTGTTGCCCTTGTTTTCAGTTCACCAGACTGATGTTTACTTAAGTTATGTTGACTGCCTTTTTAGATTGCATTGTTTAAAAGCATCTGCTAAGCTAACAAATGTAAATGTAGAATTCATTTTAATTTATGTTTACATAGATTCCTTCACTGTGAATCGTCTTTGGGAGCTGAATAGATTGTGAAATGATAGCTCATCAAACTACATTTTTGTCTTAAGCCTAGAAAAACAATGAAAGAAAACAATGTGAAAATGTAAATCAAGCTTTGCGAGCCTAATATATAGAATATAGTTTTTAGTGATGACATGGAAATAACATGCAGTATTTACTTATGCATTGTTTAATTTATTTAAATCCAGAAGAAATCAATTAAAAACTTCATTTGATGTACGTCTCTCTTGGACCTTGTGGTCCCTGTAAAACGTCAAACTCTGGTGGACTTAAGCCAGCTGGCTGCCCAGCGTCTCCCTAAGAGATGCACAGTTTAAGATTTCTCAGCCGGCGGCTGCTTTTGTTTTGTCAGCTACAGGGTCAGTCCAGTGTTAACAACCGGCGTAACAAAAATACTTTTGGGATGTGGGCGGAAAAATCAAAGAAACCCATGCAGACACCAGGAGAGTTGTGAAAAGACTCCAGTTTAAATGAATGTATGTTCTTTTACAGTGCTTGGGCTTAGCACTCACTTAAGAAAGGCACTATCCATCCATTATATCCTAACACAGGGGTCTGCTGGAGCCAATCCCAGGAACAAATCCCAGGCAGGGCACCAGCCCACCACAGGGGACACACACACCAAGCCCAATTTAGAATCACCAATGCACCTAGCCTGCATGTCTTTGGGAGGAAGCTCACACAGACACGGGGAGAGCATGCAAACTCCACGCAGGGAGGACCCAGGAAGTGAACCCGGGTCTCCTAACTGCAAGGCAGCAACACTACCACTGCGCCACTGTGCCGCCCCATGAAAGGCACTATATAACATGAAAATACATGTTTGTATGTGCAGGTCAACAAGTGTGGAGAAAGCTATAATCAAGTGATAAAACATTTGCTCAGAAGAAAGGACTTTTTATGAATGAAAACCTTACTTTGTTCCCAGAGAGAACTAGGAAGAAAATTGGGAATGACTGATTTTTGCTCTTTGCATCATGTGCAGTCTGTGTTATCACTCTTCATTTGAAGACACTCTTGATTTCCTAAAAATCAAGAAAATAATGTGAAAATACAAATCTATTTTTGTGAGTATAACATCTAGAAAGAGGTTTTTGTTGAGGACCTGGAAGTAACATGCACCTCTCACTTGTGCACTGTTTAGACTGATTGCCTAAAATGGAGCACTTGAACATTTGATTGCCGATGTCCTGTGGCAACTAGGTCATGGGTTTTGCTGGAGTCTTTCAAATGGCCGAGCTTCCCTTCACTGTGATGGACTGCCATCCCACCTAGGCTTGATTCCAGCCTTATGCCCAATGCCACTTTGACACAGTGCCTCCCCTTTGGATGTTTTTATATTTTATTGTTATGCAACACTGAATCGCAGTGGATTTATTTTGCCTTTTTTGTCATTGACCATCAGAAAAAAGTCTCTTTAATATCAAGGTGCAAAAACATTGCTACAAAGTGGTCTAAATTAATGACAAATATAAAACACAAAATAATTGATCACATAAGTATTCATCCTCTTCAAGTCAGCATTTAGTAGTTTTTGGCAGTCATTCCAGCCTTGGGACTGTGCAGACAGGCCTCTATCAGCTTTGTACGTCTGGACTCTGCCATTCATTAAAACCACTCAAGTTCTGTCAGGTTGCATGGAGAGTGTTTCAAGTTCAGCCACAAATTCTCAATTGGAATGAGATTTGGACACTGACTTGGCCTCTCTATGATGTTAACGTTGCTGTTTTTAGGCCATTCTTATGCAGAGGTTTGGCTTTACCCTTGGGGCCGTTGTCTTGCTAGAAAACAACATTCAGGTTTCCTGCAGACTGCATCAGATTATCCTCTAAAAATGCCCTGTATTTTGCTGCACTTATTTTACCCTCTACCTTCACAAGCCTTCCATGGCCTTCTGTAGATAAGCATCCCCACAGCATGATGCTGCCACCACCATGTTTCATGATGGGAATGGTGCGTTTTTGATAATATTCAGCATTTGACTTACAGTAACATGGAATTTAGCCTGATAGACAAAAAAGCTCATGCAGTCTTCTTCCAGCTGAATTCAGAGTGTCATATGTGCATTCTGGAAAACCTTAGCTGAAATGTCATGTGCATATTACTCTTCCATAAAGCTGCCATTGGTAAAGAACCCACACTGCAGTTGTTGTACACACCATCTCTCCAATCTCAGTCACTGTAGCTTGTAACTCCTTCAGAGTTGATATCCTCTCTCACTAGTCATCATCTTGCACAGTCACTCAGTTTTTGTGGCCAGCCTGCTCTAGGCAGAACTATAATTCTGGCATACTCAGATTTCTTAATGATTGATTTAATTGGATTCCAAGGGATATTCAGTGACTTTTCTTCTGATATTTTCTTTTCTCCATCCCCTGACTCATGCTTTTCAATCACCTTTCATGGTGTGGGTGGTGCTGTTCTTTTTGTCTCCATAGGTTAGGTGGAGCCATCATTCTGACTCACCACAAGTTGGACTTTCCTGATAATAAGAATTCTTTATAATTATATAGTGCTTTTGTCACTACTCAAAGTGAAGTACACATAGTGAGTAGGGAGAAACACTTCAACCACCATGAATGTGTAGCACCTGCCTGGATGATGTGATGGCAGCCATTTTTTTGCGCCAGTATGCACTTAGCTATTAGGTGGTGATGTGGTGAAAGAGAGAGATAGCCAAATAGAGACAGGGATGATTGGAGAGACAGAATGACTAGGCCATGGAGGGCAAATTAGCCTGGACATCAGGATACACCCTGCTCTTTACAAAGGATGCCCAAGGACCTTTTATGACCACAGAGAGTCAGGACCTCGGTGTTAACCTCTCATCTGTAGGATGGCGTCATTTTTACAGCACAGTGTCCCCGTCACTGCACTGGGGCATTGGGATCACACACAGACCACAGGGTAAGTTCCCCCTGCTGGTTTCACCAAAACCTCTTTCAGCAATAACCCAAGCTTTTCCTAAATGAGGTGCTTTATTTGCACTGCAATCAACTGAAACCCCTTGACTACAGACAAGTGATCTCCATTGAATTATGTGACTTTTAAAACCAATTGGCTCTTCCAGTGATGATTTACATGTGTCTAATTAGCGGGATTGAATACTTATACAATTTATTATTATGTGCTTACAGAGATCTGTTTTCATTTTGACATTAAAGAGTCTTTTTCTGTGATCAATGTCAAAAAAGACTAAATAATTCCACTCCTATTTGATGTTATATAATAAAAAAAAATTTAAACTTTCAAAGGGCTGAATTCTTTTAAACAGGCACTGTGCATTCAGACTCCTCACAACACTGCAATGGACACGATGGCTTAGAAAAAATGGACTAAGTTTATTAGATGGAATTTAATCAACAGCACTATTAATTCATCATATTTTAAATATTTAAAAATTTTTAATAGCTTATTTACCATCCATGTATGCATGTTGTGAATTCCCTTAATCCAGTTTAGGGTTGTGGTAGGATAGCCTATCCCAGAAACGTGAAATCTAAGGCAGAAGACAACTGTGAACGGCACAGCAGTCTATTCTGGAGCAATTGCATGCACTTACTAGATCAAAATAATCACATTTAACAAAAAAAAGTCTCATACTTTATTTATTAGTAGCCATGGTACCTGCCCCAAACAGATAGACAGAATAATTTTAAACAATTTGCTATCTCTTGCCATACGTGTACCTTCAGTGCCTTTTCTCTGTATTTGCGTGTGTGAACGGCTCTTCACTGGTGCTCCCTCTCTTGAGTGCATTCCTGTAAAGCCTGCATCTCAGACTTTTTCATGATTTGTGAGGTGCCTTTCTCGCTTCCTGTCTGGTTTTATGTTTGTTGTCTTTAAAAGTGACACTCTCAGTGCACCTCATATGCCTTTACGCTTCTGTGGGCATCTCGCACTCGCACTTCTTTCTCTGCGTCACCAAAGCCAAACTGACTGATCAGAGAAACTGGACACAAAGACCTTAATGTTTTATTATATGGGAGATATTCTGTAAAATTAAGGCATTTTAAATATCATTGTAAATGTGCAGATAATAATGTAATAATAATAACTTTTTAAAGCTATAATTAACTGGCAGCCTCTCGTGTCTTGCTCCTGATGCTGCTGGGATGTTGCTAACCTTTGGCTGCTGTGACTTTGAATTGGATTAAGCTTAAACAGGTACATAAAAAGAATGAATTTGTACTAAATAAAATATTTGGTAATAATAGTAGAAACATTTTAGATGCCTTTCATTTGTTAAAATTTCAAAACTCTAAAGTGTTGCATTTAAAGTATATTTTTAACTTTTAAAGTCAAAGACGTCTCTTTGAATGCCTGTGAAGGCCAAAGCCTGCCTGTGGTAGTTGGGGCTATCTGTCTTGTTTGAGGCCAACAGAGGACAGGTCCATGAAGGTCTGCTTTGTGAGACCATTAAGAGGCCACACACCCTATTTCACCATATTTGTGTTTCCAATATGCAACAGTGCATGGCCAAATGCATACATATATTACTGATAAGTGTTATGTAAAATAACATGTTTGTTATTTGTGTCATTTGTTTATTATGTTTTTTTGTTATTTCAATTTTTACTTATGATTTTCTAATTGTGTTCTGTGACTTTACATGTCCTAATGTTCCTTGTGCTTTGTGGGTGGCCCCAAGAAGCAGGCTTGTCCCAACACTTCAGGACAGCTTTCTGGCAACTCCTTTTTGTTCTTTTGAGCACCCTTTGTTGTTGCTTTTTTGTTAATTCTTTCATTGTATGAAAAGTAATTGGCTTTCGTTCACAAACCAGAGTTTTTCTCAGTTTCTCTATCTTGTAAGGCATTCTGTTCAATGCTTGAAAATTTAGTTTGTTTTTTGAACTTTAATCCAGTTTTCCTGTTTTTGGGCCGGGTCAGGCTGAAGCCTACTGTTGAAGTTGGGAGTAAGCTAGACTGGAGGAGTCTCTTCTGGGCTGGACAGTGAAGGCCCTGGTCTCCTTGTGCAGCTTCTTTTGGAGGCCTCACCCCAGCTTTGTCACGAACACCTAAACTCATTGAAACGATTGAGAATCCATAAGTCAAAATGCCAATGGGGGTTGGGGGGCAACAAAGAGATAGAGCTTTGTGCCAAAATCAAGCACTGCATTAAATGATCCGGTATCCAATGTGATGTATTGTTAAAAGTATGATTGACTCTCTGTTAAGAGAGGTCTATGGGGGTCTTAATCTAACCTTGATTTCATGACAATTAGAATAAAATACTGTGCCATTGGTAGTCCAGCATAAGTACTCAAGCAAGTTAATGAGATAGTCAGCTGTTATTAGTAACTGAAAACAGAATATCATTCAAGGGATTATCACGTAAATGGTAGGGATTTTCATTAATTAGTGGCACATTTTTGTTAATGATAGTTTCACTTATCACTGTTCACTCTCCTGTTCTTGAAAAATATAAAATAAGTCCAGTGAAATATGCCTTTTAGGACAAAAATATGTTAATGATGTTTACTGTCAAAACATCTAAAAATGTTCCAACATGATTTCAAGAATATACCAGTCATCTTTTGTTGTTTTGTCTATTTAGCATTAGCTCATTACTGTCTATCTGTTCTGGGTTAAATCTCACATCTCGTTACTGTCTGTATGTTGCTTGTTCATTCCATATATGTATGGATTTGTTCAGTGATGCTAAAACTGTTTTTTATATATAACTACGATAATGAAAATTAAAAAGTAGCGTGTAAAATAAATATCTTATGTCAAAATAAGTACTTAATCTGATCATACATTCTACAATATTGCATAAGTCTAAAAATGTCTCTTCTGTGTAATGAAACAGACTTCCAACGGCACTATAAGTGCTGACATGTAGCTGAGCTTAGGCACTGTTTAGTGTTTCTGCCATGCTGTGTGTGTCTTTCCAGTAGCCTGTAAATCAGTCGAAGGTAAACGTGTCGGCTTCTCTTTACGCCCTCATCTGATTTTTGTCAAGCGCAATCAGACCTACTCATATTACCAGAAGATTTTGAAGAAAAGTTTGGAAATTGGTAGGAAGCATTAGAAGTGACAGAACAATTGAGATTTACTATATATATATATATATATATATATATATATATACAGTGTATATATATATATATATACAGTGTATATATATATATATAAATATATACAGTGTATATATATATATATATTCATGGTTTATCTTTGAAATTTAGCAAACAACAGTTAAAACACTTATGAAATTCATAGAATTATATGCATGAAGTTTGAAAAAAAACTGCTTTTGTATATTTACTCAATATTAAGCAATCCTTACTTTTTTCATTTAACTTTATTGTATGTAAATACACAGTGTAAGATAAAGTTTCCCACAATGTGTTCTAGAATTTTTTTTTAAATAAATAGAAAGTCTGCTCAGAGATGCATTATTACTGTGTGCTCTCATGAAACCTCCTCCAGGCTTTTCCTTTTTTCCCATTCTCAAGGCGACAAGAAGAGCAAATGGCAGGAGAAGGAATCTTTTAGGGGCCCTTGCCCTCAATACAAAAGGTCACATTCCACTGAATAAAAATCCATTTAATGAGACACCCTTCACCCAGCACTACCACCATATGTGCACATATGTAGCCAAGCAAATGTAGTGTTTTACTGCTGTACCCGGGGCTTCTAGTGGGATGGTCAAAGTCATTCAAAACAAAGACATCATTGAAGATTTTCAAGGCTTTAGTGGAAAAGATGAAACATTCTATCAGGCAGAGCCGAGCAGCTTCACTGACCAGCACACGCAGAGGTTGGGTTTGCTCTGGGGATTTATGATTTTTAGTTTCCCTTCCGTAGATCATTTAAATATTCCTGCTTTCATCTCTGAAAAATAGGAGCCCCCTGTGTGGTATATGCTACATACAATATGTTTCATCTTTCCCAAAAAAGGAGGAGGAGGAAGAGGACAGCTTTCCAAGTTCAATAACTGAATCATTTTCTGTCTACAATAATGCATTGTAATCCCAATGCTCTGACCTTTGCTTTAGCTGGGTTTGGCACATGGGATGATGTAGCAGAGAGTCAGTCCTTGGCACGGCACATACTTCCTATATTTGGTGATATTAATACACAAGGTAACTTAACACACAAGAAAAACCTTTATGGGCTGCATAAAGAAATCATTCCAGACTGAGAGTGAGCACAGCTGTCAGACTTCCTTTAAATGTACATTTGTCTGTATGTCACGAGGAACGATTAGCAGAAAACCCACCTGCCCATGCTAAAACTGAAGAAATATGGAAACAACTGGGCTATAAATGTAAAATCCCACTTGGCTGTGTTTACTATGGATGTATTTTTTATTGTTTTTGTGTCTTCTTCCTTATGTATTTACCTAGTGAAGCATGGTTATTGTTGACTTGAGCAATGAACAATGCTGCACATCCAGTGTGACACACTATCATTTGTATTTCTTATGTTTGTTTTGAAAGGGGTTGCTGTTTCATTAGAATCTACATAAATAAAATTGTAAGCTGTTTGTCTGCTCATCTTTTGCATTTGCAACTCAAAATATAGGCTACACTGTATGTCTTATTGGGGAGAGGAATTATAATAGTGGGGTGGGAACCCAAAAACTACCACCACCCTGTGGACTACAATTACCATCAGGCAGCAGGAGTGCACTCGGGCAGATGGGAGGATGACTTCAGTGAACACAAAATGTTGTAGTAGCCAAACCACAGTTTTATGAACCAGTGTGAATTCATGTGTATTTTATATTTTAGTGTTGGTTTTGTTAATTCTGAGTTATTACGAATCTTTCTTGTGTTTATGCTATTTCTGCTGCTCTCGATTGTAAGGCTATAATTGTGTGCTATCCCTTTAAATGAGCCTCTGTTATTCGTGCTTTCATGGAGTGGAGTCACCCTGATGTCACGACTCCTGAGCCCTCCCTCTGGCTATTTAAGTCTACAGAGAAGGCTCAGGTGTCAGAGTTCATTTTCATTTATAGTGGAGTTTCATTAAGTATTGTATTCTTTTATTGGAATTTTCTGGAATTTTAATTTTACTTATCACTCTGGCTTAAGAATTCTGATTTCTGGACTCTGCACTGGGACTTGGTTGCAGTTGACTGGCTTCTAGGCCAATACATTTGTGCTTTTCCTTGTATTTTTCTATTTTAAATGAATATTTAATTTATAAATATTCAGTGCTTGCCTTTTTATATAATATTTGCGGGCTGTTTTTGTGACATTTTTGGAGCAATTAAGTTTATTTTTGACACTTGAATCCCTTTTGGGCCTGCAAAGCCTGAGACAGGCCACTGGAGCTGGGATTAAGCCCATTTGAATGAGACCTTTTCCAGACAGTGAACTCCACATCATAACAAACAGGTAAGTACAGTGTTTATTCTCAACTAATTAGAATAGCAATTTCATTGTCTCACTGGATTATAGCTTTTATATAAGAGTACGTCTTTTTATCTCATTGTTGGTTGTGTTTAGCCATGTTGAATTTCCAAATGACAGGTTTATCCCCATCAATGTATCCCCAAGCACAGCCTGGTACATTTGGTTAGTTGATAAATAATATCACTAAAGATTAAAGCAGATATGCAACATTAAAAAAAAAGAATGCATTTTTAGTCATTTCTATACATCTGCTTGTCTCATTGTTAATTGTGTTTGTTTAGCCATGTTGACTTTCCAGAAAGTGTTCCCCTGTTCATGTATACTCAAGCAACAGCAAGTACTTTGCCAGGTATTTCAAAGAAGAAGAGGCACAGAAAATGACCATTAGCTGGATTCAAGAATTGAGAAGTTTTATTTCATATCCATGTCTCCTCAATTGCTTTCCAACTGCAACTGTAACTTAGTAAATTGTGTAAATGGAACTGGGCCACCGTAACCTTGAATCTTTATGTCAAGATCATTTTTAAAGTTATTATGCTGAATTGTGAACATTGCAGAAGAGGAAAATAGAAGAAAGGTAAGGATAACAGAAGCTCATTTGGCCCATAAGCATTCCCTACACGTTTAATTGGATCAATTAGGTGAGGATCAGTGACACAAAAGCAAATCTGAAGAAAGAGAACATAAAATAATTGATGATACTTCGGTGTTAAGGACAACACCTCATGGCCCACTACTCCAATTTATCTCTAGCACTACTATTCCAGAATTGTTCTGGACTTTTATAGAGTAAGTTTAATACCAGATAGACTACTCACACCAATTATATAGGAGAGTAATCCTGCAAAATAGTGATACTTAGCATAAAGGGGCTCAAATGTTTTTTCTGGGCTTAATTGGTCTTTCACTTGTGAAAAATCAGCCCGGGTTCCAGACAGACACTAAGGACACACAATGTCCAAAAGCACACATGTTTAAAGTTATTAAAAAGTACTTTTAAACACACAACACAGTGCCCAAATCCACAGTCTCACCACAACTCAGTCCTTATACAACACTTCTCTGTTCTTCTGCCGCCTCTACTCCTCTCCTCGCAAGCTCTGTTCTCTGCCTCCCAACTCCGGCTCCCTGAGTATAGTGAGGCAGCCTCTTTTATACTGCACCCGGAAGTGCTCCAGGTGCTCTCCAATCACCTTCCGGCAGCACTTCTGGGTGTGGCGGAAGTGCTGCAGACCATGGTTCCAGAGCTGTCCAGGCGTCCCCTGGGCATTGTTACAGGTAGACACAACATGACGAGTAAAGGTGAAATGTGGTGCCAAAACCCAATTCTGACAAACAGTAGGAGGTGACAATTCTCCAGGCAAAGGGTTATATTGAATGCCAGAAGTGACAAAAAGAAATGGCACCAGAGCATGGCAAAAGAGAGCTAGAGATGATCCCAGACAGATATTAGTGGAGTAACGTTTTTACAGGATATTGCCAAAATCATTATAGTTTCCAGTTTAGCATTCTTCCTTCTGGCATCATAAACAATATAACTTAGAAATCCAAGCAAGTAATATTTTTAATATTTTTATGGACTCTCACCTCTGTGCTCAGTCTTGGCAAATCTCTTGTACTGTTTTTTTCAAAGTTTTTTTTACTGAAAGGCACTCCTGAAAGCCTACACTATGAAAAATAATAGATAAAGAGTGATGCTTTCATTATATCACTGTGCCAAGCACAAGTGGTATCCATATGCCCCATGGGTGTTTCATAAAATCCAGACAGAGACCAAACCCTTAGAACAAATGTACCAATGGATTTCAAAACATAATTGAGTAACAGAGTTAATGATCAGACTCTTGTTAAGCTCTGTTGAGGCCTGTCCCTTCTTCCTCTCTTTGCTTCATATCACCTGAAGTACAGTGAAGCCTAACAACAGACTATAGTTAGTCCTATGACTTTTGAAATGTTGACTCAGAATTTGAGAAAACATCAACTGACCTGTTTGGCACTTGGCAAGGTGAACATCAGGAAGACTGGAGCCTTAAATTGAAGCTCAGGACACCATTCTTATTCAGCCTGCAGTGTGTGGGTAATCTGGTACGGCGGGTCAAGTATCAACTGTTACATTCTGCTGTTCCTAGTGAAGACTGCCAGAAAAAAAAATAATTGCCTGGCATATTTTCCTTGCAGTGCTTGTGCATGCTGGCATATATGCAGGGCTCTGTGGTTCATATTCACTACTCTAGACAAGTGGCAGGTCATCAACCAGAGCTTACTGGCCTACAGGTCAGTATTACGGCCATTTTCTCTTCTTGTGTGCTGCTTTTCACACTGAATATCTTTCTGGTTTGGTAACAATCCCAAGAAAACTTGTATAACAGAACGCAGAACTTTTGACTATTTTTGTTATCTCTTAAGTAAGACGTTGGAAAGGGGAATCCCATGATGCCCAAGGGTGATGGGTGCATTTTGAGTTCACTCTGTCACAAAACCACCAACGCGCTATCACACCACTTCAAAATCAGATTACAATAATAATCCCAACACTTACTTGGACTCTGACATTCCCGGTATTGCTGCTTTGAGAAGATCGTAAACTGAGAAAGCTTCTATTAATGTCAGATATCCTCCTTTGAGAGCAAGTGTGCATGATAAATACCAACATGCAACATCATTTTTCTGATATCTCCAACAAAGGAAGAGCAAAAGATGCTTGCAAGAGAGGTTACTGTGACAAGTCACCCTGAGTAAGACATCAAAAGCCTTCAAGCTGTAGTCACCATTCTCTTGTCTTAGCTCACTGAGGCTGAAGATTGGGCCAGACATTCTAATTACCGTATTTTGGGTCTGAATGGAGGTTTAGAGGGTGAAGATACACTATCCTTCTTGGAAAATTCTTTTTAGGGTTAAATGACTTTGAAATAGAAATAGAGAGATGCCACAGAATTTACACCAGGCATGACACTTCAGTACATCCACAGCATCTTATTTTAAAATTCCTGAATCACAAAGACCATTAGCAGGTTCTTTGAGCTACAAGGAATAATGCCAATCTAATTTATGAAGGACATTGCCTATCTTTCAGTGCAGTCACTGCTAACGTGACATGAGTGATGAATGTGCCAATTTGGAAAGCGAAGAAATTAAGCATTCTAATTTATCCAGCCTGCTTCAGATGATCTCATGGGAACAGGCATGACATCTACGACTATCTTTCTGATGCTTCGGCGGCCTTGGATGATTTCCAGACATAGGGAATATTTCACTTATAATTGGGCCTAGTCTGCCCCTCTTCTTTTGCTGCATCAACAAATGTCTTCAACAGTGTAAGAGAGATTGTGTGTGTCTGAATGCCATACATATACTCATTTTTGTTTTTTAAATGGATCTCAGCAAATTTTCCTAGAATGTCACCTTCTTCATATCATGCACACTGTTCCATTTCTTCCACTGCCATCTCCATTACTTTAGGTGCAGAGAAGGCTTTTGATTGAATGAATTGGAGCTTCCTTTGGCAGGTCCTGAGTAAAATGGGCTTTGTGGAAAGCTTCATCAACCTAATTAAAACCCTCCATTCATCCAAATCTTAAGGCTTTTCTTTTTTTACTAATTCAGAAGTTTTCTCCCTTTTTGTATTTTCAAAGGAGCCAGACAGGGCTCTCCCCTCTCACCCTATCTTTTCAATCTCTCACTTGAGCCTCTTGCTGCAGCTGTCCGGGGAGATATTTACTTAACCTATTCGATACCTATAGAACCCTGTCTGGCTACAAAATCCACTGGAATAAGTATCCCTTGCTTCACGTAATGTCTACTTCCTGCCTTTGAATTGTACCATTGGGCCTGTACCCTCTGTCCAATTTGGTACTGGATCAACTCCCCATCAAGTTCCCCTTCCTGGCTACAAATGGAGCAAAATTGTGTCACCGTTCACCCTCCTTCTATACTCCCTTCTTTGATTTGCAAATGAAAATCTTGGCCCATGAAAACCAGGTCTCACATTTCTTATAATCTTCAGATACGGTGTCATGTTGAGAAACTATTGGGGCCGCTTCAAAGATGGCATCTCCACATACAGTGGTGCCTTGTTCATCAAACGATTCTAACTTCGAACATTCCAGAGTTTGAAAACTCAATTTGAGAGAGTTCGAACGATGCATCTACATTGTAACTGCGCATGAAAGTGAAAAAATGCAGCAACAGATGGCATTTATGCAGCAAGCGTAAATGTCATCTGTTGTGCGCCCAAGTCGTCTCTCGCTCTCGCTTTGAAAACATCTCTTGTGTGTTTTCAGTGCTTTTTTTACTTTATTTCTGGTGTGTTTGGTTATATATATAACCCCTATCCATTAACCATGGCATCTACAAAGGACATCACCACTCCTCACTAAGGTACAGTAAATGAAATTTTCATTTTATTATACAGTATTTACATATGTTATTTGTTTTCATATTTTAATTTAATATTTAGGGGATTTAATGGTGTTATTTTTACCTTAAATTATGTGTATTTGCTGTTTAAGTTTATCGAAATGGGTATTTGTAGGGTCTAGGAACAGATTAATTTATTTTCCATTATTTCTAATGGTAAATTGATTCAGACTTGGAACAATTCAGAGTTCAAACAGCCTCCTGAAATGAATTAAGTTTAAAGTTTAAAGGAGGCACCACTGAACTTCTCTTTAACAACCCAGTATTAAATATAGATGGTGTAGCGTGCCACCAGGGTCCTTGCCTGGCCAGGACATCTCCACGCTGGGAAGACCAGGGGAGCAAGTGTGGCCAGAGCGTTACCTCCCCTGGGACGTTAGATGGCAACCCAAACCCGGGTTGCAACGGTGCCTCGGACTCCTGCAGGGCTTCATGGGAGTTGCAGTTTGGTATAGCCCTGTTGGGATCCAGGGGTGCTGCCCATGTAGGTGGTTCTTCCGCCACACCCAGAAGTGCAGCCGGAAATGAGTCATCAAGCACCTCACCTTCACTTCCGGGTGAGCTATAAAAGGAGCCAGCAGCCACCACTCCGGGAGCCAGAGTGGAGAAGAAAGAAAGAGAAAAGAGAAGAAAAGTATTGGGATTGTGTGTGTGCTTAGTGCTTGGACTGTGCTGTGCCTGTGGGAACGGGGAAGGCGTTGCCCACAGGCAAAAAGAGAGAAAATAAAAACATTTATTTGTTTTATAAGTGTGCATCCTGTGTCTGTCTGTGTCGGGTCAGGCGCTGGTATAGCGCCTTTGTTACAGTGGCAAGCCAAATGTCTTTCTAATTAGTATGAAAAGAGTTTTTACACATAAGGAGACATTTTTAAGGATTCAGGACTTGCGTCTCTGCAGTTCTTATAGTTCAGGTTTGCCATTCCTTTTTCCTCCTTTTTCTTTTATTGCCAGCTGATGTCTGTGCTTAGAACATGTGGAATTACTTTCACTTCTTCCCTCCACCATTTCCTGCTTTACACTTTTTCAGTGTCCATATCCTCTAAATCCAAACCTGTAGCATCTCTCTCTATAGTCTCATGATCTTCCTTCCCAAAAGAACAATGTGCTGAAATTATGTATTTAGAAATATTAAAAGTTCGATTCCCAAGCACACTCACAATTATGCATTTAAAATTTTGACTTAAATTAAAATTAGATGCTCCCGGTACTTTCTTCCACATGTTCTGTTAGTGTCCACCAGTGGCTTGTCTCTAGTCCTATGCAGAGGTGGGTAGAGTAGCCAAAAATTGTACTCAAGTAAGAGTAGCGTTACTTCAAAATAATATTACTCAAGTAGAAGTAAAAAGTAGTCATCCAAAAAATTAATCAAGTAAGAGTAAAAAAGTATTTGGTGAAAAGACTACTCAAGTACTGAGTAACTGTTTGATCATAATAAAATTTATTTTTTAGAAATGTTGTAATAAGACAAACAAAAAAAATAAAATAATGTGCAAATTCTGCTATTTCCAAATAATAAAATAAAAAACAAGTAAAAATAAATAACATCTTTACAAAATAAAGATGCACAAATAGCACAAAGTTCCAAATCTCAGTTTTTCGCAACAAAGCTTTTGAAGCCAATACCTACAGTAGACAACATGTATGTTTGAACAGTGCAAACTACTTACAGTGACAAGATATACTGTACACTGACAGTACAATACTGCATATTCACTTGCCCTCCAAATAGCACAGCTGATAGAAAATAACATTAGAACAAGGCAGCTTGTGCACGTAGAAGAAGTCTCACTTTACCTTGACTGTCTGTGTCTGTGCATGTTTGGTTAAAATGTGCTTGTTCTTCACTCAGTGAAGTGATGGTTAAGCTTCAGCAGGAGTTGACTCTCATTTTTCATGTATTCTTTCTTTCCCTGTCCGCTCTCTGTGAGGAGTTTGTGCCGCTATGCCGCCACAGCTTGTGTGTGGTCATGTGACTGCATGGCTATGTCTGATGTGTGAAACGGAGTCTTGTGATTATTGTTGCTATGTCTGATTGTTGAAACAGTCAAGCAGTAGATCCACTGGTGGCTTCTTTCTGGCAGAAATATAGCGTATCTAATGGAAAAAAGTAACGATTTGAGTGTTGCCCAATGTAGCAGAGTAAGAGTAGCATTTCTTCTTCACAAATGTGCTGAAGTAAAAGTAAAAAGTATGGTGCAGTAAAACTACTCTTAGAAGTTCATTTTTTTTTAAAAAAGTTACTCAAGTAAATGCAACGGAGTAAATGTAACTCGTTACTACCCACCTCTGGTCCTATGTAGACAAATCTCTCTTCTCAGTTCTTTCAGTGCATGCTCCCTTGTCACCTCAGGTTCTCCTTCTTTTGGATTTCTCTACTCTGTCTTTCTCCTTCTCTGTACTGCAGCAGAAGGTAATCATTCTTTCTACATTCTTTCTACTATTGCTTGCCTCCCACTGAAGATCACTGGACACTGTCACTTTTCTCATTGGAAATAATTCTTCTTTAACGTAGTCCTCTTGGAACATTCTCTATTGCAGATTAACAACAGATCAGTTCTACAAGTCAGTTCAGTTCAGTTGATCAGGAGCTGAGTGGGGATGCCCCATGATGCAGTTACCTCACTCTTTTCATTGTCCATCAGTGTCCTCTACATGCTGGCCAGCTGTTGAAGTGCTGCTTCTTTTGGTTTTTTATTCCTTCAATTAACGTTCTGCACTTCTTAAGTCTTAGGGGATTATTTTGGTGTTTTGTTTTCTCTCTCTGTTGTTATTAAGATAAAAGCAAAAAAGCTTTCATGTTCTTTATTTATGTATTTATTGAACATGTTTAAAATATATTTGATTGCAAAAAAAACATAGGTCCATTTCTGGCATGCTTCAAATAAATCCTGTTGGATTGGACCTGTTTGATCATGATAGTTTCACACATGTGCACCAGGGGATCACCTTCATGGCTTCAACAAGGTAAATAGTACCACCCTGAACCAAGAGGAGGTGCTGTCACTAACTGTGCTTTCTCTTCCACCTGCAGCTCTGTGATCCTGCCCACAGGCCAGAAGAAGGTCCTGGCCCTGTCAGAATGAAATAAAAAGAGGCATGTACAGAGAGGGGCACCATATTGTGGACTTAGACATTACCGAGAATGGAGCTCCCAAGCTACCTCAACTCTATAAACTAAAGAGAACCGCTGTAAAGGTTAGACTGGCCTCATTTTTATTTTCTGTGCCCGCAGGCAAATGTTTTTGTTTTCTTTAAATTGAACAGAATTGCCTGGTTGGTTCCCCCAACTAGCATTATGAACTCCTTGTTTCTTTTGGGCCTTGACAAGAGTTAAAATCATACAGCAACTGTGTGGGTAGATTAACTGATGTTATGACTAAAAATGCCTTCTTGTTTCATTCTTTTTATTTTACATATCCTCTTTAATACTCCATATTATTTAACAATATACAGAACTTACCTTCAAAGCTATTCTGTGACAGCTGTCGGATGTGTGGGTCATGTATGTTCTTTACAGGAAGGATTTTAGAGCTGCGCTATCACTTACCCAATTCCCTTTCTTCCTCCTCAGATGGGAAGTCCATAGCTTGGAAGAATATCCCTGACCCATCCGGTCAAACATCCTTGAAGAAGACAGCAAGTGACAGTCACTTTATGTGATGAAGTCCTTCTCTGTTTTTTAAAATCAAAACTTGCAACGGCTTATTAAACAGGGATTTGCATTGCTGGAGGCCCAACCCTTTTTCATGTGAGTCTGCTGTTTCTTTACAAAGCATGGTTAGGGTAATTCTCTCACGAGTGAAAAAGTGTGAGATTTGAATCTGGAACCCTACTGCTTTGGTTGCTAGATCACACTGCCTCCCTCATTAACTCATGAAGTGCATTCAGGAAGTCAAAGTGTAGGCAGATTGCCTGAAAGTCACTAGGTTGTGGGCTCAAATCCTTGTCAAATACCAAATAAGTTGTTAAGCCTGCTTATTGTATTCAAAATGGATGTGTTCATATAGTCAAGTCCTTGAGATGGCACTCAACCATTAAACGTACTTTATTACATGAAAACTATTTACTCTTGAGCTTTTAATTTTGTATAGTAGTGTGATGGAGCTGATTGGCTCTGCTCTCCCAAAATCATATTGGGAGCCTATTGAACCCGCACCATCCAGAACATAACCAAGGATGGACCTCACACACAGTCAGCAATAGATGGGTGTAAAAGTGCAAGTGATTTTATTAAAAAGAATGCAAAACAAAATAAAAAAAACAGTGCCAATAGTACAGAACTCTTTCCTGTAATAAATAAATAAATAGTCCAATAAATATAATCATTCAGGTGTCCATTGTGAAGGATAAAAACAATACAGTAAATAGTAAAAAAAAAAAAAGAACGGCGGTAAAAACAAAATTTCTAAAATCCCAGAAGCATGGCATCAGTTACCGCAACTCTTTCCTCAGCCATAGCATCCATCCTGCCTCTCACTTGTTTTACCTCCTTCCTCTATCTCCCTCTCTTCTTCATCCCAGCACATCTTCCTTCATTGTCTCCCTAACTCACCGAATTTCAGATCTCACATTCGGCAAAGACGTCGGCAACTGCCATACCTTTCATCTATGGCTTTAGCTACGACTGCCTCCATGCATTGCATGCATGCAATGATTCCCCAAGCCACTGTCTCCCGTCTTCCTCATGCCCAAACATTTGTGTCTTCTGGATCTCTAGGGAGACTTCACTCAGTCCCAGCTACCACTCAGTTAGTCAGCAAGGAGCCAATACACGTTCCTCTACGGGGCCCTGACTGCTTGCTTCTATTCCAGCGTACTGGCTGATCAAATTTTCTTCAGCTTTTTTCTTACTCAAACTCTTTCTTTGCTCCAGGTTTATATTTTTCTTCCCCTCTCTCTTGTCTGACTCCCCCTTATATGCCTCTGTGGGTGCAGTGTCACAATTCCGAACTGCAGGAAGCTAATGAAGCGATCAAGACAGAGAACACCTTCATGTGCAGGTGCACCTCATCTCCATCACTCCACCAACCTCTGCCAGCAGCGCAAACATGCACACCCATGGAGACTGAGCCACCTATTTATGTTGTTATTTATTTATTTAAAAACCAACCGCCAGTTGCTAAGCCTTGGACCCACTATATCACAGATAATTGTAGAAAACAGTATTGAGTTGTCTTATTTCCAACTTAATACTTTGTTGTTCTTTCTTTTAGCAGCATCGGCCTTCTGTTCTATGGGTGAGGGAGGCAGTTAGATAAATTACAGGATTCTGTATTCTGATTTGAAATTCTCTTCTGGTTAGCTTCCACCCAAGGCTGTACTTTTCTATATCACACTTAATGCCATGCATGCCTTTACTTGTATTGCCTCAGCTTCATCCATATTCTGCTTTAAATGTAGTTAGAGTACCTTTTGCATTCCACTTTGTTCTGTTTCATTTTCCCCCAGGGGCTTGAAGGAGGTACTATGCATCTTCCCTCTACCTCAAGGTATGCATTTGTGTTTTCATTAAATTTGTGAGTTGCCATAAAAGGCAGGAAATAGTGCACAGTTAGCTTTGTCTGCAGCCCAAAAGTTAAGAGTCAGTGTAAACAATTACTGTGTTAATGGGAAAAAACTGCATCCATGTGCCAAGTGTTTTATTGAGAAATCGTATTCAGACCAAAAACACAATTAAAATTAATCACACAAACAACTTTATAAAGTAATTTGTGATAATACTCTCTCTATAGAGACTGATTGAATAATCTATGCTCCTTGTTAAAATGCAACACTTTGTTTCCAGTACTGGAATCCTGAAAAACAAATTTTAGCACATATAGCACCTGTTATGTTAAGCACTATCAAAAAAAATCATCTTTCTATTCAGGTTTACAGGGGCAAGAGCCAATGCATGCTCTTAACCCAGTGGGCCAGCTTTGAGCTGCAAATCAACCTGACTTATACAACTCTGAGATGTGGGAGGAAGACCAGCGTACCTGGAGAAAGACCCCAACAGACACAGAGAGTGAATGGGCTGGGATTTTTACACACTTAAGGGTCACACCGTAGTGCAAACCACTGCTCCACCATGCTACTCTACAAAATTATTCCATAACAAAATAACCTGAAATAATCTGTCTCCATGTTATTAATCTCTTTTTGTAGAGAATTTATTTAGAAATGAAGGCAAAGAACTCTTCCTCTATGGCATAACGCCGCATTACACTGTAAAACCACAGAAGTGGTATAAATTGAAACAGCACAGTAATGTCCTACAGATCAACACACCAAAGCATATTTAATTTTATTAAAAATTATATATATAGTGACAGATAGGGGGCGCTGTCGCTCCCTTGAACCCTTGTCCAATACGCAAGACACCAGATAAAAGTCCAAAAGTAGACTTTATTCAAATTGCACAGTGCACAAAGCACCCTCCTCTCCACAATACTCATTAAATCACGATACAAATCACTAATAAACAATCCTCCACTCCCAGACGCGTTTCCACCCTTCCACCCAACTCAGCTCGCCGTCTGGGAGCTAACACAAGCCTTTTATATTCCCTGACCCGGAAGTGCTCCAATCCCCAGTCCATGTGACTCCTATCACTTCCGGGTCAGATCAATAGTCCTTTTCTTCACCCCGGAAGCAGGTCTTTCCCCTTATCCATGTGACTCGGATGTACTTCCGGGGTGTATGGCAAATAAACATTGTTCCTCCCTGCAGCGTCTCCTAGTGGCCCCCATGGTATCCAGCAGGGCTGTGCATAAAGACTCCAATGTCCATGAAGCCCTGCTGGTCTTCGGGGCACCTCCATACTGTAGGGAGGGCTCCACCTGGCGGCTTGGGGGTATTGGCCGAGATGAATGGCCGGCCATACACCACAATATATATATATATCTATACTAATAAAAGGCAAAGCCCTCACTGACTCACTCACTCACTCACTCACTCACTCACTCGACTCATCACTAATTCTCCAACTTCCCGTGTAGGTAGAAGGCTGAAATTTGGCAGGCTCATTCCTTACAGCTTCCTTACAAAAGTTGGGCAGGTTTCATTTCGAAATTCTACGCGTAATGGTCATAACTGGAAGGTATTTTTCTCCATTTACTGTAATGGAGTTGAGCTTGAACGCCGTGGGGGCGGAGTTTCGTGTGACATCATCACGCCGCCCACGTAATCACGTGAACTTACTGTCAACGCACTATGTAGAAAACCAGGAAGAGCTCCAAAATACGC
>JANRMT010062854.1:111751081-111776203 GCA_026402145.1 Polypterus bichir lapradei | reverse complement strand
GGTTTACACTGTGCTTTGTTTCCGAAGTAGCAGAACTCATGAATATGGTTGTATATATCACTCGCTCGCTTCTTATTGTTTCGCTGCCTTCTCAATTATATAATGCATGTTTTCTTCAGCGCTTTTTGGGGCTCTTCCTGGTTTTCTACGTACTGCGTGATTACGTGGGAGGCGTGATGATGTCAAACTCCGCCCCCACGGGTTTCAAGCTCATCTCCATTACAGTAAATGGAGAAAAACAGCTTCCAGTTATGACCATTACGCGTAGAATTTCGAAATGAAACCTGCCCAACTTTTGTAAGGAAGCTGCCAAATTTCAGCCTTCTACCTACACGGGAAGTTGGAGAATTAGTGATGAGTCAGTCAGTGAGTGAGTGAGTGAGTGAGTGAGTGAGTGAGTGAGTGAGTGAGTGAATGAGTGAGTGAGTGAGGGCTTTGCCTTTTATTAGTATAGATATACAGTAGTCAAATACATAAGGATGGATGAGATAAACAATACTTCTGATGTACTGACTAAATTTAGCAGTGTAACATTATAGGTGCAAGCCATATGTCACTGTACAACTCTGCTCTTTCACTTTTCAAGTCATTTACCGTATATATTCATGTTTAAGTTCTCCAGTGGATAAGGCGGGGCTTGATTTTACCGTATAATTTCCGGTATTTTAAAATGTCGGTCATATAAGTTGAATGTGGAAAACTCATGCTATTGGTCCAAAAGATTATGATGTACTAACGCCCACCTGAGTACGGAAGCGTATTAGGAACATGGAGAAGAAAAAAAAAATACGGACACAGTGAAGTAAAAAAAAGTGTATGTCGAGAATAAAGTTGACATGTTGACTTTATTTTTGGCATTTCCATTTTAATTTCAACATTTATATTAAGATTAAAGTTGACATGTTGACTTTATTCTCGTAGTTTATTTTGTCATTAAAATAGAACGTAGTAAACATCATTTTAAAATCAATTTTTAATTTACTAGATTTTCTCAAACCCCGTCATAGGTAATGTAGCATATTAAATCCTTTGTGTTAAGTGTTCCCTGACCCATGTTATTTGGTACATGCTTTTTAAACTGACTTCCTCTCTTTGACTTTATTCTCAACATATGCTTTTTTTTTCTTCACTGTGTCCGTATTTTTTTCTTCTCTGTGGCCCTAATACGCTTCCGTACCTGAGAGAGTAACCACGGAGCATACTGCCTTTTTATCTATGTGGATGCAGCAAACCTCTCTCTCTCTATTGTGACTACGTAACCACACGGTATTACCTAAACTATTCCGAAGCAACGTTTGCACTGATTTGTGTTTTTTGTATCTCACACCCTTATACACGTTTATCGTAAGAGCATCCATTGTCTACGATGGAGCATTCGATCAGAAGAAAATTTGAAGCTGGTTTTAAATTAAAAGTCGTTGAAGTGGCAAAAGAAATTGGTAACTATGCTGCTACAACAAAATTTAATGTGTCTGAGAAACTGATGCAAGATTGGAGGGAGCAAGAAGATGTAAAAAATAAATAAATAAATTAAGTGTCGTATTTTTGAACGGGCGTATAAGTCAGGGTCTGATTTTATGATCGATTTTTCGGGTTTCAAGACCCGACCTATACGCGAGCATATACCATAGTTCACTGTTTTCTCCACAGTGGCAATTTCTTTGTAAATAACCGCATTTATGTAGAAATTTGTCTTAAAATATGTTCTAAAAATGATCTAAGTTACAATAATGAACAAACACAGTCTGGTTTAACTAATATCTCTCAAAGTATTGTATTCTTCTTGTACATACAAGTATTGAATACATCATTTAAACATTCACAGTGCAGGCTGGAAAAAACATGTGAACCTTAGGCCAATGACTTCAACAAAAACTGATTGGAGTCAGGAGTCCAATCAATGAGACGAGATTAGAGGTGTACTTTAGAGCTCCTTTGACCAATAAAAAAAGGCTCAAACTTTTTCAGTTTGCTGTTCACAAGAAACATCAGCTGATGCGAAGCTTTCCTCTCAAAAAACAGAATTCCAAAGATCTACTATCAAGAATTGTCAAATTGCATAAGGCTGGAAAGGGTTACAAATTAATTTCAAAGAGTTTAGATATTCATTTGTCCATAGTTGCTCTCCAGAATAAACATCACTGCACACCTGAAGTTTTCCAAAGGCTACCTTACAACACCATTGGGAAAAGGTTTTGCAGACTGAGGAAGCTAAGGTGGAATTGTTCAGGATGAATATACAGCAGTACATATGGCATGAAAAGGGGACTGCATACCAACCCAAAAACATCATCCCAATGGGAAGTCTAGTGAAAGGAGCATAATGATTTGGGGCAGCTTTACTAACTTGGGACTTGAACAACTTACTATTATCAAGGGGAAAATGATTTCCCAAGTTTATCAAGATATCCTAAAGCAGGTCTGCCCACACTTTTTCGGCTTGTGAGCTACTTTTAAAATGACCAGGTCAAAATGATCTACCTACATTACAAATGCTATATGTTTGTATAATCCTGTCCCGGGATTATGACGCACTTCCGGGTTATAGGGCATAAATGAGTCCACTGGCCTCCCGACAGCGACTCCCAGTGGTCCCCAAGGTATCCAGCAGGGCTGTGCATAAAAACTACATAGTCCATGAGGCCCTGCTGGAATTCGGGGCCCATCCATGCTGTCGGGAGAGCTCCTCCCGGCAGCCTGGGGGTGAGGGCCGGAATATGAAGCCGGCCATCACTATATATCCATCCATCCATCCATTTTCCAACCCGCTGAATCCGAACACAGGGTCACGGGGGTCTGCTGGAGCCAATCCCAGCCAACACAGGGCAGGAACCAATCCCGGGCAGGGTGCCAACCCACCGCAGGACACACACAAACACACCCACACACCAAGTACACACTAGGGCCAATTTAGAATCGCCAATCCACATAACCTGCATGTCTTTGGACTGTGGGAGGAAACCGGAGCACCCGGAGGAAACCCACGCAGACACGGGGAGAACATGCAAACTCCACGCAGGGAGGACCCAGGAAGCAAACCCGGGCCTCCTAACTGCGAGGCAGCAGCGCTACCACTGCGCCACCATTATAGTGAGAAATAGTGAGAAATCAGTCTTGAAGAAAATAACTCCAAACAAAACAGATAAAGATTTGGGGATTGTCCCCGTATATTGTCGTCCAGACAATAATAAAGAAACGGATTCTAAAGACTTTTCAGTACATAGAATGTTTTACTGAAGACAAAATGGCATTTTTATAGTACAAGGAATGATGGGACAGGAAATGATTGGCAGGTAGTGACGACTGGAGACAGGAGGTGGAACCAACATCATCAGAAGTCGACAGAAGTGAAGGATTGTGGAACCGTAAGTGACGTCATCTTAATTGACCGGAAGTGACATCATCGCGGCCATTTTGAACCGAGATGAATGGCGATCTTTGATCACCCTCTGTCTCGCGATAATTCACTCACCTTTAGGCTCTTTGACTGCCTCCAACTAGCACATGTGTGACAATATATATATACACTGAGTGTCAGAGGTGGGTAGTAACAAGTTACATTTCCTCCGTTACATTTACTTGAGTAATTTTTAAAAAAAATTGCACTTCTAAGAGTAGTTTTACTGCACCATACTTTTTACTTTTACTTGAGTACATTTGTGAAGAAGAAACACTACTCTTACTCTGCTACTTTGGCCAACACTCGAATCGTTACTTTTTTTCCATTAGATAAAGTCTGATTTTCA
This sequence comes from Polypterus bichir lapradei, assembly GCA_026402145.1. NCBI lineage: Eukaryota > Metazoa > Chordata > Cladistia > Polypteriformes > Polypteridae > Polypterus > Polypterus bichir. The sequence goes on along the minus strand of JANRMT010062854.1, from coordinate 111,772,457 downwards.
ATCTGCTTTGTGTAGCGTATGCTGTCAAGTTGTGCACATGCCTTCCATTGCCTCTCCAGCTCTGATGCGAGGTTTTGGATGTTCTCCAAATCAAGGCGCTGCAGCTTTGAGGACAGATGTTGCATTTTTCGTTTGAAAGCATTAACTGAGCTAATCATATTGACCATGGTTTATCTCTTTTCCTTGCAGCTGTAAATTAAGCTCATTCAACATGTTGGTCAGATTGGAAAAAAAATGCCAAGTCTAGCGGCCATTGATCGTTATTAAGTTGCTTGTATTCTGCATGTTTAATGACAAGGAGAAACTCCTTTTTCTCCGGCCAGGGGTCTTAAAATCTCAGCAGGAATTTCTCCCTAGCCATCTGCCTCAACGAAGGCATCTTTTATCATCTCTCTATCTTGGAAGGACTTCTTATGCTTAATGATCGGGTGACTCGACCGGAAAGATGCTTCGGTGTGTCTGCTTTTGCTTTTGAATCCAGCCGAGTGAAAAATGACAGCTGTCCGATTAACTGCAATTTTAGTTCCCTCTCCTTTCTCTTTCTCAGATCGCTTTTCAGAAGGAAGTCAGTTTCGTAGTTTTTATGATCAGTTCGAAAGTGCCTTTCCACATTTTCCTTCTTTGGAATAGCAATGATAGAATGACAGATCAGACAAACACACATCGATTGTGACATTGTGAGAGAAAAAAAGCCTCTTTCAATTCCACTTCCAGCCCATAAACAGCACATTTTTTTTAAATCCCTTCTTTAGTTGATAGAAATTGGAAGGCTAACTAGATCACTTAGATAGCTGGAGTTTTGCAGTAGCTTGAGCGTTTGATCGTGTGTGCGGGATGACCATTGTGTTAGAAGAAAAGAGATCTCAGACTGGCCGCCCTGTATGTCAATCAAGTGGCAAATGCCATAGGGAGGACATATAATAGACTAACATTTAAAAAACATTCTTTTTGAATGCAACGCGATCTACCTGCACTACCTTTCCGAACTACCGATCGATCACGATCACCCCTGTCCTACAGGATAATATCAGGGTGGCTGTCTATTAGGTGAAGCTCAGCAGAAGTAGGGGGATGCAACAAGATGCAGAAGGACAATAACCCAAAACATCTGCCAGCTTCACTTCTTGCTATGACTATGGCTCAAAAAATTATGACACAGCACTGCAGAAAGTTATGGACTCAACTTAGCACATCATGGCGATTTCATTTCCATCCCTACAGGACCATTATACAAACAGTGAACTACCAAGGTAAGCCAGGATCATAAAGGACTTCTGTCACCCTTTCTATAACCAGATTAAAGGTTAAGCTCTGGCAGGCACTTACATTTCTTCAAATCAAGAACAGCACGACTGAAAAAGAGCTTCATATCCCAGGCAATAAAAAAAATTAATGGTCATCTTGTCAGGCATTCTTCAAAACTGAAAAAAGTCATCTATTATTTATTTTTTAACTATAAGTTATTATAGAACAATTGTTAAGCACCTTTTAATATTTTAGATCTATTTTAGTGTATACTTTTTAATTTAATTGTACAGTACAGGTTACTCACTGAGCTGCATTTCACTATATACCTTTAAGTGTATACATGTGGCAAATATATAAAATCTTGAAATCTTGAAAGTCTGCTACAGAATGGTTTCCAAAATAGAAACTCCACCATTTGGAGTGGCATAGACAAAGCCCAGACCTCAACCCATTGGAGATGCTGTGGAATTATTTGAAGAGAGCAAGTCACTCCAGACATCTAAAGAATATGGCTGAGCTGAAGCAGCTCTGCAGAGAAGACTTGTCCGAAATTCCTCCTGCATAAAGTGCAGGGCTGATCCATAGCTTCTGTTTATTGCTGCCAGAGGAGGTTCAAGCAGTTATTAAATCCTAGGGTTCACTTACTTTACCTACATGCCAAACTTACACATTTCATGGGTGTGTTCAATAAAGACATGAAATATTATAATTGTGAGTTATTAACGTAAGCATATGGTATTTCTCTGTACTTTTGAGCAGATCACATTTTATGATCACGTAATGCAGAAAGCTGGGTAATTCCATAGTTTTTCTTGCCACTGTGCATACCATACCATTTTCTAAGCACATTCAATTCAGTTAATATTAGTATTGTATTGCACCCTTCCGTTTATAAGTTAAGGTACTCTATACATTCTCAAACATATCTACCATATAATAAAATGCTAAGGTCTGTGTGTGTGTGTGTGTGTGTGCCTAATTAGATGCCTAATTTCAAAATATCATTAATCCAGTGTAATTGGTAACCTTTGTCGGGTTGCATGAGAAGAGTTTTGTTCAGAATACACAATAATCACTATGAAACAAAACTCTGATTGAACTCACTGAACATAAAACCTAGGATGCATCCCCTGATAATCAATCTAGACATTACTAGTCTGTCACGCTATCACAGTATTCCATTTCTAAAGCCATACTGGTCTTGTGTAGTCTCTCTGCAGACTTCTACACTTTTCTTCTGTAGTCGGCTGTTTATTTCCAGTAACTAAGAGCTGGCATTACTCACGGTCGACATGTTGAAGCACATCATTGTGGTGCTGTTGAGCCAGAGCTGGACGCCTGTATAATAGAAGGTCACACAAGGACATCACGCAACATGAAAGGGTGGCTCAGTTTTATTATATGAATTGCTGGTTTTAGCAGATTCTTCCATCTATCCTTTTACAAACCTTCTTAATCTACTTCCTTGTTATATAGGCAATATAATCAGAGCACACATTGCCACATGACATACAATTTGTCAACTGAATTGTTTCAAAACTGACACCTAACTCCTGTTGACTCATTTATATTGTCCTCATTTGTACGTTGCTTTGAATACACTGCTGCATCAATGTCTGCAGTCACTAAGTGCTGTGGTGAGTTTGTCATTTTGGTTTTTTGAGTTCAGCTTTTCAAAATGTGTACCAAACATTAATCCACATAACACCAAAACAGTCGCAGGTGCATCACATTTCCATTATACGGAATGCACCAAAACCACTAATGTTAGACTAACATTTAAAAGGCTGTAAAGGAGGATGTGGAAGGACAGGCATGGTTGGTGGCACCTTTCCTGGATGGGAGGTCTGTTGTACTAGGGTGTTGTACTGGGTTAGCCATTATGGATGTAATGAGAAGTCAACCAAAATGACACCTTTTATTGGCTAACTAAAAGGATTACAATATGCAAGCTGTCAAGACAGAGGATCAGTACACTGGGTGGCAGCATCCCACTGGTATGGCTCCCATTTTGGATCCCTGTAGGGACATATGGGAATTGGAGTCCTGGTGGGTGTCTCTGTTGGGGTCCTAGAGTGCTGTTATAGTGAGCTGATGGGAACAGGCTCCCAAGTGGTTCTGCCTGACCTGGGGGTGATTCTAAGTGGACATATCATTACATTGGAATTACTCCAGGGTACAACTTAAAAGGAGCTCCTTGGCCTCACTCAGGGAGTCGGAGACAGGAGTAGGGGTAGAAGAAGATCATCTGGAGAGCAGCAGAGGAGAAAGAAAGAAAGAAAGAAAGAAAGAAAGAAAGAAAGAAAGAAAGAAAGAAAGAAAGAAAGAAAGAAAGGTTTGGGGATCTGGTAGGCTCCATGGTGGTCACATTGCATATATGGCAACATGCGCATACTTTGAGGGGTTGTTCAAATATTCAATAGGTAATTTAGTACTAGCAATCTATCTCGATCACAAATGGCTCAAAGCATACATGTAAAAAAAAAATTATAGCTATTGACTTATTATGCTTACGTTTGGCATATCAGCAAATCAGAGCTCTTTATATATTTTTTATTGATTTTAATTAAAAGCAAATAACAATCCATACAATCAAGTGAAACTTAACCAACCGAGGTTCAGCCCCCAACCCAAAAGCCAATCGAAGCTCAAATTATTATTTGATCATTTGATCATCAAACATTATAAATATATTTATATTTTAAATATATTAGCCTGAAGGAGTGTGTTAAAAAGACCTAATCAAGACATCATCCCTTTATCATCCATTGGTTGGAAGAATTAATACTGTTAAATTCATTTTACTTTCACCATTTTTATGTCTTTTACGCTACATTCATAAACATGTCAACAAATCCCACAAAACAGAATAAAATCCTCTTGTTGAGTGTAGCACTTGTGTCCGAGCTTTTGTGTCAGGTTTTTGGGGAGCTGTAGCACCCCCAGGTGACCACACCAGTTACTAAAGAAAGCGCTCAGGTATAACTCATCCCCCAGTTGCTTTGTTTAGTCAGTTAAAAGCTAAACTGGTCTGATGCTCCATCTCTCTCAACATAAGTTTCCAATCCTGTCCTAAAGACTTGGTGGGGTTGGTTAGGGTAGGGGAGACTTGACAGTCTTGCACGGGTACACTGATCCAAATATTTATCAAATTTATTTGTCTTTTAACCATCCATTTTATTTTACACTAAAAAATTTAAAAAACAATATTATATAAGGTTTATACTGTAGGAAAGTCCATTCTAACAAGTTAAAATACTTTTTAAACATAATTAAATAAAGTATAAATAATTGTATAAAATTTGCAATCCATTTATTTAAAATTATATGAGGGTTGAAAATAGTGCCCCCTATTGGTTATTTTAAAAAAACTGCATATAAACAAATTATACTTTAAAATTTACTTAAATAAAAACTAAATTTATAACCTTAAAAAAATGATAAATCCTAGCAGCTCCTTGCTAATTTAATCTAAAGTTTCATTAAAAGTATCCAAATTCATTTGAAAATAAGGGAAACTAACATTCAACCCACCTCTGTTCTCATCAATAAAACACTCATATTACATTTGCTTTGTCTAGCTTAACGATAAAGACATGCAAAATACTGATCAACTTATATGCTAGAAGTCTGTCCACGCCAACAAAAGGCAGACAAAAAAACGTCTCTGGCATGTGAAAGGTACCTGGAGAGAAGCCTGTGCAGACACAAGATCTGCAGACTCTGGAGATGTGAGTAAACCTGAAAGAATGAAACAGCTCCCTGTGATGAACAGTCAGACTGTACAGGGCTGGCTCCTGGCTTGAATCCATTATTATTATGTCACAATCTTCCATCCTCCCACAGAATGAGCCTGGAAAATTGTTCATCTACAAATACAAAAAAATGATTCATTAAAACAATGAGACGATTAATGTCCAAAGAAACAAATACAGTAGCCGTGCTGTCTTTAATCACTGCCAAACACATCTGCTGGAAGCATTTAGTAGAAAGATTGGTAAATTACAAGGTGCTTTAGATTTGTCTGTGCCTATTTCTTTGTAATGCCAAGGAATATTTGTCTGTCCTGTGATTAGTACAGTAATGTAAAGCTGTTTACTAAAAAAAAAAGAGTGAGGGCTGGCAACACTGATGCCACATCACCACGACAGCACTGTGAGTGGCAGACATGTGCTCAGCACTGGTGCTCGGCACAGACGGATTAATTTATGGTCAGTTTGGCATACGTAAACTTGTGGTCTAATTATATTCCTGTTCTTGGCCTTTCTTTAACCGGTCTATTGAACTGTAAAAATGGAAAGGTTCTTCTCAGATTGACCATAAAAGTATTGCTGCTGTTGCAAAAAGGCACATAAAAGCAGGCGGGGGCTTGTCTTCTGTTTATATAAAAGAGTAACACGGAAAGAATTTATTGCAGTAGTAGTAATGAAGGCTATGCTTTGATCAATTCTGTTAGCCCTGACAACATAAATGACTGCTGCGGCAGTATTCTCTCAAGTTTTAAGACACTTTATCTTGTTGTCTATCTGTACTTTTAAAAAATGATGGTCAGGCATGAAGACAAGGAATCATCTTGAATGTAATGTGAATCCATCACTAAGTTTGCAAATGTATTAAAGGAGAACAGTCACGTTTTTCTGTCTTCTAGTATTAAAATGTACTCTTTTATGTGGGCGCTCTGAAAAAAATCACAAAATGAAATGATGCAGTTAATTTGGTACAAATTGCCGGGAAAGAGCTGGCCGGTGACATCACTGGTCTGGTATTGAGCTGGTGGAAGAACTCAGAATTCCAAAAATCAACGCGGCAGCATGAGCTACATTTTGCATGGACAACATGTCCCCTAATCATTCCTAACATAGATTTTTGGGATTTAAGTTGCCATAGCGGATCATATTTTTCCTTATTTTCCTGTTCTCTACATCTTGCTCTGTTACACCCATCACCTGCATGTCCTCTCTCACCACATCCATAAACCTTCTCTTAGGCCTTCCTCTTTTCCTCTTGCCTGGCAGCTCTATCCTTAACATCCTTCTCCCAATATACCCAGCATCTCTCCTTTGTATATGTACATGTCCAAACCAACACAATCTCTCCTCTCTGACTTTGTCACTCAACTGTCCAACCTGATCCGACCCTCTAATGTACTAATTTCTAATCCCGTCCATCCTCATCGCACCCAATTCTTAGCATCTTTAACTCTGCCACCTCCAGCTCTGTCTCCTGCTTTCTGGTCAGTGCAACAGGCTCTAACCAATTTAACAGAGCTGGTTTCACTACTGTCCTGTAGACCTTCCCTTTCACTCTTGCTGATACCCATCTGTCACAAATTACTTCTGTCACTCTTCTCCTCCCATTCCACCCTGCCTGCACTCTCTATTTCACCTCTCTTCCACAATCCCTATTACTCTGGAAGAAGAAGAAGAAGAAGAAGAAGAAGAAGAAGAAGAAGAAGAAGAAGAAGTTGAAAGTTAATTCTATGTGTAGGAAAATGAAAAGAAATGCAGAAACACAGGTGTATAGAGGAGAGAAGATATACTGTATCTATGGGAGGGGAAAATTCCAGAATGGCTATGAAACCAGTCTTTATTTCTTGGAGAGCTACTCGAAACACTATCAACCATCACAAAGTGTTTAACAAGGTTAACAAGATAACAGTATAGAAAATGGAGCAGTACAATACATACAGAGGATTCAAGAAGTATTCAGATCCCTTCACTTTTGTTTGAGGCCTTGTGTTAAAATCATTTCAAATTCAACTTTTCTCCACATCACACAACACCCAATGCTTCACAAATGACAAAGCAAACACATGATTTTAGAATATTTTGCAAATGTATTAAAAATAAATGAAAAAACAAAACTATCACAATGACATGGCTGTTCTTACTCTGCACTCAGGACTTTGTTGAAGCACCTCTGGCAGCCATGCCAGACTGGAGTCTTCTTAGGTGTGACATGACAAGCTTTACACACTTGGATTTGGGGATTCTCTGATCTTCTCCTCTGCAGATCATCTCATGCTCTGTCAGGTTACATGGAGACTCTGGATGGACCACTCAAGGATATTCTCAGAGTTGACCCTAAGCTACTCCTATGTTGTGCTTGCTTTGTCCTGATTAAAGATGAACCTTTGGCCCAAACTGAGGTCCACAGCACTCCCGAGGAGGTTTTCATTAAGGATATTTCTCTACTTTGCTTCATTCTACTTTCCCTCAACCCCATTTTGTCTCCCAGTCCCTGCCGATGAAAACAATCCCATAGTATGCCATGCTTCACCAATGGAATGGTATTGTGCAGATGATGAGTGGGGCATGGTTTCCTCAAGACCTGAGGCTAATGTTAGTTTCATCAGAACAGAGAATCTTGTTTCTCAAAGTCCGAGTGTCCTTTAGGTGCCTTTTTCAAGCTTCAAGTTGGCTTCCATGTGTCTTTTACTGAAGAAAGGTTCTGTTTGCCCACCCTGTCATAAAGTCCATATCAGTGGAGTGTTGCAGTGATGGTTATCCTTCTGTAAGATTCTACCATCTCCCATCAGATCGTCTGATTTTTGGTCACCTCTCTTCCCATGGCCCTTCTCCCACAATTGTTCAGAGGGGACAGGTGTCCAGCTCAAGTAATAGTTGTAGTTATTCCAAGATTCTTCCATTTAAAAATTATCAAGGCTACTGTATTCTTGGAAACCTGAAATGCTTCAATGATTTTTTGTATCCTAAGCTCTACAGGTAATTCCTTTGTCCTCACGGCTGGTTTATTAACTCTGACACACATTGCCAACTGTGGGCCCTTCTACAGACAGGTATGTGCACCATTCCTAGTAATGTGCAATGAATTGAATTGACCCAATATTGAACTCCAGAGAAACTGTAGAAACATCTCAGAGATGATCCAAAAAATGGGCTGCACCTGAGCTGGATATCAACTGTCATAACATAAGGTCAGAATATTTGTGTCAATGTTATATTTCACTTTTTTATTTTAAACAAATATGCAGTAATTTCTAAAATTTAAAAATGTAAGACTTTTATAAAATTTGTTTTGTAATTCTGGGGTATTGAGTGTTGCCTGATGTGAGAAAAAAAATTAAATAAATGGTTTTAGCATAAGGCTGCAACATATCAAAAGGTGAAAAAGTGAAGGGATCTACTCGTCTTATACATCCTGAATATAAACAAACCTTTCAAACTGTTCAATATATAAAAAATGAAACAAATTAATAAAAAAGTAGCAAAAGGGGCCATTCAAATGAAACATAGCTACAGTACAAAACTATAAGGCAAAGTAGCAGAACAGTGCAAACTCATATTTCTTATTGGATCTTTTAAGATAAGCAGGCCAAGTTAGAATCCAAACAGTATGGTGGTGATAATACAATGAAAAGCAGAGACAATAAAATGAATACAGAGCAGTTCAGCATGCACTTGTTTGTCAAGATGGAGGGAGACTAGGAAGAGAGTTTCAGAGTGCAGAAGGCACAAAACTGGATGATCATTTATAGAGGCCAGTATTAGAAAATATCAGCTTACACATAGTCTTATATACTACAAGTAGCATGCACAGGGATTTTGAAGTGCATTTTCATCTGAGAAGGTCAAAAGTCACAACCGAGTGCCCTTCTAAGTCATGGGCACCAAATGCATCATCACACGCATGCACTTGGGGAACAGCTTAAGGGCCTATGTGACTGTTATTCTCTGCTGAGACATGAGGTGGTGCTCTGTAATAACAACCTCTCTTCACCTTTCCCCTCTCCTGAAAAGAAGATTGACATATTTTCACCCGTGAGTTCACTTCCGGGGTCACACCACCTGGACCCACCTCTTCCTCCCAGAAACCATCAAAATAGGATGAACCACCATCTTGGGCAGTCCAACTGATTTTCTCAGCAAGACTCAACTTTGCACTGTACAATGCTTTTAAGTTTACATCTTTTGCATATTTATAATATACGGGGTTTGCCTTTGAGGTGCCCCAGACCTCTTTCTTTGTCTTTTGTCTCTTTATAGCACCCATCTGTCTTTCTTTGTGTGATATTAATGAAAACAATGCAAGAGCAGAGGAGTCAGGATACCCTGAGCAGGCACGCAGGAGCAATCCACAGGACCATAACTATGACTTAGAATGTACTAAATAATTGACTTGACGGCCCCATTTCCTGGAATCCAATATTTTTCAATTTTATACTCAATGTCCCTATTTCACCATTAGGAAAGGAAATAAGTCTTTTAGTCAATAGGCATGAATAAACAGTTTCCTAATGCGAAACATAAAATGTGGGATGAATTTGAAAATTATATGGTATGACAACTTGAAAGGTACTGGTCCAATTTATCTAACTACTAGCAAAATACCCGCGCTTCGCAGCGGTGACGTACTGCCTTAAAATTTTTATTAAGAAGAAAATTTAACCTTTTTAAACTGAGGGAAAATATGCCAATAATTATTTGTTAAGGATCTCTTTGTATACCATGTTGTCAGTTCGGCCCTCCGGTTGTAACATGACCAAGCTGTGCGCTGAGCTTACTCTTGAGCATGTAACTTACAGTTGGCCATGTGAACAGTAATCTTGTCTCAAATCTCACAGCTTGGATTGCTGCTGTCATAATCGGTTTGAGTTTCAAGGTTTGTTTCAATTACGATAGTATTTGCAGGATTTGTTGTGTTGAAGTGACATTCGGCATCTGTCAAGCATTGTAAGCACACAACTGGTTTCATCGATAAAATCACATCCAGCTTTTGAGAGTTTAAACACTCATAAACATCAAAGTGTCCACTACTGAAATCGTCACCTGTGAATCTAAGATGTTTAAGAGGCATTGGCGGTTGTCGAAAGGTGTAAAATATTTGGCCATTTCGGTACACTTGAAAGCGACAACTGAACAATTCAGCGGCAGCCATCAACTCACATGCAGAACCATAGGTGAAGGGCTTAAGCATTTCACTCTTCTAGTGCTCCTGTGTAGTATAATTATCTCCTGTACCGTCATCAGTCCACACCTTGAACCTGTCCCAGTAATTCAATTCATAAGACACAATGTTCCTCCGGATATCAAGAGTGAGCCTGATATGGCCGTGCAATATGTAACGAAGAAAATGGAAAAGGTAGGTGCCATCTCCGGGCATGGAAACCACTCAGTAAGTGACAGTTCTTTGATCGATAGTGATCACCTCGATAGACATGGTAATGGGGGTTGGAATGATAAAGGAAATGGGTACCTGAGCAATGTAAAGTAAGTCTAAAATACCTATACAATAACTATAATTGTAATAAACAAACAATAAAACAGCGGAGAAGCCATGGATTAAACAAAAAGGCTGTAGTTATCAGTAGGGAGACGTGAATCCCGTGGCGAAGCAAGGAAGGGAATGTAGAGACCGGAGCGACGGACGGTCTTATATAGGCAGGCAGCCAACAACGTGGGAGGCGTTGGGATGGGGGACCCAACGCCACCTCACACAGTGACTGAGCTGCAGGCTATGGACATATATATGTACGTAAGTAGGATTCAGTTAGCGTTGGGAACCCATGTACCAAATTTCTTGAAGATGGGCCCATAAGTAACAAAGACTGTTGAAAAGTTCAATATGGTGGCCGACAGTGGCATCATACCACCGAAATAAGTACGTACATTGGTTTTGGTTAGTGCAGGGAAGCCGCCTATAAAATTTCGAGAAGATCGGGCCATAAATAAGAAAGTTCAACATGGCGGACGTTGTTGACCATTATGACCATTACGTGTAGAATTTCGAAATGAAACCTGCTTAACTTTTGTAAGTAAGCTGTAAGGAATGAGCCTGCCAAATTTCAGCCTTCTACCTACACGGGAAGTTTGAGAATTAGTGACGTTGGAAAGTTCAATATGGCGGCCAACAGTGGTGTCATACCAATAAAATAAGTACGTACATCGGATTCCGTTAAAAGTTTAATATGGCGGCCGACAGTGGCATCATACCACCGAAATAAGTACCAAATTTCAGCCTTCTACCTACACGGGAAGTTGGAGAATTATTGACGTTGGAAAGTTCAATATGGCGGCTGACAGTGGCGTCATACCACCGAAATAAGTATGTACATTGGTTTCGGTTAGCGCAGGGAAGCTGCCTACCAAATTTCGTGAAGATGGGGCCATGAATAAGAAAGTTCAGTATGGCGGACGTTGTTGACCGTTATGACCATTACGCGTAGAATTTCGAAATGAAACCTGCTTAACTTTTGTAAGTAAGCTGTAAGGAATGGGCCTGCCAAATTTCAGCCTTCTACCTACACGGGAAGTTGGAGAATTTGTGACGTTTGGAAAATTCAATATGGCGGCTGACAGTGGCGTCATACCACCGAAATAAGTACGTACATCGGTTTTGGTTAGCGCAGGGAAGCCACCTACCAAATTTCGTCAAGACGGGGTCATTCTTCTACCTACACGGGAAGTTGGAATATTGGTGACGTTGAAAAGTTCAATATGGCGGCCGACAGTGGCGTCATACCATCGAAATAAGTAAGTACATCGGTTTTGGTTAGCGCAGGGAAGCCACCTACCAAATTTCGTCAAGACGGGGTCATTCTTCTACCTACACGGGAAGTTAGAATATTGGTGACGTTGAAAAGTTCAATATGGCGGCCGACAGTGGCGTCATACCATCGAAATAAGTAAGTACATCGGTTTCGGTTAGCGCAGGGAAGCCGCCTACCAAATTTCGTGAAGATGGGGCCATAAATAAGAAAGTTCAACATGGCGGACGTTGTCGACCGTTATCGACCGTTATGACCGTTACGTGTAGAATTTCGAAATGAAACCTAGTATAACGAAAAATTTGAATGCTAACCCCAGCATTAAAGCACTGATGTTGAATTGTAAAGAGGTGTCTGGGTGACTGTCATGAATCTCATTATTTTTACATTCATAATCATAGTAGTGCTCTTTTGAATGTTAATATTTTGTTTTTTAAGTATTTGTTTATGTTATTGTGCTGCAGTTTTGTGGGAATTTTTACCATCCGCGCTGACATTTTACATTCATTTATCATGGCCATGGCCATGTAGTATTTGATAAAAGTGCTGATTTCTAACTGTATACAACATCTTCAGACATTCAGTATTTATGATCGCAGTAGCATAGAATGTTTTGTATCCTAGTTCAAAATATTACCATATGTTTACTGTAATGAAACCTGCAAAAATCGAATCAACTATATTAAAGCAGGTTACTGTTACCTGAAAAAAGGAAATGAAATAGGAAAAAAAATCAAGGAGATCTAATTATAGTCAAGCCGATTACTTAGAACAAAAACAGTTTTACTGATATCTAGTCTGAAAGGAATACAGTATCCAACATTAATACTGCATAACACAAACATTAACAATAGTTGTATTATAAGGAACTGAATTAGAGATGGGGCTAAAGAGGCATATTCACAAATATAAAAATCAGCAGATTGGGTAACAGGTTGCAATACTAAACCAAAGGAAGACATAATCGGCCTGCTCATACACTGACCCATATTACAGATAGGAATTTAAGATGTCAATCAAACCAGCAGCAGGTCTGGAGAATGGGGGCAAAAATATGAGGAAAATAAAGACGTCACACAGATCAGAAATTAAATAGATGTACTAATGGCCATAAGGAAGTAGTGCTACCCATTTGTCCACAATGCCACTATTTACAATAGTGGCAAAATATAAAAAACACGCCATAAGCTCACCTTGACTTGAGATGTGCCCAACGGCTATGCATGGTATTCCATAGCTTGTAAATGGTACAAATCATTCAGGGTGTTCCATCTCCTTTCTCCTCTGACTTCAACTTCCCTCTTGCTTTGCTTTGTTCTTGGCAGCCCTGATCACCACCATACATTTTTCCCATGGCAGTAAACAGGCTAATTTGAGAATTATCAAATATCAAAGCTGCCCTGATACACTACACTCCCGTATGCCCATTCAAAAGGTACTGTTGAAGGATACTGAGGGATATTGAAGTCCTGTTGTACTTCCAGGTGCCAGTTCATTCAAACACAATCCTACGGTCTGATCCTTCCTAAAAGGAATAATCCAAACTTTGGGCTAAGATAACCCCAGAGTCAGAACTTAAATTTTCTTCTACAGTAACCCAAAGTGAGGTGTCCACTACTCTGTAATTTCTATATCCAACAATGGACATTCAGCCAGACCTCCTTTGTATAGGAGTAACTGGACTCAGTCCAGTGGTTGTATTACAGCTGGAGTACAAAACTATTTCTTTTCCTCCTTCCTCTTTGTCCTTTCCCACTTCTATATGGGGTTGATGTTCTCAATCATCTTTCTTCAAAAAGTTCGGTCCTGCACCTCCTCCCCAGTCAGACCCTTTTCCTTCAGATCTTCTTTTACTTTATCCATCCACCTCCGCTTTGGCCTACTTAACACTAAAAGCTGCTAATGACAGCAAACTCCTTTTATGCCAAGGAGGACAAGGAAAATGGAGGATACTGGGGTAAGAAGCATCCCCCAATGTCAAAAATGGTAATGTTTGACAACTCTGAATAAGACAGATAACTGAAAAACGAACTAAATGTAAAGCACTTTCTTCCCTGCTGGTTCTGGGCTAAGCAGTGCTTGTTCTCTCATAGTCCTAGCAGAAGACCACAATGCTGTTTAGACTACATGGAGTCCCAATTAGGAAGCCTTTCCAGATCTAGGCCTTGAAGGAGGCATTTGAGCTTCAACAGAATGGCTTGAACTTTAGAAAAATGTTTAACAAGCAAATTGTTTTAAAGTAACGTGCAAGTAAGGGTTTCACTGTACTTTGTACACGTGACAATGATGACCTTATAAATCCATAATACTTGCGGGTTGAACATTTTCTCAATAAGTAAGTTCTCTTTCATCTCATCTTGCCAAACACTACATTCACAAAAGTCAACCAGAATTTAAGTCCAAGTGGACATTGCTGGTAAATTAGTCTTCAGAAATGAGAAATGTGTGTCTACTATAATTCATCTCCTCAGGGTTAAACATGACAAAGACATTCAAACCATTATTGCACAGACCATCAGTGAGTCCTTTCAAATCAGGAATCATGAACTATGACTCCAAAATTTACTTCCATCAACTCCATAGTTTAGAGGACTGGAAAAGGAGCAGATAACTCTAATGAGTAATCAGCCAAAGTGACTTGCTCTCTTACGCATCAAAATGTGGACATGTTTTTTATTTCTAAAAATCAAACCTTTACTTTGCCTTTAATCAAACTGCATGGTTGGGTAAAGTCTCAAGGCAAGTTGTTGTCCAGCGACAATGTACAAATTTTAATATGCACTGTAGAAATAATACCCAAATGAACACAAGAATCATATTACATTTTAAATATTAATCAGAAAAATTGTTCTGTATCTAAATACGCTTTGGATTTTAAATAAAATTAGAAGGAACCCTAAAGGATTTAATCCAGTTTTTAAAAATGTTTTTTTCTGAGGGCACCAAGGACCAAATAGCCTAGTATAACTAAAGCTTGGACTGGGACAGAACAGTAGATACTGCACCAGTACTGACTGGGTGAGCAACAGGGTGGATTGTCAAGCAGAGCATCATATGCAGGGTGGTTTTAATTAGTTATTCATGTCTGACGGGATCAAGTTCAGTCCTGCATTTAGTGGTAGTAAGTTGTTTTTTTATGTTATCCTTATCCTCTGCCATTTTTTTGGTGTTGTTGCAGGGGTCCTGCTGTTTCGTGCCTTGTATTTTGTGGGCACTGCCATGTTTCTAGAGACACAGGTCAACTGCAACGCCACATTTAACATTATGGCATCACCTCGCAGCGCACACCCAGACTTGTATTCAAACATTATGTAAAATCAAAGAAAACACCTTATGGTTGTCTTGTAGAGTATGAACACTTTGAATAACAAAGAATTATTTGTGTTTTGTTTGGTATGGACTTTAAAGTTGAACTTTGACTCAACCTTCGCCTGTTTCTGACCACAGTTTTAATAGTGTCTCTGTTGTAATTAATCTACAAGTCCATTTGAGCTGTCTGATCCAAAAGATCTTTATAATGTTCAAACAGTTCCTTCACACCTTTTATCACAAATTATTACAGGACAAAGTCACTAGGGTTTCCTTGTTTGACTGCCAGGGAATGACAGATATGTATATCTATGGATGATGGCTTTTACAGCTATACCTGAGTTAATGTAGTTTTGTTCATTATAAGAAATTTCATCATCATAGGTAAATAGTGTGCCATTGGAGGAGTAAGTATGCGTATTATCAAAAACCTTCTACATCCATACCAAAATTGCCACCTACATGCTCAGACTTCCTTCAGTAATACTGCCACCTCCATGATTTTCCATGCCTCCATTTTTTCTGCCTCCTCCACTACCTGCATATTCATGCCACCTGCTCCACCTCGTACTGCTCACCAGGGGACAAAGGCAACACAATCACCTTCATTTTCCCCAAACCAGGGCTCACCACACCCAAGCCAATGTGTCTATCTATGCACCCTCTGCCACACTCTGCAGGGGTTGGGGGGGGTTACTAACACCTTTAATTCAACCATGAAGCATTTCTTTTCTCCAGCTTCTATACTCTTTGTAATCTGAATTGTATTTTTAAAAGATATTGCTTTATGTTTGTGTAACATACCTGGTAAATGTATTATTTATTACTTTATCAAAATATAAAAATAACTACAGTACATGAGAAATAACTAAGCACTCGTGTATAAGTTCTTGTTCAACAATACGCACAATATCAGTGGCAGACAACAACTGTTACATATAGGGAGGTTATATAAAGACTTCCTCAGCACTTTACCTGACAGGTTCCTGAATTTGCACAGGCACCACTGCACATTCTCAGAGGATTCATTAACCAAGGCACTACTGTCCTGTGGTAGTAGAGGGAAACTGAAAAATCTGTGTGCTAATGGCCAGGAAAGGGGCACTGATCATTAAATGATGAGACATGTTTACGGAGAGAGGTTCTTCCACTTGAGTTTCTTACTTAGGCCATGTTTGACTACCTTTTTGTGTTATTATTTTGAAATGTTTCTGACAATCTACACACTAGTAACCTATTTTGTCTGCTCCAGCCGTCTGGAGTTTTTTATTTGTTTTTTCTGTCCTCCCTGGCCATTGGACCTTACTTTTATTCTATGTTAATTAGTATTGCCTAATTTTATTTTTATATTTTCTCTTTTTTCTCTTTCTTCACCCTGTAAAGCACTTTGAGCTACATCATTTGTATGAAAATGTGCTATATAAATAAATATTGTTGTTGTTGCTGTATACATTTTGGATTTTAGGCATCTTGTAGAGTAATGACTTTGCATGTCCCTCTGCATGCCAAACTATGAAATTTTTCTAGCACCATATATAAGCGTAGATTGAAGATGTGTAAATTGTCAGGAATGAGGAAGGCTAACTATTGGAAAAAAAGGAGTTTTTCCTATGTGCAATAATACATACTAAATTTCAGATATTGGCATTGACTTGTATTTGGTTTTGCTTTGATGAACATTAATCACCCACCTTTACTGACCTATAATGTTGCTGAAGTTGGCAGCATGCACAATGGTCATCACTTATGAGTTTGCCTTACAAATCACCTGGTATGTCTGCTGCTCATACATAATCAGTTGCACTATTAAAGATCACTCCTTTCATAAGAAGAGGAAGGGCATTAGCAGTTATTGCTTCAGCCATGGGCTGACTGTGAAACCAATTTAACATTATTGCTTTTAGTATCTGAGGGCAGCAGGGAATGTTATGGTTAATACTTTCGCCATGAGACTGGAGCCTGAAATCACAAATTGTGAGAAAGTACTTATAGTACAAGCACTGGATAGAAAGTCATCTAGTTTTAATTTAATTAGATGGTCATCCAAACCAGTTAAATTGACATTTAAAACTCAGCAGGAAAAATATACTGATGAGCTTTTTTGGCATGAGAAAACTCTAATTACAGTGTGTATACTTTCACAAAAAGTTGTCTGTTTGATTCAGACCTTCTGACCAGCAAAACAGCTTATCCCAGGAGGCTTTAAAACTTAACAAGTGCACCAAAGCTTCTTCGATGCGCGTTTAGCCAAAATGATGCAGGCAGAGCAGTACCTGATCAGGTCACCTTATAAAAGCTTAGGTCACAGCAAGACAAAGGTCAGTTTTCTGTGATTTACATAATGCCTTAAAAGCAACTACAGGCTAGGCTTTAGAAGACAAGCAGCATAGATGTCCATCAAATTTCTAGCCAACCTTGATTAACCACAACAGAACAGGAACAACATCAGACTAGTCCATCTGAGATCTGCTACCCATACTGCTGCTGAAGCTGCTAGCACTCACAATATTACAGTGAAGGATAGGATCTCTGCTGTTGGCTTCAGCACAAGGCAACCTATCAGATGCCTTCTGCTCACACTTTCTATGGGTTCTGCTCCTATAGCAGGATGATGTCAGGTTACAGGTACACTCAGCTGCTGGAGTCACTGCTGTCTCAAGGAATGCTGGTGTGTAGGTGCTAGCTTAGTCTGCCTCCTCTAATGACTTTAATCCCACAGAATAACTCCGGGATGCTCTTATTTTCTACAGCAACAGACATGACGCTCTACCTGCCAGTGACCAACAACTTTGTCAGGCCCTTTTTATGAATGGGATAACATCCCATAACTAAAGGTTCAGAGTGCTCATCAGCTCAGTATGGTAGAGGTGTTAAGCCATAGTGGCTGTAGGAAGTGGTCGTGTGAGGTACTTCACAATCTGTTACGGACTCATGACTTCTTGCTCATTATTTATTTTAGACTTTGATTTCTGGTATACATACTGGGCTTTGACATTCAGTATCCCTTTGTAGTTCTGGCTTTCAAACCCTTCTTTGTTTTTGCTCTCATTTTTGTTCTTCTCTAAAATTAATTTAGAGATAACTAGATGCACAGTGGCTCAACACAGGGGTTGTTCCTTTTTTGGTTTTTAAACTTTATACATCTTTTTCTGGACTTTTCTGTATGAAATATAATGATCTATACATCACTGAAGGGGTTTTAGGACCCAAGACTTTTGATTTTTACATTTGTTTTAAGTTCACATTGTTGTATCAGTTTACCACAATGCCATCTTCGTTTTCTTTGAACTTTAATTTTTAGTTAGTGTTTAGGCTCAATTGAAAGATTGGTTTGACTCATGGTTCTGACTTTAGCTTGTTCTCATATCTCCTGCTCATCTTCCGCTAACCTTACTGTCTCTCTCAAGACAGTACAGATACCAAGGAAAGTAGACTATCAAACACCACAGCCAAAATGGATGAATGAGGCTCAAAGCCAGTTGCGATTATGTTAAAAAAGCACAAAAGTTTAGACAAAATATACACATACTCGGAAACTGTGTTGGAGTGTGACATTGACATAAGGATTTGCAACTGTAATGTCACATAAATGCCTAACTCCCTAACAACCAGCTATCATGTTGTGCCAAGTGGAGCAGAAAAATTGAGACGTCTATGACAAAACAAGATTGTATCGTGGTAAATCCTAATCTTGATGTTAAACTAAAACAACAAATCAAATTAAGTAATTAAAAATAGAAAATGAAAGTTATAATGAGTTATCCATATTTCAAAACCAGCATGCAAAGTTACCACAGACCAAAGAAAAAGTTATCAAATCTAAAATAAAATTAGTTAACACAATAGCGACCCTTTCCTAAGACACAGACTATGAACAGGCCTATTGGTTTTTCCAGGATGATGAAGGTGAAACAGTTCCAAAAGGCAAATGATATGGAGATTACAAACAGAGACGCACTGACATTTCTCAGGGCCACAGCCACGCTAGTGAACCAGTTAATAAACTCATGAGGCACACTGATGGAAATCCAAAATTGATTGCACCCCAGATCCTTCCTTACTATTGACCTGTAGAGGAAGAGGATGTGGAGGTGTTGATTGTTTCTAATAGTGTCTAGAATAGGCACATGTAAGTCTCTGAAAAGAAGAGTAAATACTAAAATGAGAAAGCAACCTAAAGATGACCGGCCCAATTATTTTAATGATTGTATATGATATAATATAATGAAGACCCTGTTTATGGGACAGAACCTTACATGGTAAGCCAACCATCTGTCTTTTGTTTGTGGTCCCTGAACCAGTTAGCAGACTCTTCTGCCATCAACAGGTTTTCCCTCACACTCTTCCATAGATTACGTATCTTAGAG
Source organism: Polypterus bichir lapradei (assembly GCA_026402145.1). Lineage (NCBI taxonomy): Eukaryota > Metazoa > Chordata > Cladistia > Polypteriformes > Polypteridae > Polypterus > Polypterus bichir. Next base: position 111,753,026 of record JANRMT010062854.1, on the reverse strand, counting down.
AGGCATTTTGTCAAACTGGCAATAGAGGAGGTGACTGATGGGATATCCATCAAAGAAGCTTTGAAACTGTAAAGGCATTCAAATAGCAACATATGTGACAACACATTTATAGTGATGTCAGCTAACAGTAACATGGATTTCCCAAATTGATTGTCAAATATCTACTGTACAGTGCAACAAAAATACTTTTCCAAATCTCTGTTTACTCTCTCAGTCTGACCACCAGATGGATGATACTCTGAACTTACAGTAGATTTAGTTCACACTAAGGAAGTACCAAAGTCTTGAAATGAAGTGGGGACCTCTGATTTCTGGAAGCCATGAAGTCTAACTCTTCCTCTAATAAAAATGTCTGAAAGTTCTTTAGAGGATTTAGTTTCTTAAGGGGTATGAAATTAGCACATTTTCAAAACCAGTCAACAATAGCAAGGATTGCAACACATTGTTGTGAAGGAGGTTAGATAAAATCCACAGATACATTTTCTACAGAATATTCTGATGGAGGAAATGGCTGGATTAATCCAATAGGAAGTTACTGAGATTTGGGTAATACCCAGTTAACCAAACATTACAGATGAGTGAACCTAATTTAAAACCTATTAAATTATTAGAAACAAAAGGCTCACTTAGAAAGCAGGTATGATCTTCACAAATTCAGTTTAAAGATCCAACGGGCTTCTCTACATTAATAGCCAAAGGGCAAATGAATAAACAAATGGCTTCCCAACAGACTTCTTCTCAGGAGTAATAAAATCAGACTGAGAGGAAATGATTTTATAACTACATGGGCAGCCAATAAAAGTAGCTGGTAGAATTTTCTTGGGGGCAGAATATTATTGGGATCTAAGATCTCCTCATCAGGCTTAAATTGTTGTGACAAAGCATCTGCTTTACTATTCTTTTCATCACCCACTTTAAAGATCACATAATTAAAATGGCTGAAAGATAAAGTCCATTGAGCTTGTCTGGTATTAATTCATCTAGCAGTTCTGATATACCATACATAAGACAAATGGAAAAACAAAGCCAATGATGACACTCTTCAAGTGCCAAATTTATTGAGCGCAATTCTCTGTTAGCTACGTCATAAATCAGTTTGCAGGTATTCGTTTCTTAGAGTTAGAAGAAGAAGTTTACCAGTATCAGGTAACTTCTGTGTCAAAATAGCCCCTATAGTTATATTCAAAGCATCGCCTTTGAGCTTGACCTGTAAGGAAGTATAAGGACGTTGAAAATGGGGACACTAGTGAACAATGCTTTTTATAAATTGAAAGATTGCTGAGCCTTAGGTGTCCATGAACATTTTGAGGCCTATGGAGTAGATACTCCCAAATACGAAAGATCTCCCTGGCAGCCCCAATTTGACCCAACAGGGCTGTCACCGGAACTATAATACCTGGCATAGCTTGTGGGCACCAATGCAGGGATCCAAGCCTGTGTTTGCTGCCATCTAGCGTCCTGGGGGGACACCTGATGGGTGTTTCGGCCAGTTAAGGTGACCAGCCATCCCTCACCCAGGAAACAAGGCAGATGACAAAAACATATAAAGTTACCACAATACAAAATTACACAGTAATTATTAAACAATACTATATCAATAAAAATCATCTATACTAATAAACGGCAAAGCCCTCACTCACTCACTCACTCACTGACTGACTGACTGACTCATCACTAATTCTCCAACTTCCCGTGTAGGTAGAAGGCTGAAATTTGGCAGGCTTATTCCTTACAGCTTCCTTACAAAAGTTGGGCAGGTTTCATTTCGAAATTCTACGCGTAATGGTCATAACTGGAAGGTATTTTTCTCAATTTACTGTAATGGAGTTGAGCTTGACCGCCGTGGGGGCGGAGTTTCGTGTGACATCATTACGCCGCCCACGTAATCACGTGAACTGACTGTCAACGCACTATGTAGAAAACCAGGAAGAGCTCCAAAATACGC
>JANRMT010062854.1:111732236-111750681 GCA_026402145.1 Polypterus bichir lapradei | reverse complement strand
ATATATATAGATATAGATATAGGAACAACACTCATATCAATGACAAAACAATTACATTAACAATCATGTTACGTTATTTTTTTAATTTTTCCTTTTCTTTTTCATACCTTCTTTAACACACTACTTCTCCGCTGCGAAGCGCGGGTATTCTGCTAGTATTACATAAAATTAACAAGACTAAAAACAAACTGAATAACAAAAATTAAATAATAAGAAACAATTAAATAAATGACAAATAAACTTACACCAGGGCAACAACTCTTGCTGTACCATAACATATTACATAGTAAATGGCTGCTTTAAAATCCTTTAAAAATACAGGATTGTTTTCACAACACAGGTGTTCACTGGTCCAAAGGGCAGCAGCCATTAGCAGCACTCATCCAGATGTTTTACAAAATAATACGTGCAATTTTCATTCCGTCTAGTAGGAATGAGGAAGATTGTTAGTCAAACTCTCAATTGAGGAAGCAGAGTCCCGGTGCAATTGTGCAGCAGCAGCAGCTATATGGGACAGAAGACGGCGGTCTACAACCTGTGTGACGGAGCTTTAGTCACCCTCCAATTATCAACTGAGGAAATCATTCTCTGCACGGTTAGAGTTAGGTCATTCATTTGGGGATGCCATGTTCTTAAATGAGCTCCCTGGATACCAATAGTTTAGCCAATCTCTAAGTAATAAATCTCAGATGACTTTTAATTATATTTTGCATTTTAAAATATAATTAATTGAAACACATTTTAAGAACATGCTCATCACCAGTAGGAATAATTGACGGATCTGTTCTGAGATGAGTTTGCAGTATAAAACCATAGACCCTTATCACTTGAATTACTTTTGAGTTTTTCTTTTTTTTTAATTAAACTTATATCTATACTAATAAAAGGCAAAGCCCTCACTCACTCACTCACTCACTCATCACTAATTCTCCAACTTCCCGTGTAGGTAGAAGGCTGAAATTTGGCAGGCTCATTCCTTACAGCTTACTTACAAAAGTTAAGCAGGTTTCATTTCGAAATTCTACGTGTAACAGTCATAACGGTCGACAACGTCCGCCATGTTGAACTTTCTTATTTATGGCCCCATCTTCACGAAATTTGGTAGGCGGCTTCCCTGCGCTAACCGAAACCGATGTACGTACTTATTTCAGTGGTATGACGCCACTGTCGGCCGCCATATTGAAATTTCCAACGTCACTAATTCTCCAACTTCCCGTGTAGGTAGAAGGCTGAAATTTGGCAGGCTCATTCCTTACAGCTTATTTACAAAAGTTAAGCAGGTTTCATTTCAACATTCTACGCATAACGGTCATAACAGTCGACAACATCCGCCATGTTGAACTTTCTTATTTATGGCCCCATCTTCACGAAATTTGGTAGACGGCTTCCCTGCGCTAACCGAAACCAATGTACATACTTATTTCGGTGGTATGACGCCACTGTCGGCTGCCATATTGAACTTTCCAACGGTCTTTGTTACTTATGGGCCCATCTTCAAGAAATTTGGTACGCGGGTTCCCAACGCTAACTGAATCCTACTTACGTACATATATATGTCCATAGCCTGCAGCTCGGTCACCGTGTGAGGCGGCGTTGGGTCCCCCATCCCAACACCTCCCACGTTGTTGGCTGCCTGCCTATATAGGGCCATCCGTCACTCCGGTCTCTATATTCCCTTCCTTGCTTCGCCGCGGGATTCACGTCTCCCTGCTGATAACTACAGCCTTTTTATTTAATCCACGGCTTCTCCGCTGTTTTATTGTTCGTTTATTACGATTATAGTTATTGTGTAGGTATTTTAGACTTACTTTACATTGTTCAGGTTCCCATTTCCTTTATCGTTCCAACCATACCCCTATTAACATGTCTATCGAGGTGATCACCATCGATCAAAGAACTGTCACTTACCGAGTGGTTTCCATGCCCAGAGATGGCACCTACCTTCTCCATTCTCTTTGTTACATATTGCACGGCCATATCAGGCTCACTCTTGATATCCAGAGGAACATTGTGCCTTATGTATTGAATGACTGGGACAGGTTCAAGGTGTGGACTGATGACGGTACAGGAGATAATTATACTACACAGGAGCACTAGAAGAGTGAAATGCTTAAGCCCTTCACCTATGGTTCTGCATGTGAGTTGATAGCTACCGCTGAATTGTTCGGTTGTCGCTTTCAAGTGTACCGAAATGGCCAAATATTTTACACCTTTGGACAACCGCCAATGCCTCTTAAACATCTTAGATTCACAGGTGACCATTTCAGTAGTGGACACTTTGATCTTTATGAATGTTTAAACTCTCAAAAGCTGGATGTGAAGTTATCGATGAAACCGGTTGTGTGCTTACAATGCTTGACAGATGCCGAATGTCACTTCAACACAAGTCCTGCAAATTAAAACAAACCATGAAACTCAAACCGATTGTGACAGCAGCAATTCAAGCTGTGAGATTTGAAACAAGATTACTTTTCACATGGCCAACTGTACGTTGCATGCTCAAGAGTAAGCTCAGCGCACAGCTTGGTCATATTACAACCGGAGGGCCGAAATGACAATGTGGTATACAAAGAGATCCTTAACAAATAATTATTGGTATATTTTCCCTCAGTTTAAAAAGGTTTAATTTTCTTCTTAATAAAAATTTTAAGGCAGTACTTCGCCGCTGTGAAGCGTGGGTATTTTGGTAGTATATTACAAAGGTGATTGTTTTTGGCTTCATTGAGGTCAGGGGTTTTATGTTTTCCCTTTCCTTTTGAAATGTGTAAATTTGAACTCCCTTTGGGCATTTAAGCTGCAAAGCCTGCTTCTTTAGTTTGGGGCCCAGTCGTACTCTGTGCTTGTGAAGCCTACTGGTATTTTTCAGGCCACACAGACAGTACCGGGACTCTTTATGAGTTTTGTGAGCCTGTATCATAACAAAGGGATCCTGTACTCTAGGAAAAGATAGAACCAAACTATTCCTTCAACCTCATGCCCTCTGTTGATGTATTTAAAGAATCAAATTGCCAGAGGTTCCTCAGTTTCTTGTTGAACTCTGGGAACTTCAAGGAATCTACCCAGACATCAGTAAGGATACTTACTGCCTGCAATAAAAATGAAACAATTGACTAGGGTGAAAGTAATATATGGTTACCTGTGCTCTGGTTGCCCAGACTCTGTGTCATAGTTTTATATATGTTATCCATTCATTCACTAGCTTTACTACTGTTTATTTAGATTGTATTTGGGCCATTCTATATGCCACCCCATATTCTGCAAAAATGGCCACCAAAAAGATGATGAACTAAATATAAGTATTTTAGTAAACAATTATTATTATTAAGAAAGGAGTAAATAGAAAACTTTTAGGATCCCGTAAACCTGGCAGGATTAATTAATCAACCACATCCCTGTCTAATCTGCCAACTCAGCTTTAATATTTTCCTATTGTGTGACATCTAAACGATGGTCAGCTGTTATATTGAACACAACACACACAATTTCAAGCTCATAGGCTGTCTGAACAGTACTGGCATTAAGTCTCCTTAAAGGTCTTAAAAATTACTACTGGAGCAATCCCTGAAATCACTTCTGGGGGTCAGGAATCCCTCTGGCAACACCAGCTCTCTTAGCTTTCTATATGTTTCTCCCAACCTTACAAGCATATTAAAGCTCCAATAGAAATTACTTCAATAAATATGGCCTCCATTAACAGATGCCCAATCTTATAACAATATCACAATAGCTTGATATATAAATATATATACCCATAGGTATGAATTGCAATCAGGTAACGCTTGTAGTTGGTCGTCCAGTCAGCAAACATTGGCCGTGCCCTCTCAGTTGCGAGAAGCAGATCACAGGTATGTTATAGAGTGCCTGTCAAATAATACATATGATACAAAGAGTACATGACATATGTTTCGCCCTAATTGCAGCTCATCAGGTGTACGCACCTTTGCTTCCCCTTGTGAGAATCGGATTGTGATTCAAACCTATGAATATAATATTCTGATTTACACCCTGTCAAGTAAGCAAACCAGCTGCTGTGGCTTTGCTGACGTCCGAGGTTCAATCTCTGTACCTGATGTGCCCCAATTAGGGCAAAACATGTGTCTTGTACTCTTTGTATTATTTGACAGGTACTCTATAATATACAGTATATATATATACTGCACGAGCACATGGGGAGCAGCTGAAGGATCCGACGCGCATTGCGACAAGCCGTGCCAGCGGACAAAGGTGGGGTACTAACCTCTCTCTCTCTCTTTTCATAGAAAGAACGAAACATCACCACCATAATTCCTCCCGCAGAAACAAGACGCCATCACTTCCAGGTTCCTTTCTTCCCTCTGGTCCCCTGTCGATGACGTCATGATCCCATCCACCACCACACCTTTCCAGCATTCCACGAACTTAGTTTCCGGTCCAGCTCTATTATATGTCCGTGCAGCCCTCCCTGTATTGTCTAATGCAATTTCTCTGTTTTTTTGGTTTTGAGATTTTGGAAGACCGGAGTTATTATTTACAGTATACAGGGCCTAAACAACCCCAAACCTTTCTGACTGTCCTAGTGTTTATTACAATATATATATACTGTATATCTTACAGGCAGATATGGACTGGAATACATGTCTGAATAGTTTCTGTTTGCCTCTGTAGAGTGAAGGAACAACACCCAGAAGAAGACTGGCATCACTTCTGCTCCGTCTCTGGCTCTGCCTTCCACCTAAAAAGGCCCCACCACCAACGGACATTGCAACTTGACCAACAGAGAGCAACCAGAGCAGAAGATGCTCTGTAGGACCTCTGGCTTAACCCTAAAACCAATGAAAGTGCTATTGTGTATGATCCACCATCCTGTTTTTCCTTTTCAACATAACATGACTAGTACCAATACTATTAAATGGGGTATACCAGCTTGAGCCATAAACCTTTTCTCATTTTTTTATTCTTTTCCACAACATAGAGAGAAAATATATATAAAAGGACCAAAGGACTCCCAAAGAAAAGTCGTGAGGTCAACCAGGCCAGCCTGTTTTTTGTCAAAAATGGAATAGAAATAGGCGCTCGGCGGGTGCAACAGAAAATAGGTCCTGCCACCTTGTGTGCCATTTTTTTTTGAAAACTTTAATTCCATCATCACTCAATGGGGTTGATGTCCTGGTACCCCAACTCTTTGTCTTCAGCCTCTCGTTTTATTCTGACAACATGTCTAAAACACACACATTAATAAATATATTAATAATTAACATCTGAATAGTTAAGGCTTTCATTTCAGTTTGTGCGCACATAAGCAGATGTACTGTAAGTCACACAGGACCTTTACTTAGTAGTAAGTTCAATTTTATTGTTTAAAAGATTTATGTGTTGAGCTATAGTTCAGATGCAGGACATTGACCCCAAAATCAAATTTAAGTCCTGTGATCAAACATACAAGTCTGAGATCATAGACTGGGCTTCAACAAGCCCATGATTTCAGTGTCTCTTACAATCCTCCATGTTTTCAAAGCCATGAGAGTCCTATAGCCCACACAGGCATAGTACAACTATTATACCAAATTAGGGCAGAAGCTGCCATTGGAGTGTTAAGTTTGATTCCTTTTAGAGAATTTTAATGTCACTCTTTTAATAGTCGAGCAGCAAAGATGGCACACACATGCACCATGCTACTGTACACTATGTGCAAATAAACACTCTCTGCCCTGAACTGTGCCATGGCTAATATTATTGGCGAATGACTAAACTGTGTAAACTTTAACTGACACATTGTTAACCGACATGAACTGCTGCCACTGCACTAAAGTAAACAAAGAGTCTGTTTTCAGAAGCACTGGCTCAGTCTGCTGTCTGTATTACTCACCTCTCACTTTTTTTGTGACAGTTCATTTTGGTTAGTTTGTAGGTTATAAAGGACTATATGATTTATCCAGAAGGAAACTAAATGCCACTGGTTTACCAGAAGGAATGTCTGGTTCTACCGTAAAGAATGTTTCCAGAAACACATCATATGAATTATATTTTCTGCTGTATACATTACATTGTAATAATAACTCATTTTTATATAGCACTTTTCACTGGGGACTAGCTTAGAATGCTGCACAGACCACTAAATATAAAACCATGAGCCAACTCTGTAAGTCAATCAAACTAGAATCTAATAAAGGAGCATATACTATATGCCAAAGAGCTGGTCACAATGGAGAATAGGGAAATAAAAATTCCAGGATGACGTGAAGTCTCATAATGTTGCTGCTGCCCACACCCACATTCTCTCTCTTTATGCACACAAAGAGCTTGTGCCAATATATCTGCATCATGTATAAGGCAGGAACCAACCATGGGGAGAATATGATGCTATCACAAGGAAAACTGACACACACTCACACACATGGAGCAAAATTGGGCAGAAGTTCCGCAAAAACATAATTTGTGACATTTAGCTGAGGTCTCTGAAATACCTGCAACAATAAATTGGAATAAGAAGGAATGTGGATGTTATATTATGTCTTAAAATGTTTCAGACTTAAACATAAATTTTAAAATAACACTTTCATTTATGTTTTTTTTTTATTTAGACATGAAAAGTACACCACCTGCAGCTTTGCTGACAAGTCTACCTCTCTTTTGTGACGAGAGGTCTGAAACCCCTACACCTTAAAGGATTAGAGGAGAGCTCCCCAAATTCCACCATGTAATTCACACCCTTCATTTACACCAACACTCACTCATAAAAGGTCAGATAAGATATGAATGTCAATGTCACAGGATACTTTTGGATGGTGGGCATAAACAAATATTGTGAAGGAAACCCCAGATGAATACAGGGAGACCATTCCAGTTCTACAAAAAGAACCACTCTCCTGCCAATTCTACTCCAACTGTTTACCTTTTATCTTTAAAACAATGAATGTATTACATGTGGTGGACACCAAGGGGTGCCCCAGCTTCCTAAACACCCAGCACAAACAGGCACAAACACAAGGTAAAAGCACAAAGAGTCTTTTATTGTAGGAAAACTCTTTTCATGAAGCGTTTCCCACCACCACAGCCACAAGTACAATAAAGCACAGTATAGCACACAATTCTTTGTCTTCCTTTTTTTGTCTCTGTCTCTCACTGCCTTCTCCACTCCTCCACACAAGCGTTGTCTACTTTCCTCCCAACTCTAGCTGATCCCTGTGAAGTAGGCAGCTCCTTTTATCTTCCACCTTGGAGTACTTCCGGTCTTCTGTACACATAGTCCGAAAGCACCTCCGGGTGAGACGGAAACCCCCTGAAGTACGGCCCCTCAGTTCCTACATTACCCCCTATCAGTGCCCACAGAACGCAACAAGGCTAAGTTGAAGAACTTTATGTCCCATACTACCCTGTGGGAATCTGAGGGACCGCTGCAACCCAGGGGGGCTGCCATTTAGCACACCATGGGGGATAATGCTTTGGTAACATTCTCTCCCCCGGACCTTCCATTCCAAGGGCACCCCCAGCCGGGTAAGTACTAGGGCCATCCCTCACAACATCTATAATGTTTTATGTGCCATTTTGTATTTTATTGTTTACTTATAAAAGCATCTAGTGCAATTGCATTACCTAGAAGCAATGCGCATTTATTTAGTACAATATGTTGTGAGAAACAGCCCAGACACAGACAGGAAGACACCGATGCATCAGAACCACACACACATTTATTGTACATTTCTATTTACAAGTGTATCGCACACACAACCCAGTGCCTCTGCACCAAGCACCCTCAGTCCAGGCCTTTCACAATGCCTCTCTTCACCATCTGCACTCCTCTCCTCCAAGCTATGTCCACTTCCACCCGACTCCAGCTGATGAATGGAGGGAGGCGGCCCCTTTTATGTTCACCCGGACGTGCTCCAGGTGCTTCCTGATGAACTTCCGCCGGCACTTCCTGGTTTTCCTTCCCCAGCACCTCCGGGTGTGGCAGAAGTGCTGACGTCCAGAGCTTTTCAGGCATCCAGGCGCCCCCTGGCGGTGACCATGGGCCCCTTTAGGATTGAGCTTCTATGCTCTGTTCCCGTGGTCCCCATACCAACCAGGGCAGCTGCAGATTATCTCAGGTTACAATGTGAGCTACCACAGCTATGCTGAGGACACACAGCTGTATTTATCAATAGCACCTGATGACACCGACTCTATCGATTCACTAACACAATGTCTTACTGGTATTTCTGAATGGATGAATAGTAATTTTCTCAAGCTAAATAAAAAGAAAACTGAAAGTTTAGTGATTGGCAATAATGGATTCAATGAGGTTATCAGAAATAAACTTGATGCATTAGGATTAAAAGTTAAGACGGAAGTAAAAAACTTATGGGTAACTGTTGACTGTAATCTGAATTTTAAATCGCATATTCATCAGACCACTAGGACAGCATTTTTTCACTTAAGAAACATAGCAAAAGTTAGACCTCTTATATCATGCTGACGTTTGCTGATGCTGAGAAATTAATTCACGCTTTTGTTTTCAGTAGACTAGATTACTGTAACGCACTCCTCTCAGGACTACCCAAAAAAGACATAAATCAATTGCAACGAGTGCAGAATGCAGCTGCTAGAATCCTAACTAGGAAGAGAAAATCTGAACACATTTCTCCAGTTTTGATGTCACTACACTGGTTACCTGTGTCTTTCAGAATTGACTTTAAAATTCTGCTTATGGTTTATAAAGCCTTAAATAATATCGCTCCATCTTATATATCGGAATGTCTGATGCCCTATATTCCAAATCGTAACCTTACATCCTCAAATGAGTGTCTGCTTACAATTCCAAAAGCTAAACATAAAAGAGGTGGTGAGGCAGCCTTCTGCTGTCATGCACCTAAAATCTGGAATAGCCTGCCACTTTAAAACACTGCTGAAAACACATTACTTTAACATGGCCTTCTCATAACCTCACTTTAATTTAATCCTAATACTCTGTATGTTCAATTCATTATAATAACTATTCATGGTGGCTCTAAAATCCATACTAACCCCTAATCTCTCTTCTGTTTCTTTTTCCAGTTTCTTTGTGGTGGCAGCCTGCGCCACCACCACCTACTCAAAGCATCATGATGCTCCAACATTGATGGACTAAAAGCCAGAAGTCTACATGACCATCATCATCAAGTCGTTCCGTGAGAACCCTAAATCCAAAGAGGACTGTTTCATTTGTTGGGTAGAATGCCCAGAGGGGACTGGGCATTCCTGTGGTCTGGAATCCCTGCAGAATTTATTTTTTTTTTCTCCAGCAGTCTGGAGTTTTTTTTTGTTTTTTCTGTCCACCCCGGCCATCAGACCTTACTCTTATTCTATGTTAATTAATGTTGACTTATTTTATTGTCTTACTGTGTTTTTTATTTTTGTATTCTTCATTATGTAAAGCACTTTGAGCTACATTATTTTGTATGAAAATGTGCTATATAAATAAATTTTGTTGTTGTTGTTGTTGTCCGGATGAGGCGTAGTCCCTCTTCCGGTCCCTCCAGACGTCCTGGCTGGGTACCGCCCCCAGCCGCTCACCACAATGTGTTACACTACAAAGGCTGAGAGCTCTGTAAAGATCACCAACAGAAGCCACCATTTATCAATATGTAACAAGGAACAAATTTTCTGCACATGCCAAAGGATGTTTATAATGGTAGTAGGTTGCAATTGGGTTGCTGCCTCATCGACACTCAAACCCCCCTCCAGCTCTGACAGTTGTGCTCAGTTCACTTTCTTGGTGGATCATGACAACCAAAAGTTTGAAAAGAAAGAAAAACAGAAAGATTTCAGCATCAGAGACCACAGCAGTGAAAGGGCCATAACAAGGCATCAGCAGTTATAAGATGCAGAAATCCCATCTTTCTTGGAAGATTTTGACTGGCTAGGTCACTACAAGGTCCAGCCTTAAGATACCCAACCATGACACAGGTACCCATCTGATGTATGAAGTTGAAAGCCACTGGTCTTCACAGCTGCATCCATCCAATCACAATTACTGTTGCTTATTCCAATTCTCAAAGAGAACAGAAAACCAAACTGTTCAGACCATATGGAAATTCTGAGACCCAATATCCAAATTGCACTATTAACTTTCATTGGTTTTCCTTTTTTTATCAATTGCCCATCTATCCATCACTGAACCTCCTCAATCCAGTTCAACGTTCCATGAGCCACAGCCTATCCTGGCACCAATAGATTTAAGATTGGGAACCAACCTTGGATTGGTGATCAGACCATCGCAGAGTCATAAGGTCATTACTGATTTGAAGCAGGGCTCCACAAAATTTAAAAAAGGGCTTCAACTCAAAAACTAGGCCTGAAACCACCAATTGGGCCTAGAAGTATGAAGTAAGTCTGACTGTGAAACTCATAAAGCACCTCCTGTCGAAAGGACAAAAAAAGCAGTTAATTTAATTAAACATTCTATTTAAGAATTCAAAAAAGAACAAAGAGGGATCAATGCAGGTTAAAAAAGAGCAAAACAGGCTTTCTTAAAACCTGGTCTTACAGAACCAGACATATATATAGTTGTGGTAGATAGGGGCGCTCTCGCTCCCTTGAACCCCTGCCCACGACTCCAGACACCAGGTAAAAGTCCAAATGCTGACTTTATTTTTATGCTACAGTGCACAAAGCACACTCTCCACCACAATACTCATAAACTCACAATAATAAATCACAATAAACAATCCTCCAGCTCCCAGACGCATTGCCACCCTTCCACCCAGCTCAGCTCGCCGTCTGGGAGCTCCCACAGTCCTTTTATATTCCCTGACCCGGAAGTGTTCCCAATCCCCAGTCCATGTGATTCTTAATCACTTCCGGGTCCGGTACAAGTCCTTTCTTTTCACCCCGGAAGCCCGTCGCTCTTCCTATGGCGAACTTCCGGGTCATCGGGCACGAAGAAGTCTTTGTTCCTCCCTGCAGCTCCCTCTTGCGGCCCCTGAGGTATCCAGCAGGGTTTTGTACGAAAACTCCATGTCCCATGACTCCCTGCTGGTCTTCGGGGCACCTCCGTACTGCAGGGAGGGCTCCATCTGGCGGCCTGGGGGTATTGGCCGGGATGATAAGCCGGCCATATATCACATAGTATATCTAGAGGCAACCATAAGTGAATTATTCGTAAAATTGGAAGGGAACAATTAGACGGCTCACTGAATGTCACATTTCTATATCAATCCAACGCTCTTGAAGGTGGCGCTCTAAGTGGGGGGTGGGGGGTATTTGGAACTGCAAAAAGCAACAGGAGCTTATTAATGTGGTCCAACAGAGAGAAAGCATCTGATTATGATAAACTGTCCACACCCGAAACGACTCCTAAAAAGACCCCTATTAAACATATACCTGTATGTCAAGTATATTGGGGAGTACATTGCATGTGTTAAAAATAAGCATAACCAGATGCAAAAACCTTTCTGTAATATCAGATTATATATTGGCATTCAAAGACATCAGTGGCTGAGTGGTAAAAGTGAACAATATGTTGTTGCTGGCATTGTATGAGATCTCTGTTGTTCAGTCATGATGAGAGTGTTGGAATCAATGTAAGACTGAAAGAACTGACAGCTATTGTAATGAAAACACAAACAGCAAAAAAAGCATTTGAAATAAACAATGTGTCATGCCTCGTCAAAAAGAGGTGAAAAGGTCTGCAATTAAGAGAGCTGACAAGAAACAGCCACAGAAGGTGCAGATTTCAGTACTGTATTCACAACACCCGAATCAGTAAATGTGCCAAATGACACAGATCACTCCAGTTGAACCACAAATGAGACTACACAGCATCCACCATTTGATTGCAAGGCTAAACAAATAATTAAATTAACATTATTCTCTGATCGGAAATACAAATATGTCATGCCAGAATATAGCCATAGAGCATTAACGTGTAGTATATGAATAGACCTCAAGGTTAACTAAGCTCTATTTGCTGTTGTTATGCCATATATATTGAAAAAATAGTCAAAATGACTGAAAAATATCATAGCAGACAGAAGCACTACTCAAACATGGAGTCAAGTAGATGAAGTGGTCTGCATGTGTGTGTGTGTGTCTGTTTATTCTGTCACCGCGTAAATTACAATGCACAAAAATAACTATTAAGCTTCAGTTATCTTGTGCTACTGAGCTCCAGAAATTTTAAGATTCTATTTTCTCTCAGTTTCAAGTCTTTTGTTCATTTTCTTTTTCTTTCTGCCTGTCTTTCCATAGTCATTGTACGTAGTTTTTGAATACATGAGTAGAACCAGGACACTGCAGCCCCAAACATTTAAAGTGTACAGACTTAAGGAAGCTGGGGTGGGTTTTTAGGAAGAAACCCTTTGGGTGGAGCCTTTTCACTAAAAACATTTTAGCGCATTGTCTCAAGATGTGTGTTCTAATTTAAGAATACATGTCTGGCCTTACAAGACCAGTCTAAACCTAAAGCAAACGAATCCCAACAATCACAAAACCTTAAACAACAGCAGATGTCAACAGCCACAAAATTTAATCAAGAATAATGAAAAAGTAAAGCAATCTAATAACAAAGCACTACACTGTCCCTTTTTTAACAGCTGAGTCAGATCCCTAGCTGCATCATAGAGTGGTCCCATCTCCTTGGGTTTCACATGAAGGAGGCAAATTAGATAACTGCTAAATCCAATAGGAACCAAATACTGTACAAAACTGCAAAACTACTAAACACCACAATATTAAAAAATCATATTATTATATAAATGCAATAAAGGCAACATAAAACCAAAAACAGAATTAATAACATAAAATAACAATAACATTTGCTAAATAGAAAGAATAAATAAAGAAAATTCTTGAGGTAAGTAAGAGACCTTAACAGAAACAAAGGGAATCCAACAATGGGAGCTGAGCACCATGAGCAGGAGCTAATGTCTCTGCAACAGTGTTAAGAAATCCCAAACCTTATATAGACTGAGGGTGTCAAGTCTCAGCTAGTGTTTGGTTCTTTTATTTATGTTGGTTATGTACATCATTCTTTATTTTTGATTTTGTCCATGTATATCAGTTGCCATTGCTATGTTCTGTCTGTTTTGTGGGCGGCCCCCCAAGAGGTGGAGCCACCTGGCCTCTGCCCTATAAATCCAGAGGGTCATCCACAGTTTCTTGTGGTTCATTTCAAACATGCCTGGGAGTGGTGAGTTTATTTGTGTTTAATTTTGACCTTCATGCTTTGTGTTTGACTACATTTCTCGATATCTATGTTGTGACTTTGCATTGGATTGACTTAGTGTTTTTGGACAATTTCTTTGCTTCATGTGTTCCATTGCTATTGAAAAGCATTTTGCGAACAAACTTTATTTTTAAAGATTCCGTGCTTGCCCTTATTACTAGCTGGGGTTTGATGGTGATATCCCCCTCTAGAGGGCATTTTTTGGAAGTGTTTTTGTAACTTATCAGAACGTATGTGCTTTGGGACTCCTAGTATCACAAAAGAGAGCAGTCCCATAGTCATAGTATCGGGGGGTCCACCCCCATAGGCTCAGTATATAAAAAACAGGACAGATAACCAATAAAACAGTCATCACTAAAGGATAAAAAGAAAATTACAAAATTCTTAATGAAAAACAATTAAATATAAACCAACACCAACACTTTTTATAAATACAGTGGAACCTCGTTTTGCGAGCATAATTCGTTCCGGAAACGTGCTTGCAGTCCAAAGCACTTGTATATCAAAGTGAATTTCCCCATAAGAAATAATGGAAACTCAGATGATTCGTTCCACAACCCAAAACTATTCATATAAAAATGATTAATACAAAATATAAAGTAAAAATACATAAAACAAATTAACCTGCACTTTACCTTTGAAAAGAATCATGGCTGGTGTGAGTGAGTTTCTAAAGTCTTGTGGGATTCCACCCAATGAGACAACACGCGGAAGAGCGTCCCAAAGCAATCGCAGTCTCCCAGCGCTATAGCAGTTTGCCGTAAAAAGCGAATCCGAAAATATCATGGACATTCTATAAGCGCCTGCCGTTGATGGGTGATACAAGGAACATTAATGCGCAGGGCACAGTACTACTTGGCAATGACCCTGCCTGACTGCTGTGTCTGTGTATAGGAGAGTGGCAGATCCCGCTACAATAAATAACTGCGGCTGTTGCTGTTTCAAGCTGAATAAAGCTGGTGTTGTTAAAGTACTGAGACTCAGCTTCATGTTTTGGGACACATCACAGCACGTGAGCACACACACACACAGTCACAATGCTGTAGTAAACAGTATACGCTCATACAGATGTTGACTATATGAGTGAGGCACGCTGACTCAGACGGAGAATAGGAGACGATTGCCCACGAGAGAGAGAGAGAGACACATACACACACGCACACACACACACACACACACACACACACACACACACACGCGAGAGAGAGAAGAACCATCAGCTCAGTTGTGATCACATGATGCTCAGCAGACAAAGCGTATCTATACTACTCGTATTGCAAGTCCTCGCTCGTTTATCAAGTCAAAATTTATTAAAAATTTTAGCTTGTTTTGCAAAACACTCGTAAACCAAGTTACTCGCAAACCAAGGTTCTACTGTATATCAAAATAATTACAAATACTATTTAAAGGATATAACACACTCTTTAATCCATCATATCATATCATATCATATCTATGCAAAAGGACGAAGGTCCAAGTCTTTAGAGTCCTGGTGCTTCCTGTCTTGCTATATGGTTGAGAGACATGGACGCTATCCAGTGACCTGAGACGAAGACTGGACTCCTTTGTGTCTCACCGGAAAATCCTTGGGTACCGTTGGTTTGACTTTGTGTCGAATGAGCAGTTGCTCATGGAGTCCCGAATGAGGCACATTACCTGCATTGTGAGGGACCATCAGTTACGGCACTACGGTCATGTGACGCGTTTCCCCGAGGGTGATCCAGCTCATAGGATTCTCATTGTTGGGGACCCAAGTGGCTGGACCAAGCCAAGGGGTCGCCCACATAACACCTGGCTGCGGCAGATAGAGGGTAATTTCCAGAGGGTGGGACTGGACCGCGTGTCTGCCTGGGGGGTTGCCAACCAGCATCCCTTGTTGTTTTGTCGTGTAGTGGGTGCGGCAACGCACTGTACCAGTGCATGCTCCCCAACTTGACTTCACTAACCTATGATTGGGCTTTGAGCCCTTGTAATGCACTTCGAGGTTATGGAAGTTGAACTCAGTCCTGGACGTTAGAAACCCTGTTATACACTTCCACACTCACAAATAAAAAGATATTGCAATACATTGTTATTTTTCGCAGCACTTGGAGAGTGCCAACTGGCTTCCAGAGTTCCTTTAAAAAGCACACATTAGACCATACTGACCTCTGAAGTCGCTCCTGCTGTTGTTCATGTCAAGGCCCAGCACTGAAGGATGGGGACAGACTGTTTGTCTTTCTGCTTTTAGAAATCTGGGCCTGATGCAGCTGAAACAACACAACAGCCAGAAAAACGTAAAAGAGACCTTTAGAAGAGCGCCAACACTGTGAGGAATTCACTTTGTGTATGAGCTGTACAAATGCCAGGGCTCTGTATGGCTCACTTGTCAGTACATTGGCAAGCAATGTATTTTGAACTCTGTAAATAAAATTAGAAAAGCACTCAAGTAATAAAATCAAAAGACTATTGCAGTTTATATTCATACATGTTTGTGTATTGAGAAGTGGCTTAAATTAAGGCCTTTTGTGTTTTTCATTTTAATAGTTCTTTAGCATTTCCTTTTAATAGAATTCAGCTGCTTATCAGGATGAATAGCCTGGGTTAACATTATGCAAAAGAATGGAAAGTACCATTGAATCTGGTTTAGGAGCAGATAAATTATGTCTCCCAGCAAGCTAAAAGGAAGCCCACAGCTGGATTTACACCAGATGCTGACAGTGGATGAAATTCATATGGGGGTATTCACACAGTCAAGTATCTACAGCAAGACTGTAAGTCAGGGCAGGCAGATGAGTTTTAACATTGGCTGAAATGTGTGATGGTGTGCCACGTATACATGACTTTTGCATATGCAGTGGCCAATTTAAATAGCTACTGCCATCACCTGTTCTGAGAATATCACCCTCTGAGAAGTAAACTAGCACCTGGACACACTTGGAAACTCACTTAAGTGATTGATCTGCTGTACATAAGGGTTGTTCCCATTCTCTAAAATCACACATACAGTATGCAAAAGGACATCCCACTGCTGCCACCATTACAATGAATTCCTTCTAGTGACTTCTGCAAGCTGTTTCCCCTCAAAGCCCTCTGTCATGTATAAAATTTAAATCAAACATTTTTAATGTCAATGTCAATTTATTTATATAGCACATTTAAAACAACATAGGAATGCTGTGGCCAAAGTGCTTTACAATTAAAGAAGAAAAAAAACTACAATGAACATAAATAACATAAATAGATATAAAATAAATGAACATAAATAAAATAAATAATAAATAGAAGTCAGATTACATAATCACAATGAGGAAACCATCAGTATTACTGAAGGTCATGGAATGCAAGTGAATAGAAATGTGTCTTTAATCTTGTTTTGAACAGTTCAATTGTAGACGACTCCTTTATATGATGAGGTAAAGAGTTCCACAGGCGAGGAGCAGCAGCTGCAAAGGCCCTGTCCCTCTTTAGTTTTACACTTGGTATGAGGGACAACAACAGACGACTGACCAGAAGATCTAAGCACTCTGGATGGCTGGTGTAAAGCACACAATTCAGATAAATAGGCAGCAGCAAGCCCATGTAAAGATTTTAAAACTAGCAACAAGATTTTAAAATCAATTCAAAAACTGACAGGCAGCCAGTGTAAAGAAGCTAATATTGGAGAAACAGAATCAGACTTTCTTGCTCCAACCAGAAGGCTAGTGGCAGAATTCTGGACCAACTGTAACCTGTGTATCAGGGATGTGCTAATCCCAGAATACAGTGAGTTGCAGTAATCAAGGCGAGAAAAGATAAAAGCATGAGTAGCTTTCTCAAGATCCCTAGAAGATAAAAAAGGCTTGATCTTACCTAATAGATGAAGCTGTAAAAAGCAACTCTTGACTACAGAATTAACCTGTTTCCCAAAAGAGAGGTTACTGTCAAAGATAACACCAAGATTGCGGTCTTGAGGTTTGCAAAAGACAGAGAAAGAGCCGAGAAGTCCAAGACCAATTTGGGCTTTAGCTGATGGACCCACTATAAGCACCTCCATTTTATTTTGATTCAGATCAAGAAAATTATTAGCCATCCAAGATCTTAGTTTAAAAAGACAGTTGTGTAGTTGATTCATTGCAGAATTGCAGACGGGAATATAAACCTGTGTATCATTCTTCTCCATTCATCTCTATTGCTAAACTCATCAATTTAGGTATGTTTACAAGCCTCTCTCAGGGTTGGGGGTCGACTTGTTATCAGTCCTACTTTTTGTAAAAATTGATTAATTTGGAATGATTACAATAAAATTAATAAAAAAAAAATTAAAAATAAAAAATTCCAAGCAAAGTGGTTCACATGAAAATAGAGGAAAAAAATTGAAGGAAACCTGTGTATCATCAGCATAGCAGTGAATAGCTCCAATAGGATGAAGGTATATAGAGAAAAAGATAGGACCCAAAATGGATCCCTGAGGAACATCACATTTAAGAGGAGCAGTAGACGAAAAAGAGGAATTTAAAGTCACTGAAAAGTGTCTACCAGTTAAATATGACCTGAACCAGTTAAGAGCAGCCCCTTTAAGCCCAACAAGATGTTCAGGCCACAACAGCAATATTTCATGGTCAATGGTGTCAAAGGCAGCAGACAGGTCAAGGAGGAGAAGGACTTTAGTGCCACCTGAGTAAGTAATAATAGAGATATCATTGAATACTTTTAGGAGGACCGTCTCATCACCATGATAACGCCTAAAGCCAGATTGGTAGATCTCAAATAAATTATTGGAGTTAAGGTGATCAATCAATTGATTCTAAATAATAATTTCTAATATTTTAGCCAGAAATGGCAATTGGGAAATCTGGCAAAAACTGGCTAAAACTCCAGGATCTAATTCTGCCTTTTTTAGACGGAATGGACTGCAGCATGTTTAAAAAATGAGGGCATAACTCCCTCAGTAATAGAACCATTGATAATGGCTAGAAAAGGTGGACCCAAAACATCAAGGCTTCCACTAAGAGGCATGGTGGCACTATATCAAGAGGACTGAGCGTAGGTTTAAGGGTGTCAATAGTACTTTTTAACTGTGAAAGTGAGACAAGATCAAAAGATGCCAAGACGATGCTATGATTAACAGTAGGAAGTTCATAGCCAGTTGGAGCAATACTACCGCAAAATTTTATCAGTTTTACTGACAAAGAATGAAAGAAACTGCTCACATGAAAGAACAGTACTGTACTATTTAATCCCGTCACAAAATGAGGGTGAATGGCCGCATTAATTGAATTAAATAAGACCCTAGGATTCTTAGAATGACGGGATACTAAATCA
>JANRMT010062854.1:111644934-111732226 GCA_026402145.1 Polypterus bichir lapradei | reverse complement strand
ATCTGTTTAGAAACAATCAGACCTTCTTTTTTCCAATGCCGTTCTGCAGTTCGACAGGGGCGGTGTAGTGGTTGCGTAGTTTCATTTAGCCAGGGAGCAGGTCTTACCTTATTACAGAGTATCTAATACCATTTTACAAGAAGAATTAAATTCTAAAACAGAATCATCGATACCATCATATTGTACATGTACATCAAGACTAGAGAATAGAGTTTTAAAATTGGATATGATAGAAGAATTTAAAAAGCAAGAACAGCGTGGAGCACAACTAGTAGTAGGAACATCAACAGCAATATTCAAATCCATCATTATAGAAAAGTGATCAGTAAAAGAAACATCATATAAATCAATACTATTAACTGAAATATCACGTATAATAACAAGATCAAGGGTTTGACAGAGAGAGTGAGTTGACGTATTAATATGCTGGATAAAATCATATATATATATGTGTGTGTGTGTGTGTGTGTGTGTGTGTCTCCTGAGAATGTTATTTGTTTCCTGTGGATGTGACTGCAACACAAGGGTCCACCTTGACATCATCTCTGTAAGACCACCTTCATTCCTTTATATTTCAGCCAAGGGATAAGGTTCTGCTGAGAGCCATTGGTGTTTGTGGAGTTCAGATAATACATGTTTAGGATTCCCTAGTTTATTGTTATTTGTGTTTAATTTTAACTTTGGTGATGTGGATCGAGTTAGGTTAAGGATCTGATTCAAAAATGTTCAGAATTTTGAGAAAGGTTGATTTTAGCATGATATCTGCATGTGTGTCTGTGAAAATCAAAATTGTTTTGCAGGTCTTAAAATGACAATTTTCATTGCAAAATGATGCACTTTTTTTGCATTGTGTAGAGCTCCAGATAACTACATCCCGGCAAAGAAATAACCTTTTAGAACAGGTGGTGTCTGAGATATCCACCCCAAATTATGAGATATATGTACAAAAAAATCATCTAAAAATAAACATATCTTATTCAAACAAGAAAATCTTTAAAGGTCAACGTGCACCAAGGCATTAAGCGATACCCTGTACCAATCCATCTGTGCAGCTTGTTTACTTCATTTGACCCAATATGTTTAGCCTCAAATGTAATATCATTGGAGTTGTTCATTTGACTCAATTTCCTATTAATTTTACTCTATATTTATTTGTGTAAATAATAAATATTCAATAGTTAATGCACATATTTCTATATACAGTATAATTGGTTGTTTTATATTGTAAAATCTTTACTAAAGTGATATTTACATGGAAGTACTGTATGGACCTTTCCATAGCAATTTTTGGTTACTGTTTTTGCAGATTAGTTTTGTTAGATATACTTCTTAGGCAAACCCATTTTGCTTTATTTTTGTCCTTTCCATGTTGTTTTTTTTTTTTTTTTGCTTATTTAATTACATAATTCTTTTAATTAAAAAATTATATATAGTTTTGTTTTTCACCTTCAACATTTTACAGTTTTTATCTATCTTGAAGGAGTTTTTTGTTAATGTAAAATTACTTTTGGACTTTAAAAGCCAGAGCTCCATTTTGGATTTGGTGAATCAGAAAGCCTGTCTTTTGAGTTTGGAGCTTGGCTGTCTGGGGTGAGACCAATTGCTGAAACAAATTGGTGACGTTCTGGTCTAATATTTGGTTTACTTTTTGTGGCTTATTACCTGTTATGCCATCTTTGCATCACAATATCATAATGTCTTTTTAATTCTTAATTTCTTTATATTTTTTGGGTTTTTTTTTATTGTTTGGTTTGTTTTTGTTGTTCCTTTATTTAATTTTAAATATAATAAATTAATAAACTAAATAACAGGTTTTTTATAAGGGCCACAGGTTTGGAAGTCCCCCTCTCCCTTTGGTAACTGTGTTGGCCTCAGGCCTTTTCATATGGTAGGCGTCAGACCTTCTTTGTAGTATTCAAGCCTTACTTGAGCATTTGAGACTTAAAATTGCTACAGTGTCTTTTCCTGTAGTTGAAAGTAGCAAAAGTCTTAGTTATATTAGCAGAAGCTTTTATCCAAAGCAACTCAGGTTGGGTCAGATCAGGTCAGGTTGGGGAGCCTGCACTAGTACAGTACGTTGCTGCACCCACCATACGACGAAGCAGCTTTGGATCCTGGTTAGCATCCCCCCAGGCAGACACGCGGTCCAGTCCCACCCTCTGGTAATGATCGTCTATCTGCCGCAGCCAGGTGTTACATGGGTTCCTCTTGGCCTGGTCCAGAAACTCAGGTCCTCAACAATGAGGATCCTGTGAGCCGGATCACCCTCGGGGAATCGCATTACATGACCATAGTGCCCTAACTGATGCTCCTTCACATAATGTGTCTCATTTGGGACTCCATGAGCAACTCCTCATTTGACACAAAGTCAAACCTGTGGTACCCAAGGATTCTCTGAAGAGACACAGTAGCAAAGGAGTCCAGTCTTCGTCTCAGGTCACTAGATAGCATCCATGTCTCACAACCATATAGCAAGACAGTAAGCACCAGAGGCTTCATGTATAAATGATGCATACGCACAGAAATGTTGCGTAAGAACTTTTCCACGTTCAAATCGCGATGTATAAAACCTACACTTGGCGTAAAGTTTACCTCATACCTTGTCGTACGCAATTTCTCCACTCGGTTTTGCAGACTGGCGGCACCCAGCGTCAAAGCAATGCTACTGTTCCTGTGTGGTTACACCTTATTTTCCTGAAGTGGCTTTATAAATACACTGAAACTAACCGCATATTGTTTATTAGTGTAATGCATCTGATTGTAATTAACTTGTAACAATATAATGGTCCAGGGAATAGCCATAGTATTCCAAATACCATAACTGCTTTAGCGTTGTTACTCTCACTGCAACTTCTTCTTCTTCTTCTTCTTCTTCTTTCAGCTCCTCCCGTTAGGAGTTGCCACAGCGGATCATCTTTTTCCATATTACTCTCACTGCACCACTCGGAGTATTTATATCACTGTATCTGAGTGGGGAATCACAGCAGCAGCTGATCGGAAAGAGAATTATCGGTATACAGCTTTAAGCACACGCTAACTCAGCCACTGCAAAACGTTTCAAACCCTTTCCTTTACGGACCTCGCGGTTCAGAAACAGTTTCATCCCAAGAACTTTAAACGCACTTAATCAATTGCTCCTTGTTGAACTGTTTGTACTTATAAGTAGAACTACCTCACTGTAAACTTGCACTATAGTTATAATATTACACAACCTGAGCCATCTTTATAAAGCGCGTATTTACATATGATGACGGTATCATTTTTAAGATGAAATGCAGCAAAATATGTTTATTATATTATACAGATAAAACTTTAACTTCATTTAAATAATCTATATTCTTCACTGGGACTGGCGTGAAAGATAGAATAATTAAACATGTACTACGAAGATATTTCAATGTTCCTTAAACGTTTTGAAGAATTTTGCGCTCTAAGCGTACAGATGGCTTAACGTCTATTACAGAGCTGATTGTGTGGCGATCGGTTACTTGGAGAAAGAAAAGCAAGGACTGCAGGGGCGGCCACTCCAATATATATTGAATATAAAACAGAAAGAGAAAATAACGACACATCTAAAAATGCAGCGGCAAATTTCGGCAAAAGTTAAATGCTTGTGTCATGAGCACGAGGCGGCTAAGATACCATATTGACATTGGAGGGCTAAGAAGCCACCGATTCTTCCTCTTCCCAGGGCCACCACAAGCCTAGAGCCGCCCCTGAGTACTGCTGCAATAAATTATTTCATCGAAGGTCGCACATAATCACTGCGCTGTGAAACCCTTGTTTAAAAACGTGCTTTAACTCCTATCATCATGAAAATGATATCATGTATAGATCTCAGTATTTAAGTTATTCAGAGCTGTAATATCATGAATGTTATGGATTCTGTGTCCAGTCGGAGGAACAGAGCCGGTTTAAGAAGCAAGTAGTGATTCACACACAGAGCACAGAGAAGATCACATACAAAACAAAGCATTTAACGTGCTACTTTAATTACGATGTGATTTGAGAAACTGGTTAATTAAACAATTTTAAGATGAAGTTTATGATGTTCAACTTTAATGACAAAATAAACTACATGATTAAAGTGGAAATTTCGAGATTGAAGTTGACATTTCTTGCTTTTTCCCCACTGTGTGCCTTTTTTTTCTCTGTACCCTAATAAGCTTTCATATGACACTCAGACAGTGGGCTACAACTCGTCTTTTGACGGCGATTTTGATATGTGACTTCTTTTTTATTTTCGGCACTGTGCGACTTTGTGAACGTGAGCTTTCAAGTTTCTCCAACACGCTATGTCACTCGATCAACTTCCTTTTGTTGATTATACCACGGTTTAAATAAACAAATAGTATGTTTTTCCTTTGCCTCCACTTGGTATTCGCTGAAATTCTTTTATTTTCCCCCATGCTTTTCCCACTGTCTTTTCACAGAACGCTGAGCTTAAGGGCAATTTATATTGATTTGCATATTTAAAGAGGCGTAATTCTGGGAGAAGTTTGGGCGTTACATAAAGCGCGTGCACGAGCGTTACTTTTCACGCTGACCGGGATTTATGTAGCGGAAGAACATGGAAGTTGGCGAATGCACAGATTCCTGCATCTGGATTTTTCTGTGCGTAAGCACATTTTGGCTTTTGTGCTTACGCCATGTTATAATGCGAATTCTACGCACAGCGTTATACATGAGGCCCCAGGACACTAAACACTTGGAACTTCATTCTTTTGCATAGATATCAGGAGAGACACACACCCATTTCCAGTGATCTCATGAATCATCTCTAGCACCTTGGTATTGTTGTCAGCATAGAGTTGAAGTAGTCCAGCTGTGACAAACCAAACCAAATCCTGGACCAAGACTTGCACTTCATATTCCATCAGATATTAATGTTGAATACAGTGAATCTGCAAGACCAAGAGACTATTGCAACATGCAACAAGGACCACTGGTCATCGATTACCACCCAAAGATTGTTTACGGACTTTGGCGGGTGTTACTGATAGTGATCCAAACTGAATATAGTTGGGACAACAAAATGTCCATCTTTATCAGGTTAAGCTGAAGATGGTTGCAATATCAGTGAGGCATGCAGAGATTCTCGCTGATACAGTGTGGTCCTCTGGAGGAAATAACAGCTGATATGAGAAAGCATGTGAATGGATGATGAGTCCTAGTGAGAATGTGTAAAGAGAGAAGAGAAGAGGGCCCAACACTGATCCTTGCAGCATACCCATACTTGCCTAGTAGTAGGATATGTGCAAAAGGTATGATTCAAACCACCAGATGGCAATCCCATTAATGCCAAAGTCAGAGAGGGTGTCAAGGAAAATCTGATGATTGAACATGATGAAGTCAGGGGAGAGGTCTAGATGGATATCAACAGATGACATGCAAGTAGTTCTTTCCAGCTATAACATGTCAACAAACACAATTAGAGCTGTGTCAGTGGAATCAAGCAGACTATGCTGTAGAAGAAAGGAATAGTCTTGGTTAGAGACAGCACATTCAAGTGTTTTGGATAGAAAAGGAGAGGAGAGAGAGATTGGTCTGTAATTACTTGAGATGGACAGAGTGTTGGCTCCTTGAGAAGAGGAGTGATTAGGGCAGAAGAGGAGTTATGAGGGCTACCAGAAACATTCAGAGCACTAGAGATCTAAATGATTGTCACAAGGTAGTAACAGGGCATCATTACTAACCACAGAATGGTGGCACCTAAACCAGACAAACAATACAAATTGATGGCTCAAACATACAAAAAGTATAATCATGGAATATTACAAAACTTTTACATAATAAGATGAAAAATAACACTAGAAATAGAATCTGCACATAACAAGGGCTTAACACATGCCAGGTGTAAATCCAGGAACTGAGTTAAGAGTTTGCTGCCTTAAACAGCTGCCTAAACAGCTTAAATGGCAAATTGCTTAGATCAACTTCATGCCCCCACCTTGTTTTACATGCCCCACAGCTCCCAAAATGTGGCTTTTATTCCAGCTTCTTTCAACTGTCCATATGGAGCTAAAATGTCCTCCACGTGTTTGTGTGGCTTTTCTCCAGTTACTTGAATTTCTGCCCACAATACAGAGACAAACAGGTTAACTCAACTGGCAACACTAAACATATGAGTGTGGATGTTAGATGACTATACCCTGCAGTGCAATGACACCTCATCAAAGGCTGCTTCATGCAGTACCTGGAAGCGCATGCTGCCAGGGCAAGCTCTGACTCCATACAACCCTATAAATAGAAAGGAAGAAATATAAAAACAATAAATAAATATCTGGGTAGCATGGTCATGTGGTGGATACTCTCACAGATCCTAGAATGCTTGGTTTGATTCCTGGTCTGCCAACATGCTTTGTGGAGTTTTCTTGTTCCCCTTCTGACTGTGCAGATCTTCTCTGGGTACTCCCATATGCCACTTCTAGTTTAGCCAAGTGAGTTTATGATGCCATGTGGTATACTGGCATGCAGGCCAGGGCTGATCCTTGTCTTGTGTTTGTTAGTTAAACTGCATCAGTGTAATGGAAAAATTGATACAGAAAATCGGAGTACGTATGACTGATGTAGCTAGGACTCTAATGGAGTGCACCTTTTCCCTGACAGATAAGTGTAATAACTAAACACGTATTTCATATATGAGGGCATACTATACTCACCCAGATCTTTATGTCTCACATGACATCCATCATCATTTTCCATACTTTGAAGAACATTTGCCCATTTATGATTTTCTCTCTTACTGCAAATATCTGATATGTTTTCAGGTCTTCAATCAAAATGTAATATTTGATAAAGGGCCTCTGATTGAATGGATAACATAATTACTTTAATTATGTCACATATTGGATTAGCATAATTATCTAATGCTAACTAATATGACAAAAGTAACAGGACCCCTTATTCTTAACTAACTGGCTGTACAAAATGCCATGATTGCAGCCAACGGCTTGCTATACATCAGTTCTTTTCACCATATCATTGTGTTCTATTCCTTGCAGAACTCCTTTAAGTTGGAAACACAAGTAGCATAAACTGCTTGTTGCAGATCTTCCTATAGTATCCATATTAGATTTAGCTCTGCACAGAGATTAGGCTGGCCCAAACATTTAATTGAGATTCTTTTCATTCATTCTGTCATTGACTTGCTGTTGTGTTTTGGATTCATCTCTTGCTGCATGACACAACTACACAGCTTCACCTCAAAAATGAAGGAGTGGACATTCTCATAAGAATTTTCTCATACAGATAAGAAATTATGGTTCCTTCATTTTTGGAGCTGCTGAGGCTGCAAACATTCATACACCACAACACTACCACCACTGAGTTTGACTGTTGGTATGATGTGTATTTTTTTTTTGGTACACTGTATTAATCCCCAAGGGGAAATTATCTTTTTGTATGACCTTTGGGGGTCAGAGTGTAGGGTCAGCCATTGTACAACACCTCTGGAGTAATTTTCAGGTTAAGAGCCTTGCTCAAGGGCCAAACGGAGTGGAATCCCTTCTGGCAGTAAAGAGATTTGAACTGGCAACCTTCCAGATACCAGAGCAGATCCTTACCCTCAGAAGCACCACTCCGCCTTTGCTCCAGGTTTGCTTTACATCCAGCATAATGGGGCCCATTTTGTCCAAAAAGTTCTACTTTTATTTATTTTATTTCATCTGTCATTCCCAAAAGCTTTGGGATAAGTAAGAAACTGGGAAATAAGAGGTGAACATTTATCTACTTCTTGGTTAGTACTCACCGTCTTTCAGACTGTAGAGTCATTCTTTGGATGTTTTTTTTTTCTATGATCCTTTGTGACTAACTGGATTATTAACTAAAATGTGTAACTCAGACATTAAAATACTAATTTAATTTGTCAATGTTACAGAACAGGTTATCCACTTGAAGCTAAGTATGCTCGGGCCTGGCCAGTACTTGGATGGGAGGCAATCTAGGAGTAGCTTGGGTTGTTGCTGAAAATGTCGGTGAGGCCAGCAGGGGGCGCTTTTCCTGTGGTCTGTGTGTGGACCCCAATGCCCAAGTGCATTGACAAGAACACTGTGCTGTAAAAATGGGTGCCATTCCTTCAGATAAGATGTAATACTGTGGTCCTGACTCTCTGTGGTCATAAAATATCCCTGGGCATCCTTTGTACAGACTAGGATGTATCCTGATGTCCAGGCCGGGTTATTTTGACTCCTTAACTTTCTCCTGTCTCTAATTGGCTAACCATCTCTTCACCATCTAATAACTTATGTATGGTGCAAAATGGCTGCCGTCTCATCATCCAGGTGGATGCTGCATATTGGCTGTGGCTGAAGTGGCTCCCCTCTCTGTAACACGAATATAAGTTTAATGTCACTGTGCTCTGTACAAGAAATTATTTTATGGATTCATTCACATGTGCAAGCCAAGTTTGGCACACAGGGTCTAGCAGTTTGGAGAATGAAAGGAACAACTGCGAGGGTAGGCATTGTGCTATTCCTAAGCAATCAGTCCATTTATAGTGCTAACTATAATAGCGAGGATAATGTAAATAGTAAGGTGGAAAACTTTAATTCTAAAGTAAGAGCTGCTGTTGACATAGCTGCACCTGAAAAGACAGTTAAAAAATCTTCTAGTATTGTTATTCCATGGAAGACCCAAAGAGTGTCTGATTTAAAAAGAACATGTCGTAGAGCTGAGCGTAAATGGAGGAAAACTAAACTAACTATCCATTATGAGATATTGAAGGCTAAAATAACAGAATACAATAACACAGTCCATCTTGAGAGGCGCTTCTATTTCTCTAAGATTATAAATAACAATGCTAGTAATCCCAGAGTCTTATTTTCTACAATTGATCGTTTGTTAAACCCAGGTAACACAAAGGAATGCCCCCATAATACTTCCAGTGAAACCTGAAAGGGTATTGCTGTATTCTTCAATCAAATAATTAATGATATTAGAAATAACACAGTACATCTCCCCAACACTGCGGAACCTCCTAAGCCCCAGTACTCCATTATAAACAAATTAAATTCTTTCACCAGGATAGATTTACCTGATTTACATAGAATAATCTCTCAACTGAAACCCTCCACCTGCGTCCTTGACCCAATACCAACAAGGTTTTTCAAGGAAGTATCAGGCGTGCTAATTGATAATATTCTTGACATAGTAAATTCGTCATTAATTACGGGGGTCTTCCCAGACTGTCTTAAGACTGCTGTAGTTAAACCCCTACTCAAGAAAAATAATCTTGACCCCTCTGTTTTTGAAAATTTTAGACCCATCTCTAACCTACCCTTCTTAAGTAAAATTCTAGAGAAGGCAGTCATTATGCAGTTAAATCACCATCTCAATAAACATGCTAATCTTGATAAATTTCAGTCAGGTTTCAGAACAAATCACAGCACAGAAACTGCACTCGTTAAAGTAGTAAATGACTTGCAGGTAAATGCAGACAGAGGCCATTTATCTGTTCTCATCCTCCACGATCTGAGTGCCGCATTTGACACCATTGATCACAATATTCTTAGAAATCGCCTTAGTCAATGGGTGGGCCTCTCTGGCAGTATCTTAAGTTGGTTTGAATCCTACCTGGCAGAGAGAAAATTCTTTGTTAGTTGTGGTAATTATAACTCAAAGACACATGATATCCAATATGGTGTTCCACAAGGCTCTATCCTGGGTCCGCTGCTCTTCTCAATCTACATGCTTCCGTTAGGTCAGATTATCTCAGGTTACAATGTGAGCTACTACAGCTATGCTGATGGCACACAGCTGTACTTATCAATAGCACCTGATGACCCTGACTCTCTCGATTCACTAACAAAATGTCTTACTGGTATTTCTGAGTAGATGAATAGTAATTTTCTCAAGCTAAATAAAGAGAAAACTGAAATTTTAGTGATTGGCAATAATGGATTCAATGAGGTTATCAGAAATAAACTTGATGCATTAGGATTAAAAGTTAAGATGGAAGTAAAAAACTTAGGGGTAACTGTTGACAGTAACCTGAATTTTAAATCGCATATTCATCAAACCACTAGGACAGCATTTTTTCACTTAAGAAACATAGCAAAAGTTAGACCTCTTATATCATTGAAAGATGCTGAGAAATTAATTCATGCTTTTGTTTTCAGTCGACTAGATTACTGTAACGCACTCCTCTCAGGACTACCCAAAAAAGACATAAATCACTTGCAACGAGTGCAGAATGCAGCTGCTAGAATCCTAACTAGGAAAAGAAAATCCGAACACATTTCTCCAGTTTTGATGTCACTCCACTGGTTACCTGTGTCTTTCAGAATTGACTTTAAAATTCTGCTTATGGTTTATAAAGCCTTAAATAATCTCGCTCCATCTTATATATCCGAATGTCTGACACCTTATATTCCAAATTGCAACCTTAGATCCTCAAATGAGTGTCTCCTTACAATTCCAAAAGCTAAACTTAAAAGAAGTGGTGAGGCGGCCTTCTGCTGCTATGCACCTAAAATCTGGAATAGCCTGCCAATAGGAATTCGCCAGGCTAATACAGTAGAGCACTTTAAAACACTGCTGAAAATACAATACTTTAACATGGCCTTCTCATAACTTCACTTTAACTTAATCCTGATACTCTGTATGTTCAATTCATCATAATAACTATACATGGTGGCTCTAAAATCCGTACTAACCTCTACTCTCTATTCTGCTTCTTTTTCCGGTTTCTTTGTGGTGGCGGCCTGCGCCACCTCCACCTACTCAAAGCTTCATGATGCTCCAACATTGATGGACTAAAAGCCAGATGTTTACGTGACCATCATCATCAAGACCTTCCGTGACAACCCTCAATACAAAGAGGACTGTTTCATTTATGTTAGGTAGAATGCCCAGAGGGGACTGGGCGGTCTCATGGCCTGGAATCCCTGCAGATTTTATTTTTTTCTCCAGCCGCCTGGAGTTTTTTTTTTTGTTTGTTTTTTCTGTCCACCCTGGCCATTGTACCTTACTCTTATTCTATGTTAATTAATGTTGACTTATTTTATTTTCTTACTGTGTCTTTTATTTTTCTATTCTTCATTATGTAAAGCACTTTGAGCTACATTTTTTTGTATGAAAATGTGCTATATAAATAAATGTTTTTGTTGTTGTTGTTATTCCTGTATTTTTTGGAGGTACAGTTGAGTCTTTTCCTTTCCTTGTTTGGAGACCAGAGAGGACCTGCATGTGGAGCACACAGTATATAAGGCTTGGACTACTGCCAAAATACTTTTCTGTCCGGAAAATCCTTTCAGCACAGCAACGGAAAATGGCAGAATGTATACATCAAGTTCCCACCTTGTGTATTGTCTGCTATGGCTTCCTCCGTTTGTAATGCCATGTAAATCGCATTAAAGAAAGCTAAGTTATTCATTCTTATGTGATTGTTACCGCCGTATCACTATGGGAGGGATATCGCCTTTTAATATCATATCTCTATATTTTTCGGTTACTTAAAATGCCGCAATTTAAAAGAACTTATTCCAATTAGGGAGCTTTTGCTTCTAAAGGAAACACCCTCTTTATGTAAATCTCTATGAGTGTCATGAAATCTGCTATATAAATGCAATGTCTTCTTCTAGGGAGATAAGCCACATCACCTTGACAGATTTTTATTTTCCTCTTTCTATAAACAGGGACCCAGCAAAACAAACGAATATCAACAGCCTAATGATGAATGAATCCAACCCTAGAATGGTGGTGACTTCAACCAGGGGAACTTTGGAAGATTACAATGACAAACGTCCTTCAGCAGATGTCTTGTTAAATTTGTGGACAAAACAAGCAGGACCTGATCTGTTTAAATATTAAATGTCTTGAAATGCAAACATGTGGCACAACTGAGCAGATCTGACCTCATCTTACTTCCACCTACAAACCTGTCGTTAAACAGCCTCAGCAATCTTATTATCCAATCCAGAAGTTTTTTTGTGTGTTTTGGAGTTGTTGTTTGTTGTAATATTTATGATTTTCTTGAGTTTCTGTAAACTCTTAAATTCCCCTTGAAGGCAAATAAAGTATTATCTATCTTACACTGTATTGTTGGAGTAAATTTGATAGGCTCGCTACTCCTCAGAAGATTCAGTACTGTTTATCCATGTGCTGAAAATCCAGAGCCTTAGTAATGTGGCCCTCCCAGACTGACAGTTCTTTCTGTCTTTCTTTCTTTCTTTCTTTCTTCTGATCCCTTCAGTAATTTCATTTGCTTGTGACATAGCGCACTTTTTGTCTCTGGCAGTAGAGTTTAAAATGAGTGAGGCTTATATGGAGCACGGAGGACTGCAACAAAGCCAGGCTGTGTTCAGTCAGCTGACTCTAATTATCACTTTAATTGGCTCAGTTTAACCTCGTGTCACTTGTTCACCTAGTGACAGTTGCTGTTAAATGAAATCAGTTTAAGAAAACAATTATTATTCATTTACTCAGATGCCTAGAAAGTGCGCCAAACACACGTCAAAAAAGTTTGAACTGTAAATGGGAGCCAAGTACAGTTCAAGATCAAGTTCATAACCAATACTGGCGTACATTCAAGTGTAAAACATCCCTAGAAATGTAATTTTCTGCAGATCATGAACACATTTTAAAATTAAAATTGACCTGCTGAGGGAATGGCGCAATGTGTGCAACTCTCTGGTCTGTGTGGAGTTGGCATGTTCTTCTTGTGTCTTTCAGTGGTAATGGGTGAGTCTCTATTGGGTGTGCCCTGTGATGGAATGGCACCCTGTTCAGGTTTTGTTCCTGCCTTGGACTCTAGTAGGCTCTAGTGTCACACAAACATGAAGTTGGAATAATTAATTGATTGGAGCGTTTGAAAAAGTCCTCACTAAAAGATGTATTGTCCTTTTTCCCCTTAACACAAAAACACTGCTTATTCAGTAACTCTAGATGTACTCCATGAATACAGATCTTGTTCACTGAGAATGTTAAAGGTCTTCTGGGATATCGGCTAATAGGGTTGTGGAAAGAGATCATTAGCATCCTACTGTTTTTCCTCCACTAATCAAGCAGTCGGTTAAAAGCTCATTTTCATGTTTTGTACTAAAGCAGCAGACTTAGGGTCCCAAAGTGTGGTCAACAGTAGGGATGGAAAACTGCACTGCTAGCATACAAGCTTACTCTGCACGGGTCAGGTAGTTTCAGAAGCTGATACTCTAACTCTGTCTTATGCGTTAACTGTAAAATAGCCCAAGTTCCTTTTCTATAATAGTGACAGTATTATTGGTTTGTAAAGATCTTTTGTCACAGTACTCATTGAAGCAATATGTAAAATAAGACACTGGAAAATACCAATTGATTTAATCACCCATCAGACCCAGCTTCAAAAATGAAGCACAGTTTAACAACTAATGATTTTCTTTTTTAATTTCTATTATTCATCTCTCTATCCATTTTCCAATTTGAATATTCTCTTTAGAGGCCCATTATGTCAACAGTGGGCTTAAAGCAACTTTGGGCAAGGCATCAGTCCATTGCAGGGGGCACACATACACAGGCACAACCAAACCGACTCCCACCAGCCCAATTTTAGAATTTGTGTGGACAAATGGAGTACCTGAAGAATAACCCAGACAGAGCAGGAGCGACCTGCAAAATCATCACAGTAAGTGACACTACCATAATTTGAATCAAAGACTCTGAAGCTAATCACTGTGCCAATAAGCATTACATTTCTGCTGTTACACACTTTTATTTATGATTTGTTCAATTAATTTGTTCTCTAACTCACTCGTCCAGTGCAAAGCAACAGGGAGAAGGGTCCTATCAGCCTTAATAAAAGGACACGTGTCTGTATATGCATGTATCTATCCGGTTGCTAAGTCTCTATTAATGCCCTTTGGTATTCGATTCATAAAAGCAGTATTAATGTTTGTGATGTACCATCTGTAGAAATGAAAATGCGATACATTGTATTACTACAAATGTTTGTGATGAGCCATATATTGGAATGACAAATGCAAATAATTTTATTACTACAAATGTTTGTGATGAGCCACATGTTGGAATGACAAATGCAATGCATTTTATTACTACAAATGTCTGTGATGCACCATCTGTTGGATTGAAAAATGCAATGCATTGGATTACTGCATGCTTTGTAAAATGCATTCCAATAGATGGTGCACTGCAAACATTAATGCTGAATATGTCAAACAGAGAGTAACTCCCAGAAGGACAATGATCAGCTCATCCACCTTAATAAAAGGGCAAATGTCTGTATATGTGGGTGTGTCTCTTTGGTTGCTATGTCTCTGTTATTTATCTGTTGGAATGAAAAATGCAATGTATTTTATTACCACCTGTATTACAAAATACATTCCTACTGCAAACATTAGTGCTGAATACATCCAGCAGACCTTAACTGCCAGACAGTACTGATCAGCTTGTCCACCTTAATAAAAGAATAAATGTCTGTGTATGTATCTGGGTATCTGTGTGTCCATCTGGTTGTTATGTCTCTGTTTTATGCCATTTGGCATGGCACTCATAATCGAAGTGTTAATGTTTGTCATGTGCCATCACTTGGAATGAAAATTGAAATGCATTTTATTACTACATGCATTACAAAATGCATTCCAATAAATGGTGTACTACAAATGTTAGCGATAAATGTATAATAACAGAAAGTAATACTGGATGGACAGAAATCAGCTTTTCCACCTAATGAAAGGACAAGTGTCTAGGTGCATGTCTGTTTTTCTGTGAGTCCATTCGGCTGCTAGGATTAGGAAGAAAAAAGAAATAGGCAAAACATATAGAAAGGTAAAAAAAAATTAAAAATGATAATAAAAATATTAACAAGTCTCTAAAAATAAGATAATTGGACTTATCAACCTATTCTCTTGCTCTACATTATATGCTGGAAAGAGCAGCATTGTAGTGACTGTTTTGCACCCATTTGGGTCATGTGAACAAGATTTCTAACTGAAATCTAATGACTGATAACTTCACGTGGTATGCAAAAAAATGAATAAAAATAACAATAAATTGATGCACAAATTAGGAAACCAAATTCCCAACATGACTAGGCTTGACTCACAAAATCAGGCCAATGTGGCAGCTGTCATCACTGCATTTTCCCAGCAAAACACTTTGACTAGAATTGTGGACTGTTCAATGAGCAACATCAAGACAAAGCAGTGAAACCAGGCAGCTCTATCCAAAGAGGAAAAGGTCGCCAAAAGGGAAAGGGATCAGGTGTGTATTATTATACTTGACCAAATGGACCAATAATAATCAAATAAAAAGCATGATGTCTATATTGATTACTCTAATCTGAACCTGTCCTAGATGAGTGGCACAGCTAGTCGCTCTATATTAGCTTGTTAAATCTTATAGGCAGGTTATTTACTACCTAACATTCAATCAAATCTATTTTTATTGTGCGCATCATCATCTTTCATAATACTGTATACAGTATAATGTCATAAAACATGATGAATGCACCCAGTGCAATATAAGCCATGCAGTGTGCCTGCTGTGTCACTGAACACAGAGACACCAGTTGGAACCCTGACTGGGTGGACATTTATGTGGGTACTTCTGCCTGCACTCCTGCCATACCCCAAAAAAGGATGAGATAAACTAATTGATGACTGCAGCCCTGTGCGTGTGTGCATGTGTGCGTCTTGGGATAGCCTGGTATCACATTCAGGTCACCACTGGGATAAGCTCCGGCTCTCAATGATCATGTCATGGAAGGGTAAGGAAGGATGGATGGGAATATCACAATTGTTTGACTGAGATGACTCATTTATTTTCAGCTGCACTTTTTTATGCTTTGGCAAAGACTGGGATGTTCAGGGTGAGACCATGTGTTAAATCCAAACTTGCTGGGACAACTTTGGCTTTGCAGCAACTTCTAATGGGAAAAGTAAACAAGAAGATGGATGCACGCAAAGATATAAATTTAATTATACAGCTTTAGCAAGTCATCATGAGCTGCTGCAAGTTGTCCCTGCATGTTGTCAGGTTCCATTATGCTCTCAGAAATAAGTGTATCAGTAACAGCTAAACATGTAAGGTAAGTGCTAAATGGCAGTCTTCATTTTCCCTTGGCTCTCATTGCATGCAGTACTTAATGAATGTGTTAACAATCAGCCGAGAGACTCATCCAAACATTTACACTGCACAAGGAGCTCCTGACACATTTGCTGCAGCATTTGACCCTCACTGCTTAGTTTTGGCTGGCAGAAGACTTCTGCTGGAGCTGTTCCAATGACTTTAAAGAGCTCTTCACTAAATCATTTGCTTGCTAGGAGGTGAAAAGTGTCAGTGATCTCTGACATATTAATACCAAAGGGTCATGGCTAGCCTGAGCTTATCCTGGGAGGAAGGCAAGAACAAGCAATGGATGTAGGGCCTTACAAATTGGCACACTCAGTCACTCTAATTGGGGCATTTTAGAGACAATTTACCCAAAATGCACATCTTTCAGAAGCGAGGGAAAACCAGAGTACCGCACAGACTTTTGAAAACATGTACAATGCACATAGACAGTGAATGGAACCCAGGTCCCTGAAGATGTGAGGCAGTAATGCAGACAGCTGCACCACCATGCAGTCTTTCTAAGCAGATTTATAGCAAGGAAGCAAAAACAGTTTACCTTTACTGTGCAAAGTCTGCCTAAAGTTCACATGAGCTATTTCTTCAGTTTGGTTCAGTTTTGCTGTATATTTCTGTAGGGGCAACATGAGTTGTACTAGAGATGCTTTAACCTGTTCAGTTGACAGACCTCAAGTGACAGGCTCAGCTGACAATCTTGTCATGCTGAACAGTGCAGTGTATTCTGGGAACGCTGAAATGCATACTACAATTTAGTTGATTCTCCGTAGTTAGAATGTGCAGCTTTTCATTCCCATGGAAAATAACCTTGGGCCTGTGATAATGATTCAGTAACATTTTCTGTTTTGTCACAGCACTTTATGCTAACATGGTTGAAAACAAGCAAGCCAGGGGATCATTTCTGGATGAAAAGGAAGTGGCTATTTTTATTGCACATTTTTTCAAAAACAGTTCTCTATCATTTGCCGTTTATTACAAAAACGGAGCTTTCTTTTATTGCAGTTGCTGCTTTTCTGACACTTTTTAAAGAGCTCAGCTCATTTGCACAAATGGACACTTGCAAGGAGCCCTCCCTATTGGAAATGGACACTTAAAGGGAAATCTCTTTCAACTGCTGGATAGTTTCCAAGGAACTCTGTCTCCATCATGAAAGAAATCTTTCAATTAAGAATATACAGTATAATTAGTGCCTAAAGTAAAGAAGTCATCTGAGAATTGCCATCTGGGACTGAATGGAGACTGTATGAACCTGTACAGGTTGTACAATTCTTTGTATTTCTAATATTTGCTGCCATTGGTTTTGATGCAAAATAGCATAATTTGTAAGTGAAAACTTAAATCAATGTCTCTGTCTGATTGCTACCAGCAAGCTAAGAAGTTAAGATTACAAGTTCCTCGTCTAGCTATGGTCTTCTATGGGCTCAAAAGGACACCTTTGTGAAGCCCTCTATTAATGGTAAGCTAGGCTGAAGTAAAGGTCTGAAAGTAAAGACAGTACCAGTCAGCACATAGCCTGCCATTAGAGGTTTCCCAGGGATGAATATGCAGATATGCAGACAAGAGGTTACAGATAACAGTGGTATAGCAGTTTTGAAAAAAAAACAGACTTAATGCCATCTAACAAGAAACCGCAATAAAACTGAACATTGCAATGGACAACCCCCACAGTGGCAGCAAATTCATTAGCAATGATGGCGAGGTGATCTTGTTTTTCATTGGCACAAGCATCAGCCATATATGCTGCACAAAGTCAGTGGTATTAAGTCTATGTGTGGGTATGTGACTCTCCTCTTCTATGCCCTCTTTAGGCCTTCCCTGACCTGACACTAAACAACAATGACATTAGCACAGCCTAGGAAGATGCTTTATTTTTCATGCTTCAATTCACGCCATCTGCCAGCAATATGTTTCAGACAATAGCCCACTGTCCTACACACACGCCTTGGGGACAGCTTAAAGGCTCTAACAGTGGTAATTCCTCACTGACCCACAGCAGCCTGGTCCTCAAGGTCATAATAAGCCCACTGAGTCGGCCCCATCAGGAATGGCGCCAGTCTGTGTGCCCACTCCTCTCCATCCTATTGATGACAGGTTAACGGTACACTCAAATATAAGGAAATAAGCTTCAACATCATCATCAGGATGTAATGGCAACGACACCCAGGACAGTCCCATCAGCCATTCCTGTTGGATGACCACATGTGTCCGATTATACACCTCTGCCTTGGCAAGCTAAGTCTGTTGCTCTCCCTACTGGATTTTGAGCACCTGCAACTCTGCTGCCATGGCTTGCATAGCTGTTGTAACATCGTAAAATTCACTCATCTTGCGAATCTTTGTTAATCCTGTAGACTATAAGAAAACCACAATCATAAAGAGCTGAGGCACCCGCAGGCAAACCCCATATAACTGAAACAAAACTTGAGTTTTAAGTGCATTAGAAAAGTAAAGAAACATCTTCACAGACGTGAATCTCAAACGTGACTTTCCAAGATGGCAAAACTACCAGTTAAATACAGGCCAGGCAGGAAGGGGCAGGCTAAGGTCAACAGATACCAGAGGTGATGTCATATGTGGGAAATTTGTCAATCACTCTATCTGCGGAGGGAGGAAGAGAAGAGGTGTTAATATACATCACCACCCTGTAGATCTGCAAGGAATTAGCACCTCTAGAGACTATAAGCTGTCCCCACTTGAGTGATCCCCTACCTGAACCAATTTAGCAGATTTCCTTTACTACTTCAATACTGATACCATTAGATAAGAGTGCATTACCTGATTTTAGCACACAGAACAGACAAATGGTCACCCCAGCATTGTGTCATTGTATATTGTGATTTTAACTGCTCATGTTAATATACATAAATGATCTGGATAAGAATAACACTGTAAGTAACAAACTGGTGTCATTGAACAAAGAGGAAAGCAAGACTACAGATAAAAGGTTGGGGTGCGAACCGGACCACCCAGTTTACTGAAATAATTAAGGAAACCAAAATAATAGGCACATTATGGCACTATACTATATAGAAACTGCGATCAGCTCTTGACCGGAGTAAATATTGTCTGAAGAGTGGTCAAGTTTCAGGGTCAGAGCACCATTTTGGGGGTTGTCCATATTCCAAATGAGACACCTCCTTCTGGGAGTGCCCTGCTCTTATAGGTCATGGACCAGAAAAGGCGGGGTCAGTTGCCCATATCAGGTGTGTTCTCAAAGCTGTAGGTAGAAAACGATCAAGATACTCAAAGACTGCATCCCCTGGTGTCCTGGAGTGGTATTGCTTACCTCCAATAAGCCCAGAAGGTGACCCTCTGATGCTCATCCATGATACTGGTTAGATTTTTAGGTAGAATGTCAGATAATCTATAATCAGTCAAATCTTTAGAGAGGAACTAGGCAGAATACAGGCTTCAGTAGATCTGTGTCAGATGAAATTCGGTGTGAATAAATGTAAAATATTACATATGAGATATACAAATTTCAGATGTGAATACACAATAGGAGGTTTGAATCTTGAAAATACAATTTATAAGAAGGACCAAGGAGTCATAGTGTACTAGTCACTATTTACATCCAGACAGTTGACAGAAGCCAATGAGAAGGCTAACAGAATAACACAAATTGTAGAGTACAAGTTAAGGGATGTTATGCTTAACCTTTATAACACATTAGTGAGGTGTCACCTGGAGTACTGTGTGCAGTTTTGGTCTCCATGTTAGAAAAAAGACACAGCAACTCTAGAAAAAGGTCCAAAGAAGAACAACTAGGCTTATTCTGTGACTGCAAAGTATGAGTTATCAGGAGAGATTAAAGGAGTTAAAACTTTTCTGTTAAAGCAATAAAGATAAAGAGATGATGTGACAGACATTTTCAAAATTAGGGATGTTACAAGATTACACTCTCTGTTACTCTTAAGCACATCATCAGTGATATTCCCAGGGTCAAGGAATGTTGGGATTCTGTCAACATTAGACAGTTGTGACTGATTAAACCATGACTTGTGTTTAAGTGGCATTAGCAGCAGATTCCCAGGGGCATTCTCTCTTTATCCAGAGTCACCTCAACACTTTTTAGTTGACCTAGTTGACCTCAGTTGGCTTACACTGTGGTTTCCAGCCATATGTTCAACAGGCATTCACCAACCCTTCACATCTGGCCTGCTCCAGCCAATCTTTCTAAGGCACTTGTAGTTCCACAACAACGATCCTTCCCTGAGATGAGGGTATCTGGCCTCTTAATAACATGCTATAGAAACAGCAGTTGATTATTTTTCAAGGTTGGGCATGAACTGCCAATCCAATGCAGTTGCTAAAATTGTTGTTGCAGGTTTAACTCCAGAGCTTAGTTGCTCTCCACCCCTGATGAACAAGTTCTTCTGATTTGTGGGTCATGCTTGTTTGCAGAAACTGAATTAGTATAGTGTTACTATAAAACACATTTTTCAACTAGAACACAGACACATGGAGAGAAACTTGTTATGGGTAAATTATTCCACAAACATTAGAAAATTTTTCTTCACGGAGAACCGTAGACACATAGAATATATTACTAAGTAGTGTAGTACACAGGCGGACTTATTGCATGAGTAGGACTGGTGAGCTTGTTAGGCAGAATGGCTTGTTCATGTCAAAACCAGTCTAAAATGATATGGTATGGTTTTACACATCAAAACATCACTAACAATCATCAATTACATTCTACATGTTTCTGAGTCATGGGGTACTTTACAGTTTTACAGGTTCTTTTTGACAACTAATTTCTGTATGTTAACATATTTTTGCTGAATAAATACTGAAAAGGTAAAAATCTGACTCACTTGACATTTGATTTCTCAGATTACGGTACTCAGTGAGGAATAGATGTTTGTTTTGTATTGATGTGTAAAACGACAGACTTTAAAAAGTCACATTTTCACATGAGAATATATTATCTTAAGAAAAAACTAGACAACTAAATTCAATAGAATGAATGTAGGTGTGTATATGAGTAAGTCTTGGCTCACACATGGCCCATAGTACCTGCAGGGCAGACACCTGCTCCCTGAAGCCTTGGTTTCAAATACACAGGTTCAGTATACAGGATAAAGTAGTGGAAGGAGATGATTGGCAGAACACGTGTAACAGTAGGGTGCCATGAATGTCCAAACATTGTGAATTTGTCCTGGAATTTATACATATTTCTTTTCAATTTATTAGTTACTAGCCATCCCACGTGGCTCCACCCGCATAGTAGTGAAATAGGACAAACATTAAAAATCAATAAACAAAAATGTATCACTAGCTAAGCAGAGGCAAGGTACTCTCCAAAATGCAGAGTTAGACCGACTCCCCATTCCTGACGTCATGCTTCCTTCTCCCCTTGGCCCACAACCACTGTCTCGGATTAGTGCGAATATATTGGTCCTGCAAGCGAACTATGATTTTTAGCATGATGAGAGAAGTCGGAAAATCAACCGTAATGTTCAAGCAATTTCTAGAAAATAAACCCCATCTATATCTGTTAAGTAGTTCTCTCGTTCGCTAGCTAAATGGATGTAAGGTATGCCCCGAGGCTGCCGCATGAGTGAAGATGTCCCCGCCCCCCTGCATCTCTCTCGGATTCACACAAATAAGTCAGTACCACAACTATGATACTTAGCACAATGAGAGAATGATCAAGCAAATTATAGAAAAAAATCTGATCTAAATCCGTTGTGAAAAGCGGACAGAAATACAGACGTTGGATTTTATATACAGA
The DNA here is from genome assembly GCA_026402145.1 of Polypterus bichir lapradei. Classification (NCBI taxonomy): domain Eukaryota; kingdom Metazoa; phylum Chordata; class Cladistia; order Polypteriformes; family Polypteridae; genus Polypterus; species Polypterus bichir. The sequence goes on along the minus strand of JANRMT010062854.1, from coordinate 111,710,427 downwards.
GAGATTAATTGTGTCTTGCTGTTTATTTTTTACTTTCAATTTGGTTTTGGACTTACTTTAACTTTTCATCGTGTTTCGAAATTAGTTATATGTAGCTCGTTGCTGAGGTGCACTGCCCTGGAACTCATGCTGCAAGATGTTATTTAGCCTCTTTAGCATTACATTTTTTCTCAGAAAAACATGTAAAAAGTGTTTTGTCTTGAAAAATTACATTTTTATTAAATCTCATCTTTCTACTGTAAAATGTGCAAAACACTAATAGTACAAAGAAGTGTAGAAAGTATAATAATGATTCAAATAATAACAATAATAATATGAACAGCACACTGCACACGTGTGAGCGTCACTTTACAGATTCATCAGAATCACTTTTGGTTTCACTGACCGTTTCAATTTCACTGCCTGAAGACAGATTCACTTCGTCATCACAGCTGATGAGAGCCGTTTCTTACGAGACGCCATTATGAGACTAGGAGATTATGCATCTACACCTTTGCCTGGGTAATGATTGGGCCTGACACTTACACAAGACATGCCGATAATGTTGCTGAAGCAAAGCTCAGCACTAACGCAATTGGTACTTTTACAGCCCAAGTAAACCTCAGGTCTTACGCACATAAAGCTGTCCAACTGATGCTCAGAATGAACACTAAGAAGGTTAGGCCAGTGCCACATTTATTTGTTTCAAAGTCTGGGGATGGTTGACAACAAAAGCCTTTAGTATGTAATTATTTTATAATTAATAGTTTACTGACTTCAGTTTTTCTTTAGACTCTAATTTTGGATTACATTATGGGGCCTGAAGCACAATTGTTCTGACTTTCTGGTTATGACTCCTGTGAAAAGAAGTGGACAACACATTCGTAAAGGTTTGGGGTTTGAGCCCCGTATACTGTAAAATCCAAAATAGCCTTCCCTGGCTTATGCATTCAATGAAACAATAAATCATACAACGGACAAAATTGCAGTGCATGAATGACATTTATAGCCGGGAAGAAGGTCGAGCGGACATAACGTGGAATGGAAAAGCCGGAAGTGCAGATGTCAGATAAGGTCGGAAGTGGAGGGTTTAACAGATGAATGGAATCTTCTCCCAGTCTTATTGTACATTTTATTCTTCTCCTTTTCTGTTGAACGAGAGAGAGAGAGATGTTAATGCCTTGTACAAAACCCATTTTCTTTGTGTTGTCTCGCGTCGTTGTGCCCGTCAGCTGCTCCCCAAGCACGCGTGTGTGACACTCCCATTTGTGTCTCATCTAACATTGTTCTCCCACCCTTTCATCTTGTGACAGTGAAGGGGGAGCTGTTATATTTGAGGTGGGTTCCGCTCTGGCATTTTGTTTTTTTTTTGTCTCTTTTGTATTTTATTTTTGCCCCTTTTCTTTGGTTTTGTTCTTGTTCATTTTCTCTTTATTTGTTAGTCATTTTCCTTTAGTGCTTTGTATTAGGTTGATTATGTCCTTTCAATCTTTTGTTAAGTACAGTGGTACCTCGGTATACGTCCTTAATCCGTTCCAGATCCTTTGACTGATACCAAACAGGACGTATACAAAATGAATTTTTCCCATAAGAAATAAAGAGAAAATGATTAATCCGTTCCCATAAAAAAAAATCCTATTGTTATTGGCATATTATACATTGATGGGGTTGTATAAAATAATTTAAACACTGCTAAATACTAAAATACATAAATACAAAAGCAATTAGTCGAAATAAATAAAAATTTAACCTCACTTTACTTTTTAATAACATCTTTGTTTTTCACATTCGTAGATACCATCGTTCTCGGCATACAGTATGCAGCAACCAAGTCCCGGATACGCATGCCACCTTCATACTTTTCAACAATCAATTCAAACTTACGTGAAAAAACACAAAATCACATGAAAATTCACAGAGAGTTATAGCGCGTACTGACGCTCGTGGGCAGTCATGGCTTTGTCTCGAGAAAGGTAAACAAGGGTAGCGCACGGGTTGATCACAGAATGCTAGCAATTGGCATACTGACACTCGTGGGCAGTCGTGGCTTTGTCTTAAGAGAGGTAAACAAGGGTAGCGCATGGTGTTCTAGCACGCTAGTCGTATTCCAAACAAAGGTCGTATACCAATTTTTCACATACAAACGTATACCAAGTTGGACTTATTCCAAAGCGGACGTATACCAAGGTACCACTGTACTTAGTTTATTGCTTTGATGTGTTTCTTTGTAGTGGTGATGGATTCCTAATTTGTTTACAGGCTCCTTAGAGTTAATGCCACTGCTACTGAGAGAGAGGATAATTTAGGGGATTTTTCAGTCACTGCTTAGATGCCATAGCATTTGTTTGGGTTAGTTTCATTCAGTTTTTGCTTTTTTTTTTTTTGCATACGTTTTTGGCTTTGTGTTTTCTTTTTTGTATTATTAGTACCAAACAACAAAGTGCATTCACAGTAGTTTTTATCTTTTAAGTTTCCAAAATAGATGTTCAGCAAATTGAGATGGCAAATGTTGTAAAATACAGTCAAAAAATACCAGAAAATGAGTCCACACCTCCAAAATATAGGCACAGGCTTGAGGCCCACTGTTAAAAAAAAACAGGCTTTCCTACCCAACATTAAGTATTCTTCAGTCTAAATGTGCACAAAAAAGGAAAAGCCAACAAAACACTCCTTAATCATCAGAAAATCAAAGTAATAATTAGAGAGAGAGAGAAATTGTGTAAAAATTGTGTAAAAACTCTTGGAAAAATAAGATTTATTATAAAGAATAATTAAACATAAAAATCTCAAAAAGAAGCAACAAAGATGTGCCTAAAAGGTAAAAGAACTAAAGCCAATGCACAATCCAGATAACAGAAACCAAAAAAAAACAGAGGTAGAAAAAGTCTAAAAAAGTTACCTGGAGAAAAGGTGTAGTTGAGATGAAAAATAAACGTCAAAACAAGAATCAACTGAACTATTAACAAAAGAAAAATGAAAGACTAAATTGAGATCAAAAAGTTTAGACAAGCGAGTCAAAAACTAAAAAAAAGAGAAATTTTTGAAAGCAAAAAGGAGTTTTGAATCCGCAAACTCTGATAGCGACATCAGGAGGGTCTTTTAAACCAATCATGTCATTAGCCAAAGGTCATGACCCCTGATGATGCCGGAGCTGCCCTATTGGCAGAAGACAAAATAGCAGCAACCATGAGTGTTTCAAGATGCTGGCAAAAATGGCACAAATACGAAAGTAAACACTAAATCAAATACTCATGTTGGAACTGAGTTATTGGATGAAAGAAATCTTCATTTTCAGGGGTTGCCATCAGAAGAAAGTCAATGAAAAAAATTGCAAAAATGAAGTAAATGATAAGATACAAACAGCTTCTACTACAAAACTCATCGACATTCTGGAGAACCTGACTTTCTGCCTGGACGTTACTTGGGACAGGGTGGTCCTCCAACTGTATATCATGGTAATCCCACCCCCAAACTCTATGTCAAAGGGACAGGCTGCATAACTAAGCATATTAACACAGCAAATAAACAGAACAATACTCATAAACACACAAAGGCAAAAAGATTAATTCAATAATATATAACAAAGCATTTTAACATAAAATAAAAACTTAAATGAGCCAGAAATAAAATCCTGGAAAAGCACCTGGCAAATCCATAGTTTTTAACAGGCTAAAGTCAGGAATCAGTAAGAAGTAATGCTAAACTGATTGGCAAAGCCCAAAGTAAAAAACAAACTTGCAATTAAACAGACAAAAGGTCCTCTCCTAATTTGGCTTGTTTACCCCAAATGTTCTTTGCAGATCTTTTTTTATATGTCCAATGCTCCGATAAGTCAATATTACATGCTGATACTGCGATTTTACATAGAATGATGTAAGTGATGGAAGTGATGCAAGCCAGCAACATCCCATCATATAGCTAACAATGGATCCCATCATTATAAACACCATGGCTGTGATCATCATCAGAAAACACCTCAAAATTGTGGTAACTGGACCAAAGGCCCCCATCTATACTAAGATGGCACTGCTGTGATTGCAATCAACATAACAGTAAAAAAGCCAAGTGAAGCTTCAAAATAAAGGTAAAATTCCATTACAACGAACTCCCAGGGACCTAAAAAATATTTCGTTATAATGAAAATTTCGTTGTAATGAGATTCTGTATTTGTTACTATAGTACTTTCTTTAATTTGCGCCCAGGCATTTGCAATCATTTCAATAGCTTCTTTTGTGTTCATTTTAATCTCCTCCTGCCCACAAGTTATGCTGACGAGAATTTTTCTCAGTATTTCCTTGCGATAATGCACTTTCCCGAAGCGCGATTGCAGCGTCTGTGGAACATTGTTTGTCCGTTGCTGGGGCAAGTCAAAAACAGGCTCCTAGCGCTACAGTGAAGTGACACAGAAGCAAATCATAAAAGATCGGGGTCGCACTATAAGTCCCTGTCTTGCACCCCAATACATAAGGCTGAGTCTCAGTACTTTAGGAAAACCAACTTTATTCAGCTTGACACAGGAACAGCACACATTTATTGTAGCGAGATCTGCCACTCTGCTATACACAGACACAGCAATCAGGCTGCATCACCCATCGATATCTTTTCTGTTTGCTTTGGTGGAGAGAGTCAGCATAGCTGAGAGACACAGAATATCTTTGAGCCAGCTGTTGCCCCGGCAACAGATAAACAGTCTTCCATAGGCGCAGAGATCGGACTTCACGACGCTCTTCGGCGTTTCGTCCAGTTAGGCGATGTCCCAAGAGAGTTTACAAACCTCACATTTTCTTGAATGAGTGCCGCCTTCAAATGCAGCAGTTCGCATATGTTTGCAACCCGAGATTTTTTTCTTTTTTTGCTCAGTCTTTTAAGAAAGTTGACAGCGTCGATGGCAAAATTCCAAATTCTCTGGCAATGTCTTTTTTTTTTGCCACAATCAAGAGCTGCAAAAACGTAAAGTTTTTTTTTCTTATATGAACAGTTATCATTTTTTCGTGTCTGCTGTTTCTGCAGGAGGGTGACAATAAGTTAAATTCCAATGGATGTTTTTAAAATGTTGACGAGCAATAAGCAAAAGGTATCACTGAAAACCGCAGGAAACAAAAAGGGCAACAAAAAAAAACAGTACGAGGAAAGTTCGAAGAAAGAAAAAAAAATTACAGTGTTTCTGTTTGGGGATCGTTGTGCACAACTGAGCTGCAGCCACAGAACTAGATGCTCTGCGGATGATTCATTCAGGTATTTCAAGGTCTTTTGGGCACTTCGTTGTAATGAAAGTATCTGCTGAATGTACTTCGTAGTAATGAGATTTCTGTAGACTCGCGTCATATGGGGAAACAGTCGGGACCATAAAAATACTTTGTTGTAATGAAAATTTTGTTGTAAAGATATTCATTATAACGGAATTTTATTCAAAGCAAAATGCTATTTCCTTTTATATTAATTTTTTGTTTTCTTTTTTAGAATTTTGAATTTTTGTGTAGTATTTTGTTTTAGTCAAGAAAAAGCAAAAAGAGTTTAATTTGTGGCTAGGGCTTTGTTGAAGGTTTCCCTCTCCATGTGTCGCTATAACATAACAGAAACACACTTAAGAATACAGCTAAGCAGGACAGACAGATCAAAATGAGTGTGTTTACTGAGTCAGACACACATAGAATGCAGAGTAAAATATAAAGCAGAAAAGAAGAAAAACCCTGGTGCCAGTCTGAGCTTGTCTATACTTCTTTATCAGGTGGAATGGCTTGTCTACCACTTCCCTCCCCACTCCATTCCATTAGCTCCCACCAACAGGCCTTTGTCTCAACTCTTTTCCAAATCCTAGACTCAAGGAGTGCATTGGGTGGAGACATTTTAAACTTCCCTATGATGTCACAAAGTGATGCAGGCCAACAAAATTCAATCATATAGTTAGCAATGGAACCCATCATTATAAACAACATGGCTCACTTCCATCCAAGCCCTAGAGTGAGTTCTGCGCTCAGGGGCAAACTAATTTTGGCTATAGATGAACCAAACTAGAACTACCTTTAGTGGCACCTGGTATTCCTAAAGCTCCGATTCTTCAGGTTCTTTCAAGTAGTCTTCATGCTGCCAGCTCTCTTGAGAGGGCAGGATTGCCCTATGCCTTTACACTTGGGATCATTTCCTCTATTGCAGCCAAAATTCTCCAGCTTCTCACCAGCCCTCTTTGCCTACGCTTAGTCTCTAAGGTTTTCCAGGCATGTGCTCAAATGTTTCCAATGATAGCCCTGTCTCTGTCTCTGTCTCTTTCTCTATCCTGGACTGGTGCCCGTGCCTGTTGTCCATCTGGACCATCCATGTTCTGTACTCTTTAGTGTAGGTATCTTTTTTATCTGGAGGACTCATGTAGAGATTTGCCCTACTCTCTACTGTCCTGGTAGTGACCTTTGCCTCTAGCAAATTCTATTCTTCACAAATGTGGAAAAATGCATTTTAAAATCCCTGCTTCCTTTCACCTCCCCAGCCAAATGTTTGGCAAGGCTACTACATCTCTATATCTCATGCCTTTGGCATTTAGGAAAAACAGTCTTTGGAAATACATCTTTTAAATTCTGACTGCTTAAACATAAAGATGTTTTTTCTCACGTTTTCTGTAACAATAAGTTTTCAAAATCTGGATATGTTTCAGAAATTGTCTCAGTCAGCTTTATTTCACACAGTTACAATACAGTCCAGAAAATGTTTTATATGCGGTATAAAGTTTACAAATGGGGTTTTGTGTCCATTAAAATTTCAGTGCATTAACACATATGTATATATATATATATATTTATCTATCTACCACCTTTTTCTCCAAAATCATAAAAAAATGTATTCTGGTGCAGAGCAGGGTGGCACATCGAGTGAACATTTAACCTGCATAAATCTTACCTTAAAATGTCTTCATTCTTTGTTTTCATTATGCTTTCACAATTATTTTAGCAACATAGCACTTTTGCTACAATACTCTAAAAAGATGTCGTAAGTACCCAAAGACAGTAGCCATGCACAGCTCTGTAAATAAATTGGAATCGTCAAAAGTGGATAAACTCAAAGGAAATTTAGCTTATTTTCTTTATTGCCATGTATCACACAGACAACAGAATTTTGATTTGTACTTATATGATGGTGTAGTTGTAGTGTTTCAGCCTGGCTGGGGATCAACTTCATTTTTGATTCTGTTATTTATGTTTCTGCTACTTTGTTGATTCTTTTGCATTATCCTTTGTTTTTGATTGTGTTTATGTATGTTAACTGCCTGGGGGGGTGATTTTTTGTACGTGTATTTACTCGTTTAGCCAGATGTAATTGTTGACGATTTGGCATGATCCTGGATCTGTCGGTTTTTCGAAACGCTTGCTGGATGTGTTGTCATAGCAGCACATCCAAATCCTCAAATCTGCTCGGAGCAGGTTTGTTCTATGCAAACAAGGATTAGCTCACACACTTAATCAGTGTCCGTGCATGGAATTCATTCAGTCATGGCTTTGCTGTTCATGAATGAGCGACCAATTGATATCGGTGCACAAATTATAAGAATTTCAAATTATCTCTAATTTCATATAGAGAGGGTTTTGCACGATCCGCGAGATCCTTTATTGCTCCCAGAGGAAATTCTTTTCGAAAGATACCGCTTTAGCCAAGGGGGAATATTGTACCTCAAAGATTTATTAGCACCTTATATTCGAAGTCAAACTAGGCGAAGTCGGGCTCTCATAACCACACAGACAGTATGCATTGCTTTGAGTTTTTTTTGCTAGTGGCACTTTTCTTTATATACTGTAGGTGATGCAGAAAACCTATCTAAAAGTGCAGTTTGCCAGGCAATTTGTAAAGTCTGTTTGGCTCTGAAATATCTCCTTCGGGTTTTCATAGTGTTTCCTGAACACCTGCGTGTGCAGACAATAAAAGAGGCGTTTCATGCCATTGCAGGTAGGTAATACACAGGCTAAAACATCCACAGTTCCATAAAGAATCTCACAATCAGCCTAACATTCTCATTACCCAGGATTTCCAAATGTGATTGGGACACATGGGACTGATCAGAGTGGAGTTTGATCAAACATTATTTGGAAAATGTACCGCTCCTTCTGATGAATAATCAGACACCGTGTCTTCATCAAATATTAGACCTTTGTCAATATCTCGTTGTTCAGACACAAGTTCTAGGGATATGACATTCCCTGCAACTGACTGTTATGGTGTATAAAATCTACATCTTATTCTGTATTATATTTTGCTCAAACCCAACAAGATGAATTCAGATGTAGGAGGCATTATAATAAAAAGACATATCCTCTTCCTTATACCTCACTTTTATAACAGTTGTTCATACCTTAGTGCTAATTTGGTTTACAGCCTGGGAAAGGAAGCCTGACCTGATACCTCAGGCTATTGATTACTTTACGGATGGTACATCTGGGACATCAATTGGGTTTACGGCCTGGGAAAGGAAAAACTGAGACAATATCAAAGAACATTATTACCTGGGGAGCAAAATTCATCCATCATATTGACAGCTAGCCAATCAGGTGCATGGAACATTCATGTGTTGTGAAACCATGGCATGAAACTTTATAATAAATATGCCTCATTTTTAGCAACATCAGAAGAAGAAGAAGAGAAACAGTGACGACGGAAGAGCGACGTCAGAGAATAAAACAAAGACATGTGTGACCAGTTTTCATCCGATCGTTAGTTAACAGCATTCTCATGAACATCGATTGCTAAATCAAACGCCGCCTGGGACTTTCATCCTTGACATCACTGATTCCTTTCAGTAAGCTTTATTAAAGACTATTTTATCCAGACTTTACTATCAAACTTATTTTCTATTACTTATTATTGTTCTTTAATAAATAGTAACTTGTTTTCATCTTTCTATGCTTTGTCTTAATATCTAGAGTGATTGAAGTAATAAGGTAGATTTCTAAGAGCACCTGAAGTAGCTAGAGATTTTGCCATTTAGCTCTATGCTGCATGGTTTTAAGGCTGAGAGTGAGGGCGCCGCTCGATAGTTAGGGACAATACGAGAAGAAGGTGTTCTTGGCTGATAAATGACCTATAATCAAGGATACTGAGTCTTTGTATGTTTTTATATTTTCTTGGAAACCAAAAGTAATATTTAGGTCTGAGGTCTATTTAAAACATCGTATGTTGTTCGTGCCGAGAATAAATAAGTCTCTTGATGTGCTGAGAGAGTGACAAGTTGTGTTATACCTAAAGCATTTGTGTGGTTTTTAAGTGCTAAAAGTTAGCCAACTGTGTGTGTGTCATTCATAGGGCACTGTCGTGGTTAGGGTCTGAGTGTATGTTTATCTATGTATGTGTGTGTGTTATTATTTAAGGTGCGGGAGTAGACCAATCCAATAACGAACTTGACAAAGAAAAGGGTAAATAGATGATAACACACTGACCCACCAAAAAAGATGCCCTCAGAAACAGGGCGATGGGCATTTTGCTGGAGAGCCAACTCTTCTGCAGGGGTTAGGTCTGGGCCGCGTGGTCCTCCACCTTTTTTTGTTTGTCTGCCTTCTTATTAGCTTTAAAATTAATGTTTTTTATATTTTATATGATTGTTTATGTCAAAAATTCTTTAAATAGTTATATACCAGCATTTACCAGTTTGAAGTATATTCTTGTACTTTAACCTGTTCCCACGTTTTTCTTGTGCTCACGTTTGATCTGGAATTGTGACATATTAAATAATGATTAATCTGACACATAGGAAATGAAACGCTGCATTCAGTAAGTACAATGTACACTACTTAGCATTTAATTTGTCGGCCACTTTTTGCCAGCCGTCTTTTCTGGTTTGTGCTGCTTTTGCAGTGTTACCGCTTGTGCATAATAAATCTTGAAATTCTTCATATCCTTCAAATAAAAGGTCCTGCTCCGCTTGTGTGAAAAAAAATGCGCCCATTCTTTCGTCATTTTGTTACAACCTATCAAAGACTTGCTGATCATTTTTTCTAGACTTAATATATATGGGCTTTTCAATCAGCGTGGGCGCACGCATTGATCTCGGATGATTAGATCCAGCTAGACTAATCTACTACACGGCTGCGTTTGAAAAACTGACTTATCCCAGATGAGCTTCACTGGCATTAACTCATCCAAGATGAGGCATCTGATCTCGGATGATTTAAGCGACATACAGAAAATAACCCCCTGGGCTATATTCTGTGGGGTTTGTGGGTGGTCCCCCAAGGGGTGGCGCCGACTGCCAATCACAGCCAGGTACTGCCTTCCATTCTATAAATCTGGAGGTTCTCCTATTGTTCCTGGAGGTTCATTTTGAATGTGCTAAAGAGTTTTGGTAAGTTCTTTTGTGAATTTTTTTTTTTTGTTTTGGATTTCTTGCCCTTTGTTTCCTATTTTCTGACCATGCTCTGGATTTGTGATTTAGAACTTTGTTTGTTTGGATTGGCTTATGTTTTAGGCAGCTCCATTTTGTCATTGTGCTCTATGAAGTGTCACTGTGTGGCTGAACATTTTTTGTTAAGGATATAACCTTTTTATGTGTTGGCCCGTTTTATCTATCTGGTGTCTAACGATATATATATGGATATTATTGGAAGTGCCTTTCAACTTTTTAGTATTTATGTGCTTTGGAACTCCAGATTCACAACAGTAGCAGACTGAAGCACTTATCAGTCATGCGGGACCAAGTAACTATAGTGTTACTACATTTACAGCCACCTGACTGACAGTAAACTCCCTAGCAGCATCCTGTCTTCTCCACAGCTTCCTAAGAAGTGCTGTGAAGGTGCTGGGCACCCCGTTCCATGGGTTATTTAAATATGAGGGTCAGGAGGTCCAGTGTTTCCAGTAGTAGAAAGTAGCAAAGCGAGGCCTGTGTGACGGGGGCCTCCAAATGGATGGCAGGAGCTGGACAAAGGAGTCAAAATATTGCAGATTAGGAGACAGGAGTTGGAGGCCCTGATCACAAAGAGGTGGCCACAAGTTGTCAGGAACAAAACTAAAGAATGGCCCAGTGATCATTCCAGTTGTGCATACAGAGGGGACATTTAATTATCCAGGGTCACATTGTCTTCAGTCAACTGCCAGGGAGATATATTGTTATTCTATCCTCATAGTAGGCTAATATTTTAAAGGTGAAGGAGCTCTTTTGATTTTGGTTTTTGCATTTCTGTGGCACAAATGATAAGACTTTTATCATTACATACTTACAAGATAATTAAAACCTCCTTCATTTTGGCTCAAGTAGGAGAAAAGATAAAAAAGAGAAGTAGAAAATGTAAGAAAGTGAGAGGTTACTATGACTTGGCTATTTAATGAGCTTCTCAAACATAAGGAAAGGAAAGCCTTTCTCATATTTGCAGCTTCATTCCATCTGGTGTGATTTGAAGCATCTTCTATCTAGCAAATCCCTGGAGAGAGATTTTCATTTTCAGTAAGCTTACACAAATCATTTTCCTGCTTTGCATCTTTTTCTTCTGCCTACGCAACAGGCATTCAGAAATACAAATTTGGGTTTGACAAGTAAATGCTTTAAAGATGCACAAATAATATGTCAATTTTAGTTTTGCATTTTTTATTTATGTTTACGGAATAAAATTTATCATTTAATATAAGACATATGCTGTAAAAGCAGGGCCTAGCTGTTTTAAACTTCCTGGACAAGACGTGTACATTATGCTATACCTATACCTATATTTTATTTTTAATGTTTTTGCATTTTTCTTTAAAGTGTTATGAAATTCCAAATAAGTGAATGTCAAAAAATTGAAAGAAAAGCAACAAAATATTATTAAGAGTAAACCCATTGCTTACATTCAACAATAGAAATATACAAATAAAGAGATACCAAAGAAACCAATCTATGCTCCAAATATATAAATTAGTCAAAGCTTAAGCATAAATCTAAATGACGTGATCTGGACAGTTCTTCTAAACAAAAACCCAAAATGAGGCCACCAAAGTAGCTGATCAGCATTTCTCAAAATAGGTGATTGGCCAAGTTTGTAACTTTAAAGTTCCAAATACTGTTGCAAACATCCCCACAAGAGAAGAGTCACCATCGACCTTCAGCTTGTTGAATGGAAAGAGCAAACCGAGAATCTTCCTAAAGTAAATTATTTATTTTACAAAAATAAATAATTTACTATAATAAAAATGTGGCAGAAGAAGTTCAGAGTAGCACAAAAGGCACAGAACAAATTACAATAAAAAATAGGCAGTCAAGTGGCAAACAAGTCCCAAATACACAAGCCCAGAGAGGGGGATCAAAATCCCATAAATCAACAAAAGTTCAGCAATACTCACAGAGATCTCACCAACAGCCAGTGCATACAATGAACCGCAAAGAACTGTGCGTTCCCTTAGCCTTTATAGGGTTAAGGGAAGTCCCTTGATTGAGACAGACAGAAGGCCCTGCTTCTTGGGGAACCACCCACAAAACACATTGGAAAAAAACAAGGGGGATAGAGACACAGAAATGCAATAATACAGTTAACTAATAAAAAAAAATAGAACAATGCAAATAATGAAAATAAATAACAATATATGCTTTAACAAATGACTCCAATATGAGTAAAAAAGACATCATAAAAGGAATTTGAACACAAGCCAAGGAGGAACCCCAGCTGAAAACACAGCACATACCTGATGTGAATCGATTCTATTTGTAATTTTTCATAGCATTTAATTAATCATTTTTCATCCCTTTTCATGACTACGTAGGGGTTTTGAACTATGGGGATTCCATCTACCTGGTTTATTTTTTTATATTCAGCCTTAATTAATTGTTTCAAAATAGTTTTGGACCATTTCAAATGCCATTTTGTTCCTCTGTGGGTGCTGCAATCCTGTGGCTCACTGTCATCCTGAAGTGAGTCCCTGTTGACACAGGCATTGCTTCAAGGATTACGAATTGAGGGGTAAATTAGGTTGAGAAGTTAAAGGTCACCTCGGCAGTCATTTTGCATTTGATTTAGTGGATAGCAATCTCTGAAACCTTTCTTTGCAATCTCTTTGATATTCCTGGGTAACAAACTTTTCTCTTTGAAATTTTTATTTGATTCTCATGTTTTGCTTTGGGATAGATGAAGGAGCAGTTTGACTTTTTAGTTCTAACCTTTTGTGCATTTTGCTTTCCATATCTTATTTCCTGGTCCTTGTTTTTAATATACTATCTCACTAAAATAAAGAAAGACACTGGTCACACAATCCTAGCAAGCTAATTATACTGATTAAACCAAAAGTGTTTCAGCCAGAGTCTGTTCCCTAGTTTTAGTATATTTTTGTTTTCTTGTCATTTCTGTTGTTTTTTTCTGTTGTTCTCTCTTTGTTCTTTGTCATTTTGTTATTTTTTGTTCAAATATTGTTTAGTATTTAGGTATTGTGCATATTTGTTTTATGGTTATTGTCCTTGTGTACTGTGGGTGGAGCCCCAAGAGACGGGACCACTGTAATGTCACTGCTGAGGACCACTGTCAGCCTTTATGTTTGAAGTTGAAGAGTTCTGTCATTCAGAAAGAGCAGTATTTATTGTAAGTTTTGTGCTATTTTTTCTGGTTTTGTAAATCTTGATTTAGTTTTCTGAATTTTGTCTTTTTTTTACAGACTGAACTTCTTACCTTATTTTCATTTGCCTAGCCATTTAAATGCTTATTTTGTTGAGTTAATAAATTATTTAAGCACAAAGGTTCTTTGCTATGTTTTTTTCTTCCAGCCAGGGGTTTATAGTTACCCTCTCCCTTGAAAGACATTTTAAGTGCTTTGGAGTATTGTGAACATTTAAAAGCCTGAGCTCAATTTTGGGTTTTGTAGTCTACCTTTTGAGTTTAGGGCCAGGCTGCCTGAGATGAGGCCTGTTTCTCTGGCAAATCACTGAAATGTTTTTGCTTATTTTGAGGCCTGTTCACCCTTGTTTCCATGTTGGACATCATATCACAGAGCTTAGCGGTACCACAACAAGTGCTAAATCTTGTTAATCTTGCTGATCCTCTCGGTTAAATGTGTCCTTAGTGAGAGTCCATATTGCAAGTGAGGCCTCATCCACGCAGACACTAGTCACAAACTCATGTAAAGGACTGGGGTGAAACTAAAAAGTAAAACAAAATATAAACAGGACATTCACAATAATAGTGTTGGGGAAAATGACCAAAACAGGACATAGTATAAACAGATCTAGGACTGTAACAATCCATTTATATAATTTATAGAATAGTTAATATGATTTCCCAAATCTAGGAGAGAGTATCTTCACTCTGAGTAATGAATTGGTCAATACGTTTGCAGATAGTGCCTCATCAAAGCAAAGTTCACAATAATCAGTATGATAAAAAAGGTGGGTGCATATTATATGAAAAGTGTGTATGGCGATCTGTGATCTAGCTTCCAGTGTTTTGGGTTACTAATAGTGGGACTAAGGCCAGTGGAATACTGATGAACAACCATGTGAGGTGAGATTTCCTGAAAAAATAATTTATTGTGCAAAATTGATCAATACAGTAAAAAAAATTTAAAGTGCTCTTTTTTGGTACTCAATAAACAGTACAATAAAAGCTGTGTTAAAAAGTATCAACTTTACATGACTTCTAGTCGTAAAATATGTGAGACTTGCACACCGCAGTTTCTGATTTTGTTGTCGAACTATGTCAGTTTACAAGGCCTGAAAATTGATGCACATGCCAGATTTAGTGACATCATCCTGACCGTCCAGCACAGTCATGCTTACCCCTTTAAGTGATAGCCAATAGTGTGCTGCCTGATGGAGGTGGCGCTGTACAACGTGTTAACAGGTATGGCAGGTTTAGATATAATCTCTGGCCTTTCTTTTCTTTTTCTCTTTCTGTTATGGTATGTAAAGTATGAGGCATCAGGCACACAAGCTTTTCTTCTTCTTATGAAGTCAATAAGTCCCCACTTATTCCTTGTCACTGAATTATATGCATTTTACATCCAGATGGTTATTCATTTGTTGTCAGCTCTCATACAAACAGAGTCCAACCTTACAACAAAAGAATAAATGAGACTAGTTTGATTTTGTTCAGCCGAGTCGCAAACAAGTTGGAGTGAATTACTGAGTGTGTCACATTAAGCAACTGCCACCAACTACCTCTGACTCCCTAGTCTTGCAGGGCCAAATGTACAGTATAGACATCAGGAGTTAGCCATGAGTGAATTTTGCTTAAAACTAAGTCAGAACAATTAGATGGCTTAATGTATGTCACATATCTGAACCAATGCAATGCCTCAATGAAGGTTGTGCTCAAAGTAGTTGTTGTGATTTTGAACTCCAGAGCAATGGCACTCTTCTTAGCCAACAGAGAGCAAGCTGATGAATTGTCAACTGTCAAAAAGTTTTCTAAAATATCCCTCCTAGACATAAACGTGTGCTGCATGTGCAGAGAGCACATTGCAAATCTTAAAAATAAACGTTTTTGTGACATCAGATTATACTTTGGCATTTGATGACATCAAAACATGAATGGTAAATGTGAACAATTTGTTGTTGCAAGTGCTGTGTGTGTCTCTGTTGTCCAGTGTTATGACAAAAGTGTAGGAGTCAATGTAAGCTTGAAGGAAATGTCAGTTATTTTGGTGAACATATGAACTGCAAAATAGACATTCGAAGTAAACGATGTGTCACACTCCTCCATAAGGACTACCATTAAGAGAGCTGATAATGAAAGAGCCACAGGAGGTGTGGATTTCAGTACTCAAAACATCTAAATCAACAAACCTGCCCAGCAATACCAGTAAAGCATAGAAAAGGTGGCATAACATTCATGTTCTGACTGCATGTCTAAAAAAATAACTAAAGGAAACTAACATTACTATATACCGTATATACTCGCAGGTAAGTTCTCCCTCGGATAAGTTGGGACTTGATTTTATCATATAACTAGCAAAATACCCGCGCTTCGCAGCGGCGAAGTACTGCCTTAAAATTTTTATTAAGAAGACCATTAAACCTTTTTAAAACTGAGGGAAAATATACCAATATTTATTTGTTAAGGATCTCTTTGTATGCCACGTTGTCAGTTCGGCCCTCCAGTTGTAATATGACCAAGCTGTAGCTGTGCGCTGAGCTTACTCTTGAGCATACAACGTACAGTTGGCCATGTGAACAGTAATCTTGTCTCAAATCTCACAGCTTGGATTGCTGCTGTCATAATCGGTTTGAGTTTCATGGTTTGTTTCAATTACGACAGTATTTGTAGGACTTGTGCTGAAGAGACATTTGGCATCTGTCAAGCGTTGTAAGTATACAACCAGTTTCATTGATAACTTCACATCCATCTTTTAAGAGTTTAAACATTTCTAAACATCAAAGTGTCCACTACTGAAATCGTCACCTGTGAATCTAAGATGTTTAAGAGGCATTGGCGGCTGTCCAAAGGTTTAAAATATTTGGCCATTTCGGTACACTTAAGCATTTCGCTCTTATAGTGCTCCTGTGTGGTATAATTATCTCCTGTACCGTCATCAGTCCACACCTTGAACCTGTCCCAGTCATTCAATACATAAGACACAATGTTCCTCCGGATATCAAGAGTGAGCCTGATATGGCCGTGCAATATGTAACAAAGAGAATGGAAAAGGCAGGTGCCATCTCCGGGCATGGAAACCACTTGGTAAGTGACAGTTCTTTGATCAATGGTGATCACCTCGATAGACATGTTAATGGGGGTACGGTTGGAATGATAAAGGAAATGGGTACCTGAACAATGTAAAGTAAGTCTAAAATACCTACACAATAACTATAATCGTAATAAATGAACAATAAAACAGCGGAGAAGCCGTGGATTAAATAAAAAGGCTGCAGTTATCAGCAGGGAGACGTGAATACCGTGGCGAAGCAAGGAAGAGAATGTAGAGACTGGAGCGACAGACGGCCTTATATAGGCAGGCAGCCAACAACGTGGGAGGCGTTGGGATGGGGGACCCAACGCTGCCTCACACGGTGACCGAGCTGCAGGCTATGGACGTATATATGTACGTAAGTAGGATTCAGTTAGCGTTGGGAACCCGTGTACCAAATTTCTTGAAGATGGGCCCATAAGTAACAAAGACCGTTGAAAAGTTCAATATGACGGCCGACAGTGGCATCATATCACTGAAATAAGTACCAAATTTCAGCCTTCTACCTACACGGGAAGTTGGAGAATTAGTGACGTTGGAAAGTTCAATATGGCGGCTGATAGTGGCGTCATACCACTGAAATAAGTATGTACATTGGTTTCGGTTAGCGCAGGGGAGCCGCCTACCTAATTTCGTGAAGATGGGGCCATGAATAAGGAAGTTCAACATGGCGGACATTGTGAAAATTAGTGACGTTGGAAAGTTCAATATGGCGGCCGACAGTGGCGTCATACCATCGAAATAAGTACATACATCAGTTTCGGTTAGCGCAGGGAATCCGCCTACCAAATTTCGTGAAGATGGGGCCATAAATAAGAAAGTTCAACATGGCGGACGTTGTCGACCGTTATCGACCGTTATGACCGTTACGTGTAGAATTTCGAAATGAAACCTGCTTAACTTTTGTAAGTAAGCTGTAAGGAATGACCCTGCCAAATTTTAGCCTTCTACCTACACGGGAAGTTGGAGAATTAGTGATGTTTGGAAAATTCAATATGGCGGCCGACAGTGGCGTCATACCATCGAAATAAGTACGTACATCGGTTTTGGTTAGCGCAGGGAAGCCGCCTACCAAATTTCGTGAAGATGGGACCATAAATAAGAAAGTTCAACATGGCGGACGTTGTCGACCGTTATGACCGTTACGTGTAGAATTTCGAAATGAAACCTGCTTAACTTTTGTAAGTAAGCTGTAAGGAATGACCCTGCCAAATTTTAGCCTTCTACCTACACGGGAAGTTGGAGAATTAGTGATGTTTGGAAAATTCAATATGGCGGCCGACAGTGGCGTCATACCATCGAAATAAGTACGTACATCGGTTTTGGTTAGCGCAGGGAAGCCACCTTCCAAATTTCGTGAAGATGGGGTCAGCCTTCTACCTACACGGGAAGTTGGAGAATTAGTGATGTTTGGAAAATTCAATATGGCGGCCGACAGTGGCGTCATGCCATCGAAATAAGTACGTACATTGGTTTTGGTTAGCGCAGGGAAGCCGCCTACCAAATTTCGTGAAGATGGTGCCATAAATAAGAAAGTTCAACATGGCGGACGTTGTCGACCGTTATTGACCGTTATGACCGTTACTTGTAGAATTTCGAAATGAAACCTGCTTAACTTTTGTAAGTGAGCTGTAAGGAATAAGCCTGCCAAATTTCAGCCTTCTATCTACATGGGAAGTTGGAGAATTAGTGATGAGTCAGTCAGTCAGTCAGTCAGTGAGTGAGGGCTTTGCCTTTTATTAGTATAGACTTCTGGTATTTTATAATGTCAGTCGAATAAGTTGAATACGAAATAAAACTCACGCTATTGGTCCAAGAGATTATGATATGCTAACGCCCACCTGAGAAAGTAATCACGGAACATACTGCCTTTTTTTCCTATGTGGGTGCGGCAATGCGCTGTATCAGCACGTGCTTCTAACCTCTCTCTCTCTCTCTGTTGTGCCTACGTGACCACACGGTAATACCCGAACTGTTCCGAAGTGATGTTTTCACTGTTTTGTGTTTTTTGTATGTCACATCCTCATACACCTTTATCGTAAGAGCATCCCTTATCTACGATGGAGTGCTGGTTTTTAATTAAACATCGTTAAGGTAGCGAAAGAAATTGGTAACTGCTCTGCCACAACAAAATTCGATGCTTCTGAGAAACTGATGAGAGATTGGAGGAGGCAAGAAGATGTAAAAGAAAAAAAATTTAAGTGTCACATTTTTGAACGGGTGTATAAGTCAGGGTCTAATTTTATGATCGATTTTTTTCGGGACCCGACTTAAACGTGAGTATATACGGTAATAAGAAATGTATGATAAAATATAGCCTTGGTGTTTTAACACATTGTATATCCATAAACTACAATGCTTGTTTAAACGACTTGGAGTTGTTATTCCATACAGTGATACAATTGTCAAAAATGACAGAAAGACACTTTAGAAGACAGAAGTGCTTTTCAAGCCTTCGTGTGTCTGTCTGTCTGACTGTTTCCTCTGTCACTGCTCCCATTACAATGTACAAATTAATCATTAAGGTATGGTTACCTTGTGCTACTGAACTCCTGAATTGATTAAAGTAACATTAGCTTTTTATTTTCTCTCATTGTCAAGTCATTTGTTCAGTATCTTTTGCTCTCTCCCTGAACCCCAACAGTTTAAACTTCAAGGACTGGAGGAATTGGGAGTGGGTGTTTTTGGAAGAAGCCCTGAAGGTGTAGCTTTTTGCGCAACAGGATTTTACCACTATTTACTATAAACTTTTTAAGAGGTTTTTCCCAGGCATGTTTTCTCATGTGAGAATCACCTCTGGCCCAACAAAACTACTGACTCGCTAAGATTATGCAAATGAATGCAAGACCTGAAAATCATTGTAAAAGTCGTCTAATATGGCACCGCCTTTAAAAGTACAGTAAATACTCATAATAATCCTTCCTTCCATTAACAGTTAAGTTGTACAATTCCTTTGTAAACAATACGCACATTATTTGAACAGTTTAGAGTTCTTATAAGGTTCATAAGGCTGCCTTTAACCTAAGACTTGTCTTGCTAATCAATCTTTATCTCAGAATGTGAAGAGAGAATGTTTCTTTTCACCTGGATGTCCCAGTCATGTAATACAAATTTCTCCCCCAATGTACTGACCTCTGCATTTCTCACTGAACAACTGACCACTGCTACAATGAACCCAGGGCAACCCCCTTCTGGTCATTCTGAGCACCAGAGCTTTTTAAATCATTTAAGGGTATCACCTGCCATGTTTGTGAAGCTGATCACTCCCCTGTTAAATGAATCTGCCGTGGGTTAAGCTACCTCTGTGTGGGACAAATGCACACCTCTGATCCTGCATGTTTGATGCTCTCATCATATGCCACAATACAGCATTTCCAAACCTATTGCTACTTTAATTACCAGTAGGTATCTCCTTTTATAATGCTATCTGTATTGTTTTACTCTATTACAGCCTAAGGAAGATAAAAATAACCATAAACGAGGTAACCAAGGTAGCAATCCACCAGAATATGAAGATGCAAAAATTATAGGCTATCTTTACTTGTGTCATGATTTGCATTTTTCTTGGATCTATTCTGCCTTTATAGAGTTGTTTACTGTAAAAAGCGGCTTATAGCTGAATATTTTTAACAGCAGGATCCCCAATATGAATTAAATTTTTTTTTTCAGAAGGTGTGATTTAAAAGTTGAATTATTACACTGCTTTTCATGCTGCCTTTGCATTGTGAAAGTAATGACCCGGCTGTGATATTACGGAGTCATGAATTGTATAAAGGTCATGACAAACACTTCCTATTCATCCAAGTTTAAGGATTAAAAACAAAGGACTAGCAAGTGTTTTGTTTAGTTAGTGCTCCTGATAAACGACTTCTGTTTTACGTATTTTCAACAATGATTTAGTGTTTCAATTTTGGCTTGATGACAGTGTTTAATTGACTTCCTGGTTACCAGTCCTTATTTGTCATTTGGCACGTGTCTCTTCTTCCGGTCCTTTGTTTAAAAATGTTGTGTCTCCTTTCAGTGTTGGTATCTGTTGTAAACCTGAAATGGATGGATGAATAAAAAATTACATTGTAACCGTCCAGGTGGAAGTCCCCTAAACCTGATCCTGTCTCTAGATAGTTTTGATTAAGTGTTGCATTTAAAACCCTTAACATAAACATGAATGCTCCATCTGCCTTATGGGTAGATTTGTGATTTATAATCCTAAATTAATTAACATTTATAGTGCATTCCCTTGCAAGACAGAAGGAGTATACCAATGGATGAGGATTGTTATAAATTTGCATACTATGGACTACAAACACTTACAAAGACAACAATTTCCCTTAAAAGACAATCTTCAACTGATCTTTTTCATTAAATCAACAAAAATTAATTATAAACTCAACTGAAGAAAATGCAGTATAAAATCCAATAAAGAATAAACGAGAAAACAAAGATTTAAGATTCAGACAACAAAAACAAACAAGATTAACAAAATGTAAACTTATTTGCTAAAAAGGAAACTAAAGAAACAAACACTAGATCAAAATATAAAGAGGCAAACCAAAACTTCAATTGCTTTTAGAAACATGCCAAAGGGCCCTAAAAGCTGCCAAGAGTGCAAAACACTTACCCAAAAATAAGACTGGGACAAAATGTAAAAATTCTGATGCCTCAGCAACAAAATTAGAAAGGCAAGAGTTCAAAGCTTTAAAGATTTGATAGAAGGTCCACTGGCATGGTGATAGCACCCAATGCTTCAACCAGATTCTGAGGCTTGAAAAACTCCTTTATCAGACCTCAGGTGGCTGCTGTAATTGGTAGCATACTTGAGGAATTAGCAACTCTTGGAGACCCTACCCCCTTAGGCTCAGCTTGTTAGGGGAAACACTTAACAAGTAAAAGAAACTTATGGAGGGGAAAAACAAATAAGGAAAAATGGGCCATCAGTTTCATCGTGGCAACACTATGACAGCTCCACCCTTAACACAGTAAGGGAATTAGTACTCCAAGTTTTTTTAAGTCAGAAAAAATACACACACTTAGATTTTTGACAAATTCTTATCTTTTTAGTTACAGCACTGGAAATGTCAGAACAATGTCTATAGCATATGGTGAAAAGGTCCAGCTTTTAAATCACTTTATACCATGGTACTAATTTTATTTTTAGCATTCATGTGAAAGCTGGAACCCCAGCCTGCTGTAAGGTTTAGCATATTGAATTTCAGTTTTTACTACAAGAGATTTTCCATTTTTTTAATAAAATGTTATGTCCAGTAACTGTAATCATTTTCAAAAAGTTAAGGCTGAAGTGGCTGTTTTTCTTTGTGTTTTGGTTTTCCTAGGTTCTTTATAATGTTTACTTTCAGTTTCAGTTTTGTTAAATGGTTTAATTCAGGGCGGGATGGTGGTGCACTGGGTAGCACAGCTGCCTCGCAGTTAGGAGACCTGGGTTCGCTTCCCGGGTCCTCCCTGCGTGGAGTTTGCATGTTCTCCCCTGTGTGGGTTTCCTCTGGGTGCTCTGGCTTCGTCTCACAGTCCAAAGACATGCAGGTTAGGTGGATTGGCGATCCTAAATTGTCCCTAGTGTGCGCTGGGTGAGTGTGTGTGTGTGTGTGCACCCTGCAGTGGGCTGGCGCCCTGCCTGGGGTTTGTTTCCTGCCTTGTGCCCTGTGTTGGCTGGGATTGACTCCAGCAGACCCCTGTGATGATATAGCGGGTTGGATAATGGATGAATGGATGGTTTCATTCAGTATTTAGTGTTAGGTCTAAGGATTTCTCCATTTATGGTCATTTTGTCAGTAAGGATCATCAGTTTTGGGAATCGCCCTCAGGTGCTGTAATTACGTAAAGCTATTGAAACCTCTCTTTCAGTGAAGTAGCATTAGGTAGTTTGCTGTTTTTGACTTTTGCATTTGTCATTTAGTGTTTGAATTTAGGATTAAGGACTAACTTAATTGATACTGCTTTGATTTATTTATTGTATTTATTTATTACTAGCTGTTCTGCTTTGAATTAATTCAGTTGTTTGTCTTAAGTTTTGCTTAAATTACATAAATTACTGCATTTCAATCCTTTGTGTGCGTGGGATTTTTGCATTCTTTTCCCTTACCTTTTGCACTGTATTTTGATGGCAAAAAACTTGCGTCAAGTCACAAAGAGGCATTTCAAAAGGCACCGTGTTTCTAAGGTATCTTTCTGATATTTACCATAAAGTAATTTTGTTTGTTTTTGCACTAGATTATTTGGGGGGGTAGCATTCTTCAAATGCCTCATGACTCAAAAATGATTACACTTAGCAGAGTTTCATGGTAAGATTGATTGAATACTTGTAACATCTCTTGGACCTTGACAAGTCCTGTTCATTCATACACATCCTACGGGTACAATATGGACCAATAGGAGTCATCCACACTTCAAGTTGAACTCTGTGTTAAGGATTACGCCTGGACTTAATTTTGAGTCGTGCATTAATACTGCCACTTGCAGCACTTAGAACTGCTGGACTAAACTCAGAGACATTTCCTCATTAGCAGAGCAGGAACAACACGTAGAAGATGTCAAAGAAGCAAGAGATAAGAGAAATAATATTATACTTGCCTCTGCTAAATTGAACTCTGTCAAAACTGTTGTTACTATGACTGTGCTCACTCACATTTATGCTGTGTTTCATTAACCTGGGAAGTCGGAGTTGGAAATAACGTCACACTTGAGTTGATTGCATTCCAGTAAAACATTCAGAAAACTAATATGAATGCATCCAAGAAAATTTTTGCTTGCTCCATTGGAATGAATAACAGTTGATAACAATGCATTGTGCAATATTTTGCACATTCAAACAGCAAAGCAACATATTCATGGATAGAAGTTGGACAGTACTGTGTGTACAACTGATTTAATGAGACACACATAGATACAGTAGAAGTACTAATAAACAGCATAATAGTACAGCTTTCACTAAAGTTTGCATTGCCATTTTGGGTTGACATCATAAACTGAAGTCGGACAAACTCAGACTTGACAGACCAGCCAGCTTAAGGGGGCATCTGGAAATTGTGACCCCAGCGTTAGATCACACATTCAAAATTCTGGAAAATGACAGTAGCTATAACAACACAGACAGGAAAACTATCATACTGCACATGCAGAATAATATTTATGTTAGAATTTAAAAAGTAATCACTCCTGAAATACATGTTGACTGAAAAAAATGTATTGAGAAAAAATGATTAGCAGTTGTGCATGTTAACTGACAAAAGTAGCTTGAGCAGTATGATTTTTAGAATAAATAAATGATTGTGTCCATATCCCTGTCCTATCTTCTGCAGGTGTACTCTCCAGCAGCCCTGCAACACAGAACAGGAGTGTTAAGTGTAACACCACCAAAACCTCATATGCCTTTAGCACATAAAACAGGATTAGTGTTCTGCCATGACAAAGAGAATATGTGAGACCCAGAGGACACAGAAGAATAGAAGAGGGCCAGAAGAATAGCGTGCTGAAAAACAAAGCTGAGCTCAAAACCTGGAAGACAATTTAACTGACACCAAAACAAAATCACTTAGGTAGAATTCACAATGACCGAGAGATCAGAGTGAGAACTTTCAAGAGTAATTTTCACTCTCCAAATACGTGGCTATCATAAGGCATGCTGGTATACACTGAGAGTCCCCAGGACTTCCAAAAATGCCCACTAGGGGAAGATTTACCATCAAGCCCCAGGAGAGTAATGAGGGCACAGGATCTTAATAAAATAAAAAACTTTGCTTTCATGTAAAAAGAATCTACTACCAATACTGATGCTCTGTGCAAGAGAGGAGAGAGCCGACTATGCTTCCTTAGAAGGCTGGCGTCCTTCAACATCTGCAATAAGATGCTGCAGATGTTCTATCAGACGGTTGTGGCGAGCGCCCTCTTCTATGCAGTGGTGTGCTGGGGAGGCAGCATAAAGAAGAGGGATGCCTCACGTCTGGACAAACTGGTGAGGAAGGCAGGCTTTATTCTAGGCATGGAGCTGGACAGTTTGACATCCGTGGCAGAGCGACGGGCGCTGAGCAGGCTCCTGTCAATCATGGAGAATCCACTGCATCCACTGAACGGTATCATCTCCAGACAGAGAAGCAGCTTCAGCGACAGACTGCTGTCTCTGTCCTGCTCCACTGACAGACTGAGAAGATTGTTCCTCCCCCACACTATGCAACTCTTCAATTCCACCCGGCTGGGGTAAACGTTAACATTATATAGTTAATGTCTGTTATACCTACATTTTTATCACTCTTTAATTTAATATTATTTTTTATCAGTATGCTGCTGCTGGAATATGTGAATTTCCCCTTGGGATTAATAAAGTATCTATCTATCTATCTATCTATGTAGCTCTGAAGAGCACAAAGGGCACAAAGGAGCAACCACCAAGACAATCCAGGGCAAGCAAATCCCAGAATCCAAAGAGTGGTCAAAAGACAGAGCAGAAGGTCAAAACTCCAGAAAACTATCATGTGGTTCAAATTCATATTTTGTGTCTTTTTTAGTTATGTTGATTATGTACATCTATCTTTATTTTTGGTTTTGTATGTATATATTAGTTGTCTTTGCTATGTTCTGTGTGTTTTGTGGGTGGCCCCCCTAAAGGCCACCTGCCAATCATTGCCAGGATCTGCCTTCCACCTTATAAATCTGGAATTGTCTCCCACAATATTGTGAATTTTCTAGGGAGTTGGTGAGTTTGCTTGTGTTAATTTTTATTCTTTGATTTATATGGTGGCGGGCAGAACCTGGCAATGACTGGCAGGTGGTCCTGCCTCTTAGGGAACAATCCACAAAACACTGTACTATTCTGTAACTTTGTGTGAAGTTTTTCTTTTTAAGTTATGTTATTTATGTTATTTGTATGTGATGTTGTGTTGTTATAAGCAGTTCCAACTCTGCCAATCTCAAATTCCTGTACATTAAGTACTGGCGAATAAAAGTGATTCTGATTCGAATGCACCTAATCAATAACATTAACATAAATAAAAAGAATCAAGAATAAACAAAACAGACATAAAATATGACTCTGAACCCCAGCTATGTGTAAGAACCTGTCTGAAATATAACACATTTAAAGCCTACTGTTAACAACTGTTGCATGCATGATGAATTTACACACAACTTTCCAGAACACATCCACAGCAACCGCTGAAACAAACTGCCATTGCAGCAAATCATAAAATTGAATGAAAACAAAATAATGACTTTATTACAGACAATGTCTGGAAAGGAGATTCTGAGAATTCCTGAATTTCCATGTTCAAAAAACCCCAAAGGTTTCTTCCAAAACCGTGAGAAAAATATATCTTGAGAGAAACACATTTTTAATGTTCACCATATTATAACAATTATAAAGTCCATGTCAGATGGAGACTAAGAAGTGTTTGTTTACTCAGAGAAACTTTCCAATTTCTTTTGGATTTATTAATTCTATATGCAAGGTATGAAATCCTTTTTCCTTAATAAAGCATTCAGATTCTTTATCTTTGTAATCTATGCTCTGGAAAGAACTGAGGACAGAAAAACAAATATTGAAATAAAGTGTCAACTAAAACATACTGTAGATAAATAGAAATGAGCTAATAATAACTAGATAGCTAGACAGATGTTAATGAGCTAATGATAGATAGATAGATAGATACTGTAGATAGTTAGTATTGGAATAATGATAACTAGTCAAATAATAAATAAATAAATAATAATAATAAATAATAATAAATTAAATAATAAATAGTTAAATAATAGTTAATAATAATAACTCTAGAGTAGGGGAAATCTACAAGTGAACTCCTAAAATTGATAGCCAAGGAGTAAACCGAGCTGTATACCAAGATGTGATCAGAGCTATAAGTGAAAATCTGAGATATATACAGAGTCATGAATTAACAAAATGATCTATAAATGAGTTATGACCTAAACAACAAGTTATAGGCTGAAGTATGAACAGAAAAAACCTATTTACAGTACAAGATGAAAAGTAAAAACAAAACCAGACATATAAACCAAAAACAGACACAAACAGAAAAATGAACCAAGAATTCTAAAATGCATCAAGCTATCCAAAGCTAAAATATACAATGAGCTATAAACCAAAAAACAAGACACAGTAGATAATGAAATATAAAACCAAAAGCTGATGTCCATTAGAACATAAGAAATGTGATCAACGAAAGGAGAACATTCAGTCCATCAAGTTCATTTGTTTCGCTAACAGCTACCTGTAAGTTGTCCCAATTTCTCATCCAGATTCTTCTAAAAGGCCGTCAAGGTTTCTACTTCAACTACACCAGTCGGTGTTTGTTTCAGATTCCCATAACTCTTTGCGTAAGGAAGTTCTTTCTGGCTTCAGTCCTTAATTTACTTTCCCTCAATTTTCACCAATTAACCAAAGACTAAAACTTTATATGAAGGGGATTGTTAACCTTAAAATAAGATTTTAACAGAACTGTGAATTAAAAAACAGGAAATGAAAGAAACTGTGAACCTATATCTTATCTATCTATCTATCTATCTATCTATCTATCTATCTATCTATCTATCTATTTACTGTATATGTACATATATAAACTGAGTTTTGAGTCAGAAATTGTAATATATTACAAATGAATTTGTAAAATCAACATACAAATCACATTGTCAATAAAAAGACAAGATATCTGCCAAACCATTATCCTATTTAACATCTCTTATCTTGAACCTGTCATGGGAGCAACATGCTGAGCTGGGCTGACTAGGCTGCTTTGACATAAGTAACTTCTTCCAACGCCTCACAGAGAATTTCCAGATTCTTCCAAGCCAGCCGAGAACATATTCCTTTCAACATGTGCTGGGCCTGCCCCTCGTTCTTCTCCCAGTGGGCCATGGCCTGCCGACTTTCTTTGGGAGGCACTAGGGGATTATGCTTTCTACATACCCACATCGGTTTAACTGGCTTTTGTTGGTCCCAGGAAGTAGCAGTTTAATTGCTACACAAACACACAAACCCGGCATGGAAGCTCATTTTGGCTGCTTGCACTTGTGATCTCATTCTGTTGGTCACTACCCACAGCTTGCGACCGTAGGTTAGGAGGAGGATGTAGATGACCGATTAACTGAAATTTTTGTCCATGTTTTGGCTTCAGTTTCATTATCACCATCTGGTACAACATTTACAGAACTATTAATTCTCTGGCCAATCTTATGAATTTGATTATGAACTCAAAGCTAGGATATGATACAAACCATAAAACAAACAGGTGACATATAAACCAAAAAGTGAGATATAAACTGACCCGTAAAGAGAAACCTGAGATGTGAAATAATTAAGAGAATTTGTGAATCAGTATGTTCTCTACCATGCACAGCTAATTAAAAAAAAAACCTTAAAATGTAAAAATGAAAAAATTAAACATCATGGGTCAATATTTTAGTAATGTAAGACTGGTAACATAATACTATTTCTAAAATAAAAACAAAATAAATACAATGCATATTTCACACCAAAACTCATATTAAACTGTAGGAAAAATTAAATGAATTATTCTTTATTCACATATTTAAAAAAAAAATAAAAACAAGGAATTTATGTCTGTTCTGTTTGCAGATTTGTTTAATGCCTTTGACAGTAATGTTCTTCTTTTCAGATAATCTCCACAGCAGGCTCCTTTAAATGGCTCACGAGATAAAATTAAATGGTGTGTTGCAGACTAGCACTGTAAATAAATCAGATAGATCCAGACTGCTTGCTTCCATGAAATGTCACGTCTCCATCCATTTTATTTGATAGCATTTTTATTTTTCTTTATTAGATGAGCTCCACAGCTAAGGACCAACGGTAACTTTATGGTCAATCAGGTGGTCCACAGAGGTGTCATGATGATTATTAAGATGGAAGCATGTACTATATGAGAATCTAGAGCCGGTACTTTCCTTGCTTCTGATGCACTTATGAGCCGAGTGAGTGCAGTGGTCTCGTTATTCTGCCAGAAATCGCTCTTTGTGCAGAAGAAGATAAAGAGTTGCAGATGAGCAAAATCTCAGCCCGTAATTAAACAGGCGATAAACGAGAGTGATTGCTTTTGTAGCATTTTGCATTTGCTCATTACTAGATAAGAATGAAGGACAAAGCAGTCAGATAAATTAGGCTGTTCTGCCATTTACAAAGGAAAAGAAAAAGACTGCGTTGGTTCTTTAGTGTCACGGTTAGACGATTTGCTGCACAGCAAAAGTGCACTGTGTTAAATTTACCCTTACAGTGTCAAAGTAACCTTTAAAAGTCTATATAGACACAGAGTGGGCTTATATATAAAATTACTTTTAAAATTATTTGTATACAAAATTATTCAAATCACAAAAAAAAAACAGTTTAGAGTTGTAGCGCTTCACTTACAGTAGCATAAATCTTTTTTTTTGACAGGAGATTGGTTCCATTTTGTTATATTACTAATGCCTTCAGTAGCAGTCACGGATGCCTTGTGTCCGAGGTGTACATATAAGGCAAACAAGGCCCTTTTGGATTGAGTCTGCTTTGGGGTCCCAGATCTGCCTTTCAGGTGTGCTAAAGCATGTGGGGGGTGCATTTGTGATAGAAGGCTAAATAGGAGATGTTTTCCTTTCCTTGCTACAAGTATTATTGTCTACGCATTGCCATTAGACATTTTCAACAGAAGAATTTGTAGTGACTCAGAAGTGGGAGACAGAGGGATGCAGTTGCACTCCAACAATGCTGGTGGTGGCCCTTAAAAGGAAGTTTACTCACTGGCCAAACTGGGTCTTGCTTTCCTTTTCCATGTCCACAATCCACACCAATTTGAATTTTTTCTCTTTTCACATGCTGTCTGAGGAAACAGCTGCCTCTTGCTCCCCATCACCTTGAGCCAATCCATGCATGGACTGACACTTGATAAAAACCTCATTCCAAGGATGATGGATTTTAACTGTGAAGAAGTGCCTCCTAAAATGCTTTTGTGATGCATGTACTGTAAATGGGTCTGTGTTGGCTAATTTCATGGCTGACTTCTCCACTTGGCTCTGACCCTTCTAGCATTTCATGGACAACTGAGCAGCTTGGCTCTCTCAGGTCCTTTCCACTGATTTTACACCGCCCCACTCTTTAGACCCTTCTCTATGACAATAACACAAAGTTATTTCACTGGGCTATTCGAGGGGTGTAAGTTCAGGGTTGTACAATTGATGTTTCCTGATCTTCCCCTTTGGTTGGTCCAGCCTGAAGAGAGCCTTTGTGAGTATGGTCAAGGAATATAGCTCCTTTCAATAACCCGTCAATGTGACTCCAGGTCTCCATCAATGTCACACCAGTCTAATGACCAGGAGGGCTAACAGATGGAGGAGTAGATTATCACTCAGACAACGTTGGTTGACGGCAGCCCCTAAAAGAAGCATTAATTATTGAGTGGTCAGCCTTGGTCTCCTCCTCTGCATCTACTGCCTGTACCAATCTGGATTCTCCAACTGCTCACATGGGGTTCAAGGGAACAGCTGCTTCTTGCTCTCCACCACTTTGAGCTGATCCACGCCAGGATCAGGATTTCTCAAGAACCACATGCCAAAGACTGATAGATTTTGTGGTGGAGAAGCACCTCCAAAGTGCTTCTGTGCCACACGTGAGTGCTGTCTGTCCTTCTGTATTCTTCACACTCTGCATAGGCTCCTTTTAAGGCCAATTTCTCTACATAGCTCCACCGCTTCTGACAGTCCATGGGCACCTGTCTCAGGTCCATTCCAAAGACATTACGTTATGTTAAAAGGCCTCAAATGGAAATCAATGATTATGGTATGTAGAGGTTTTCACAAAAGTTATGGGCAGAGCTTTTTTGTTTTTGAGAATTGCTGTATATACTCACGTATAAGTCGGGTCTTGAAACCCGAAAAATCGATCATAAAATCAGACCTTGACTTATACGCCCGTTCAAAAATGCAACACTTAATTTTTTTTTACATCTTCTTGCCTCCTCCAATCTCGCATCAAATTTTGTTGCAGCAGTGCAGTTACCAATTTCTTTCACTACTTCAGTAACGTTTAATTCTAAACCAACTTCATATTCTCTTCTGATCGAATGCTCCATCATAGATAAGGGATGCTCTTACGATAAAGGTGTATGAGGGTGTGAAATGCAAAAAACACAAATCGGTGCAAATGTTGCTTTGGAATAGTTCGGGTATTACCATGTGGTCACCTGGCACAATAGAGAGAGACAGAGAGGTTAGGAGCACGTTCTGATACAGAGTATTGCCGCACCCACATAGAAAAAAAAGGCAGTGTGCTCTGTGGTTACTCTCTCAGGTGGGCGTTAGCATATCATAATCCCTTGTACCAATAGCATGAGTTTTCTGCATTTGACGACCAACATTATAAAATACCAGAAATTATACTGTAAAATCAAATCCCAACTGACCCGCTTGAGAACTTATCCGCTAGTATACAGTATATATCTTTTTCAGAGGGTTCTGTCTGCCCTCTACTGTCTAACAACTTCGCTTATAAAAAATGACATTAAACCTGCACTGCTTCTCTATTCTGAAGACTGGAGTTTATGCTTTTGCTTTTCTACCCCCTCTGCCATTGCATTATATGATCTGTGCAGTTAGGCAGTTGTTGCCAGTTAAGGGAAATCTGTGAACTGGTTGTAGATTAAAGGCTAGTTCTGTTGTCAGTTTGATTGATGTTGTGGACTGATGGACCAGAGCGTTTCCAGTTTTTCTTGACCATACGCACCACACAATATGTTGGTTAAGATTACATAGGCTAAGCTGTACCTTTTGAGACAGTGCAGGCTATAAAAAGGCACTATGCACTACATCATTTTTTCTGTTGAAAGTCCAACTGCAAAATGATTTTATAGCTTCAGGAATTTGTGTTTTCAGTGAAGGTCACTCAACCCATTAATGATGTACTCCTTGTGCAAGACAAGTTATTTTATACAGACCAAAGATAAAGATCCCATTAAGGCAAATAACAAGCAACATACATTATATTAATGCCTTCAGGCTATAAAAAATGCTTTATAGAGCAACATTTGTGACTTCACAGACATATGTCCTGAATGCATATCCTGTCAGAATAGGGCAGAAGTTGTTTTCTTATGTTCCTTATGTTTTGTGAATGAAATCACAACAGGAGGGTCCACCCTGACACTACTGCTGCTGGGATGGCCTTCTGCCTTTATATTCTGTTGGAGAAGTTCATCCAAGCAGAGGATCATAGGAGAATGTGGGGGTAAAAATCATGTTATATTATATTAATATTTCTGGTTTTCTGGATTTTGGCATTGTTTTGAGATTTTTGCTATGGAACTGTGGATTTGAACTGATTTGCTTTGGATTGCTTTTTTAGGCAAATCATTTTGCTTTTTCATTATTTGCTTTTGTATATATTTTTGCCTTTTTTAGCTGCTCCTATTAGGGATTGCCACAGTGGATCACCTTGTTCCATATCTTCCAGTCCTCTACATCTTGCTCTGTCACACCCATCACCTGCAAGTCCTCTCTCACCACATCCATAAACCTTCTCTTAGGCCTTTCTCTTTTCATCCTTAACATCCTTTTCTCAATATACTCAGCATCTCTCCTCTGCATGTGTCCAAACCAATGCAATCTCTCCTCTCTGACTTTGTCTCCAATCCATCCAACCTGAGCCGACCCTCTAATGTACTCTTTTCTAATCTTATCCATCTTTGTTACACCCAAAGTAAATCTTAGCATCTTTAACTCTGCCACCTCCAGCTCTGTCTCCTGCTTTCTGGTCAGTGCCACCATCTCCAACCCATATAACATAGCTGGTTTCACTACCTTCCTGTAGACCTTCCCTTTCACTCTTGCTGATACCCGTCTGTCACAAATTACTCCTGAAACTCTTCTCCACCCATTCCACCCTACCTGCACTCTCTTTTTCACCTCTCTTCTACAATCCCCATTACTCTGTACTGTTGATCCCAAGTATTTAAACTCATCCACCTTTGCCAACTCTACTCCCTGCATCCTCACCATTCCACTGACCTCCCTCTCATTTACACACATGTATTCTGTCTTGTTCCTACTGACCTTCATTCCTCTCCTCTCTAGAGTATATCTCCACCTCTCAGGGTCTCCTCAACCTGCTCCCTACTCTCGCTACAGATCACAATGTCATCAGCAAACATCATAGTCCACGGGGACTCCTGTCTAATCTCGTCTGTCAACCTGTCCATCACCATTTCAAATAAGAAAGGGCTCAGAGCCGATCTCTGATGTAAATCCACCTCCACGTTGAACGCATCCATCAGTCCTACCACAGACCTCACCACTGTCGTACATATCCTGTACAACTCTTACGTACTTCTCTGCCACTCCCGACTTCCTCATACAATACCACAACTCCTCTCGAGGCACCCTGTCATATCCTTTCTCCAGGTCCACAAAGACACAATGCAACTCCTTCTAGCTTCTGTATACTTCTCCATCAACACCCTCAGAGCAAACATCACATCTGTTGTGCTCTTTCATGGCATGAAAACTTACTGCTGCTCACTAATCATCACCTCACTTCTTACTCTAGCTTCCACTACTCTTTCCCATAACTTCATGCTGTGGTTCATCACTTTTATCCCCCTGTAGTTATTATAGCTCTGTACATCCCCCTTATTCTTAAAAATCAATACCAGTACACTTGTGCTCTATGGATATACTATGTGTTAAACCACTGTGGCTATATTCTGCATTGCATGTACGTATTTATGATTAGACAGTTATGTTAATTTACTTTAGTTATTCATTTAGATGTGCAGTCAGAAGGTAGATGCTGTGTAGCCTCATCTGTCAGAATTGTAGGTATATTTACTAATTTGGGTGTTTTCAGTACTGGAACCTGCATCTCCTGTGGCTCTTCGTTATCAGTTCTCTTAACAGAGTTCCTTTATACCTCCTTTTGATGGAGTGTGACACATCATTTGAATGCATATTTTACAATACATATTTTCACGAATGTACCTACCAGCTCTTTCAATCTTATATCAACTCCAATACTGTCATCATTACTGAACAACATAGCACATACAATGTCAGCAACAACGTATTGTTCACTTTTACCACTGGTCCATTGATGTCTTTGAATGTCAATGTATGATAAGCTTTTACAGAAAGGCTTTTCCTTTGCAACAACTAATATTTAATTTTAACACATACAGTACAATGAGCTCTGCACACACCTGACACATATTTATATGTTTAATAGTGGACTTTTAAGGAAACATTTTGGCTGTAGACAGTTCATTATCATCAAAAGCTTGCTCTCTGTCTGATCAGGATCAACAATTTTCATCCCTACTTTGAGCTGCACCTTCATGAGGCATTGGTCCCTACCCAATTCTAAGCAAAGTTTACTTATGGTTGTCTCCAGACGTATATATTGTACATTTAGTTTAGCGAAACAATGTATAAACGTATTAAAGCTGGTTATTAGCTGTTCTAAATGTAACTCTGTTTGTTGGACTAAAAGACAAGCATGACAAATTGTTATGAAATATTATTAACATTTTAGCATTTTGTTTCTCTTCGTAATATCCTGCTGTGGCACTTGCTACCACTGCTGTAGTGCTACTCCTGCTCATTGGAAGTGACATCCGAGACAGTGGGACTTTCAGATTCATACTTCATTCTGCTCAGTCTAGCATGCACTTATGATATCATTGAATAACCAGGAGGGCTGTGTGGACAGTTGGCTTAGGTTATCAGAAACTAAACTTTGTCTGACTTTGACTATATTGGCTATGGTTGTGAGATTGTTGTGGAACTTTACATTCAAAATTACTTAACTGAGGTCTATAATTAAAAATAAGCCTCAACCCAAAACTCCAGAAGTACACAGACCTAACAAAAAAGAGGTAAGCTTTTTACTATATTTTCAAAAACTATTTAGAAGAGGAAAAGAGCAACAATACAAACACCCCTGTCCCTAACTACGAAATCAAACTGTATTTATATAGATACAAATACATTCAAAAAGAAATAAAAGCAAAAATTAAATCAGTCCACAATCCCAAGAATTGATACCTTTAAACAAAGGGCGAGTTTATAACAAAAAATATAAAACCAGAATGCACTTATAAAATCTGTATTTCAAAATCCATAAAACCATGCCAGACAGCAGAGGCTCCATCCCCCTTAGTCCCAACATACAAAAAACAGGGCATATAATTTAAAGTACAGAAATTCACATAATGAACATAAAGTTACAATATAAAACTAACCAACAAAACAATATCTGCAAAGAACTACATAAAAAATAAAACTAATACTCAATATCAGAATTTACTAAATAATATCTTGTGGCGAGTCGCTGGGGCTGCGACCTGGCCGGGATGCCTGGAAGGACCGGGAGGTGGCCTGTATGTCCTCTGGGCCATGAGGGGGCAGTCACCCTGGATCAGAGGAGGACCACGGGAGAAGAGCAAGGAGGCTCAAGCCTATTGGGGCCCGTGGCCACTGCCAGGGGGTGCCCTGAGTCTCAGAGGGCCCAGGAATGATTTACTTCTGCCACAACCGGGAAGATGGAGGAGGATCCCTCCAGGGACGCCCAGAGTGCTTCTGAGTGCTTTCCCGACACTTCCACCACACCAGGGGCCTCATGCATAACGCCGTGCGTAGAATTCGCATTATAACATGACGTAAGCACAAAAGCCGAAATGTGCTTATGCACAGAAAAATCCAGATGCAGGAATCTGTGCGTACTCCAACTTCCACGTTCTTCGGCTCCATATATCCCGTCAGCATGAAAAGTAACGCTCGTGCACGTGCCTTCTGTCCCACCCCCAACTCCTCCCAGAATTATGCCTCTATGAATATGCAAATCAATATAAATTGCCCTTAAGCTCAGCTTTCTGTGAAAAGACAATGGGAAAAGCACGGGGGAAAATATAAGAATTTCAGCGAATACCAAGTGGAGGCAAAGGAAAAACACACTATTTGTTGATTTAAACAGTGGTATAATCAACAAAAGGAAGTTGATCGAGTGACATAGCGTGTCAGAGAAACTCGAAAGCTTACGTTCACAAAGTTGCACAGTGCTGGAAATAAAAAAGAAGTCGCATATCAAAGTCGCAGTGAAAAGGCGAGTTGTAGCCCACCGTCTGAGCTTATTAGGGTACAGACAAAAAAAAATAGGCACACAGTGGGAAAAAGCACGAAATGTCAACTTTAATCTCGAAATTACCACTTTAATCACGTAGTTTATTTTGTCATTAAAGTAGAACATCATAAACTTCATCTTAAAATCGTTTAATTGACCAGTTTCTCAAATCCCATCGTAACTAAAGTAGCACGTTAAATGCTTTGTTTTGTATTTGATCTTCTATGTGCTCTATGTGTGTGAATCACTACGTGCTTCCGTTCTTTCTCTTTCTCCAACAGGACACAGAATCCATTACATTCGTGATATTACAGCTCTCTGAATAATTAAAATACTGAGATGTATACGTGATATCATTTTCATGATGATTGGAATGAAAGCATGTTATTAAACATTGGACAACGATGGCACAGTGATTGTTCATGTCTCACACAAGATGCTGCCGTGCCGTGTGCGACCTTCAATGAAATAATTTATTGTGGCAGTACTGTCTCTTTCAAACGTACTAACCTCCAATTCCTGTCCTTCCTTTTCTTTTTCCAAATACCTAATCGCCACACAATCAGCTCTGTAATAGACGTTAAGCCATCTGTAAGCTTACAACGACGATTCTTGTATGTCTGTAGTACTAGGGTGTTGTACCATGTTAGCCATTATGAATGTAGAGAAAAGCCAAGCAAAATGACACCTTTTATTGGCTAACTAAAAAGATTACAATATGCAAGCTTTCGAGGCAACTCAGGCCCCTTCTTCAGGCAAGATGTAAACATCTTGAACACACATTGATTACAGACCACGTGGGGGCGACCACCCTGGTAGCTTTGGGGACCATGGGAATGGAGCTTGGAAGCTCAACCCTATAAGGGCCCGTGGTCACCGCCAGGGGGCGCCCCAATGCCTGAACAGCCCTGGCCCTCAGCACTTCCGCCATACCCGGAAGTGCTGGAGGGAAGAAGACCAGGGACACCCAAAGTGCTTCCGGGTGCGCAGCCGGTACTTCCGCCACACTGGGGAGTGCTGGCTGAAGATAATTGGGAGGCACCTGGAGCATGTTCAGGTGGGAATAAAAGGGGCCACCTCCTTCCATTTGATGGCTGGAGTCGGGTGGAAGAGGACAGAGCTCGCGAGGAGAGGAGAGGAGTGAGGGCGGTCAGGAGAAAGGATGCATTGGATAGAGAGGCCTGGACTTTGAGGGAGTGTGGATTGTGTGTGCACAATTGTAAATAGTAGACTTGTAAATAAATGTGTGGTGGTGCAGAATACGAGGTCTGCCTGTCTGTGTCCGGGTCACGTTCCACAATGTTTACAAATGTTATTCAATTTGTTGTACTATGCATTAAATCTAGTGTGTTTATGTGTGTAAATGTTGTATGCATTAGAAATTTGTTTGTAAAGCATTAGAGCTGTAGATTTATGCCTGCACTCTGAACCTCAGCGAGATGAGTGAACTGAATGCTGGAGCCATTACCTAGAATAAGAGATACAGATTGAGGGTCTGCCATGTACAATGGAGAAGCCCAGATTCAGAGAAAACAACAGGCTTTTAATAGCAGCATTTCACCACCACAGCTAAATCTCAGTGCTAAAGAGCTCAATCCATCTTTATGAGTGGAATTGGAAGAAGAGGCGCTGAGTATCCTGTGCTACTGCTGTGTAAAAATGAATTAAAATACAAATTTTGCTCCTAAAAAATATTTGGTTGCTGCTAAGGAGCCGTGCAGCAATTTTTAAAGCTTTTCTTCCCTTTAGAATGACTGATTTGCTTTTTTTCGCCTGCACGTGAGCAAGGGAGTTAAGTGTTGAAGAAGCATGTGAAAAAAGAACTTGTCACTTGTACTTATTACTTGTGCTCAAAAGTAGCATCAACAAAGTGAGGCGAGGTGGGCAAAAAGTGCAGAAAGTAGATGTGAAACTGATGAGTCTGTAAGTAAATAACCAGTGCTGTAGTGACAAATAGTTAATAGTAACAGTAATTCCCTAGTGGGAAGAATTTAAGGCATATAAAGAATACTTGGATAAAGCAGTGAGGACATACACGTTCCTTAGGAAGAAAGTATTTATTTAAGTACAGATATGTGGCTGATTTGAAAGTGCTTAAGAGTGGGTCTCAGTGGTGGTAGAAACAGGCACGTGGATAAGTAAAAAGCTAGTGCCTGATATTCAATATGCAACTTTTCTCATTAAGTAGGAAGTTGTGTTTAAAAAGCTTTACTTGATAGAACAGTTCTTAGCAGACAGAAAAGTTAGCACAATTAAGATGGCAACAGCCTAAGGGTTCATTAAAAGGAAGGAATACAAATAGTGTACGCAGAGAGTTTCAGAATAAGGTAATAAAGTGGGGTGAAAATTTAGGAAAACAG
The DNA here is from genome assembly GCA_026402145.1 of Polypterus bichir lapradei. Taxonomy (NCBI): domain Eukaryota; kingdom Metazoa; phylum Chordata; class Cladistia; order Polypteriformes; family Polypteridae; genus Polypterus; species Polypterus bichir. The sequence continues at coordinate 111,672,363 of JANRMT010062854.1, read as the reverse complement.
ACAGGGAAAAGTGAAGTTTAATAACTTCAAAGAAAGACACACAGCAGGCAGCTGAGGGGGAGATTATTACAGGTGCTTAAGGAGCCAGAAGGTATTAAATAACTGCAGTAGTTCTAATCTGAATTTATGAATTTATTAATTTAAATCATTTACATTTAATAAAAAGAGTGGAGTAGTTTAGTTATTCAATTTTGTAAAATGAGGCCAGGGAAATGCAAGTTCTGTTGGATGTTGAATTTTTTGGAGAATGGCTTGAACAAGTCAGTCCTCCTTGAAGGCTGTGTCTATAGGAGATGACAGCTTATCCAGTACCTTAAGCTCAGGGTCACTAAACTCAAGGAGAAGTCACTGGTCTGCAATTTAGTAGGGAATTGGTGGACCTGGCCCAGGTGTCCTTTATGTAGATGGTAGACACCCCCAAGTTGGCACAAGTTGAGATTGCAGACCAGAGAAGGGTAGGGATAGGAGGATCTCACTCGCAAGGTGCAAGGAAAAGGGTATGCACTGTCCATGGGTATCAACCCCAGAATTGGAAGTGTCAAACCATTTTCAGGACCTTGTGGAGGTGGGTGGTGTCTCTGAAGATTCTGAGGCAGGCATGAGGAGCCCTGACAGGCCACCTCAAAAATAATTCACAGAAAGGGAGTGGTTGTGATAGTAAGGGACTCAGTCATTTTAGGGATTGAAGTGCAAGTTTGCTGCAGAGAAAGAGAGTCTCGTACAGTGTGTTGCCTTCTGGGTGCACAGCTGTGAGAACTCCTTTTGGCCAGAGGAGGACTGGATCCAATTGTCAATGTCCATTTTGGAACAAATGACATGCATAAGGGTAGTCTGTCAGTTCCATAATACAAATTTAAAGAGTTAGGTGCCAGGCTGAGGTGGAGAAGTGACAAGGAGGTCTTCTCCGAAGTTTTGCCTGTGCAGATAAAACTGAGGAGATTAGAAGGTGTGGCTCAAATCTTGCTGTAGGATAGAAAGGTAAAGGTTTATGAGGCACTGGTACTGCTTTTGAAACAAATGGGACCTGTTCCGCTATGACGGGCTACATTTCAAAAATGTGTTGGGGAGGCTAATGAGTAGGTTAGTCAAGGATTTTTAAATATAGAAATGGGTGGGCAGGGAGTTTAGAACAGGCCAGGTTATGAACTACACATGAAGGGATAGTGTAAAACTATAGTAGGTTAAATTCTAACCCAAAGTTTAAGTACAAAAGTAAAAGAGTAACACATTAAAAATAGCTCACCTTAATGAATAAAACAAGTAAGTTGGAGTTTATGTAGTAGAGCATAATTATGACATTACAGCATTAACAGAAACCTGTCTAAATAACAAAGATGGGGATGTGTATAACATAGCTGGGTATACATCTCCAGCAAGGATAGACAGAACATAAAAAGAAAGGTGTGTTGCTTTTTATGTCAAACAGAATTTAAATGCAAGGCTTCTGCAATTGGACGATGAGTTAAATCTTAGTGAGGACGCCTGGATTCTTCTGGAAAGCAGTGTTGGAGTGTGTTAAAGACCACCCAATGCAGTCAGTAATATTAGTAATATTGAAAAGGCACGTTTAACAGGGGGACATTATAGTCATTGGGAACTTTAACTACCCAAATATTAAATGGACTAACCTGGCAAACAGCCGAACAGAAGAGCTGGACTCTTTACAAGTAATCAGTGTCTGTTTTTTAACATAGTATTAAAGCACCAATGCCAGGGGAAACCTGTCTGGATTTAGTATTTTGTAATAATCAGCATAGTGTTGAGGGTGTGTAGGGTCAAGTGACCATAATATAATACAATTTTCAGTGTTTAGGAAGAGTGCAGATGCAAAGACTTTAACTTTCGTAAGGCAAATTTTGAACAGTCTAAAAGGGATTGACTGGGATAAGCTTTTAAGTAAGGAGACAGTTGAGGAGCTGTGGAACAGGCTTAAAAACATTTTGCAGGACAGGTACATCCGAAAACTCGAAATTAGCAGAAATTTAAAAAGTAACTCTGCATTGGGTAAGTAAAGGGATAAAAAAAAGAAGTTGTATAAGGTATACAAGACTCCAATGTGAATTGTAGGGAGAACATGAGGGCAACCATTAAAAAGGATATCAGGGATGCAACAAGGCAGTTAAGAAAGAGATATACAGCAGATAAGGTGAAAGATGACCCAAAGAGAGTCTTTCAGTGTTTTAGTAGTAAAAGAACAGTCAACAAGGAGGTGACATGTATCAGGAATAGTAAAGCTGAATTAAAATATACAATCTGTGAAATGATCTCAACTTGCATTTTTTCTGAGGTCTTCACAAGTGAAGAAGTAGATAACTTCCCAGAGGTAAACGGGACTACTAAGGAGGTACTGAGGGATTAGGAAATTGTAGAGGGAGAAGTGCTGCTCAGATTGAATAGGTTGAAATTAAACAAATAATATTTATCCTTGTGTGCTTAAGGAGGTTAGTGAGTACATATAAAATCCCTTGATGCATGTTTTTAAAAAGTCACTGTGCAGTGGAGAAATTTCGAAAGGACTGGAAAATGGCAACTATTTTCCCATTATATAAAAAGGGTGATCAGGCAGATCCAAGCAACTATACACCAGTAAGCTTGACATGCTTCACAGATGAATTAATGAAAGGAATTGTTAAGGAAAAGATTGAGCAACACATGGCAAGAACAGGAGTTTTACTGAATAGTCAGCATGGGTTCAGACACAGTGGTATGGCCTCATGTGGAGTACTGTGTACAGTTTTGGTCTCCAGTCTACAAAAACACATAGCAACGCTGGAAAAAGTCCAGAGAAGAGCGACTAAGCTGATTCCAGGAGTACAGGGGGAGACTTAAGAGGAACGATTAAAAGAGCTGAGCTTTTCAGTTTAAGCAAAAGAAGATTAAGAGGTGACAAGATTGAAGTGTTGAAAATGATTAAGGGGAATTAGTAGAGTGGATTGAAACTGTTATTTTAAAATTAGTTCATCAAGAGCACTGGGACACATTTGGAAACTTGCTAAGGGGTGCATTTCTAACAATCATGAGGACCTATTTCTTCACACAGAGAACCACAGACACATGGAATAAGCTACCAAGTAGTGGGACAGACATTAGGACTTTAGAGACTTTCAAACATCAATGTGTTGTTATTTTGGGGGATTTAAATGGATAGGACAGGCAAGCTTTGTTGGTCTGAATTTTTCTCATCTAATTTTTTCTAATGTTCTTAAAAATGAGTGACACCATATGTCCTAGCCTTCTTCAATCAGTAATCTGGACTTTGATAGATTAACTATAGACATATTATTCTTACTAAACAGGCGTCTGGAAGAGAAATGAAAAAGAAAAGTAACAATGACTCCATCATGAATGACTTCATTATGAGAGGGTGCTTTGCTAAATAAGATATATCTTGTGACTACTTGTGACTACTTGGGGGCATTCAGCTTGAGGGTCTGTTTATTCTTCATCTTCACGTCAGAGTGGAGTCTCTTTTTCCTTTGCAGTTTAAGGCAGTTTAAGTCCCCCAGGAGTAGTCTTTGAGACAGAGTTCCTTCCACTTAGATGAAGATTTGGCACTCTGCCAATCCTCTTCTCCAATCTCTTTGTACAATTCCCCGATGGGAATGGTGAGAAGGAACCATTTTCTCTTTTCCTCTACCTAGTGTTCTGTCAAAAAATAGGAAAATCGTCTTGATTTGCGGTCGAAAAAATTCAGAAAAGAGTCAGAGCCAAAAGCTCAAAAGGAGCGAAAAACACAAAATCAAAATATTAGCCAAACTCATAGTTGAAGAAACACACATATTCCTGACTCCTTAGAAAGATTTTGAACTGGCTAATATTGTAAATAGATTTGATAAAGAATTCAGCCTCTTGGATACCAGAATTACAACACTGCCCAGGCTGTGCCATCATACGATGTTACTGTCTGTAGTTATGTGACGCCAAGAACAATACACCCATCAACATGAAAACAAATCACAAAACTGTGGCTCCTGTAATAAACAAAAACCTAAAATTAACAATACAAAATAGGAAGCTGTGAAAAATTTAACTCTGCACACTTCAAAACCCCAGAATCATGACACCTACAGCACACGTTTGTTCTTCTGTGATGTTTGCATGTTCAGTGCTCTCCTAAGCAATTTGAAACAGACTCTGAAGAATCGGGTGCTCTCACCTCTTTGAGATGTCAACTGCTTTGTCCTCCTCATGGTTTACACAAGGAAGCAAAAAGAATTGTAACTATATATGGGAGACACCGAGCAAGTCAAGAACACACACTGCATGAAATATCCTTTATATCAGACATGCTGGATATTTTGTAATTCATTCTTTCTGTATAGTAATTCATGTTCTACTATCAACAAAGGGAGCCGTCTTGAGAAGGCATCCTACTATGTGCAAAAATAAAAAGAAATGTTCTTTAGGCTCCTTTTTTATCCAGATGGTAGCACTTATTCCCTGTTTAACAAACTGGGCTTTCATTGATAAATATTTTTCCAGCCTGAGTCAGCCTCTTCCTTCTGTCCAGGTCCATTTTATATCTTCTTGTAATCATTTGACTGGTAGTCATCATTACTTTTTCCTGACTCTCCTGTACTGCCTCATTTTCCTAGAACTTCCAGTAAACCCTCAGTGGTGCCTCCTTTCCTTTGAATTTAGAGGTTTGTCTTGTGAAAGAAGCAAGAAAGGCTCTAGGACATCTGGTGTCACTTTCAAGGCTGTGGTATTTCTGTTTTTCAAGTCCCCATGCAACCCTGCTGATGACAAAATATGCATAGTGTATGTCCAGATGGACTGGATGGATATATGATCAACATCAACATGTAACAAACAAGTCAGTTTAAACTGAGATGGCACTCAGTTACAGTTAGAGAGGTTATCTGTGTCCTGACTTGCAAGAGCCAGTCAACATTTTTTTTTTTGTATGACCAGAAGATCCTTGTGGTCAGCCGAGGTCAATACCAAGTGTCAAGCCTAAACAGTAATGAAAACTTAAAAACCAGGAAAAGGAGCAAATATTTTGCTAACAGGGAAGTCTAAATCAAAAGTTAGCCTCAAAGGAAGTTGCCAAGGGAGTTATTTATCCCCAGAAATGCCCAGGTTGGTCTTTATGTTGTTGCTTCTATGACATCAGAAGTTTTTCACCACCCAGGAAATTCTGGGTTAAATTAACAACGATATAGCTAAATGCAATTGTCTCAAATGCCAGTGCGCATTTGAAAACAGAAATAGCATCAATGTAAAATGATGAAAATGTTCAACTTTGTAAAAAAAACAGAACATACAAAAACTAATGTGAAAATCAGTATCATTGGATCCTAAACCCCCAATATAATATATATATGCAGGAAAGACCATGAAAAATGATTAAAATGCACAAATCACAACACTCGGCATCTGCAAAATTGCTGTATGGGACATTTCTTGAAATTAGAATTAGTCAAATGTGGGAAATATGCATACATATGCATAAATATACCTGTATACGTAAAATACTAAGGTTTTTTCTGTCTGTCACATAAATATTTGCATACTACTGGGGCTGAACCCTTGATCTTGGTCTTAATCAGAAACTTATGACCAGATAAAAAAAATGTAGGTAGAGCCTGTAGTTATGTGTTTTATTACATAAAAAATGATAGAGAAAGTGACATGGCAAAAATAAAAAGAAGAGCAGCATCATCTGCTGAGCATCAGGCAAATCACAGAAGCCAATTACATGGGAAGAGTATTGTAATAGGAAGAAAGAAAAAGAACACCAGTGGCACCTGCTGAGCATAAAAACACATCACAGAACACGATTAAGTCTCAAAAGCCCAGAAAAATAGAAAAAGCAGACAAGATACTGAAGCACACAGACAAGCAAGAGGTAATCCTAATAATAGGCTGATATAGTCTGGAATGCATCGCTTTTTAGGTCACAGCAGGCTGGTAGCCATTTTACTGGTGGGCAGAAATGTTTATTGTAATAAAAGCACCAACCCTGCAAGCTCATTTATTGATACAATACAATACAATACAATTTATTTTTGTATAGCCCAAAATCACACAAGTAGTGCCGCAATGGGCTTTAACAGGCCCTGCCTTTTGACAGCCCCCCAGCCTTGACTCTCTAAGAAGACAAGGAAAAACTCCCAAAAAAACCTCAGTAGGGAAAAATGGAAGAAACCTCGGGAAAGGCAGTTCAAAGAGAGACCCCTTTCCAGGTAGGTTGGGCGTGTAGTGGGTGTCAAAAAGAAGGGGGACAATACAATACAATACCCAGAACAGAACAAAACCTCAATGCAGTATAAAAATAAAAATTTTAGAAGCAGGTAGCAGAATTTAACAATGGATGACATCACATAATATGATTTGGATTTGTTTAGAGTCCTGGAGACCTCATCCATCAAGCTGTCTCCACCTTTTGGCCATTCCACAGCTGAAACAGTGCTGGGCCAGCCAATCCGATGAAAGGACCCCTCTTTCCCACGATTCCTGCAATCCTCCATCAGGGATGACTTTACCATAGGCAGGCAAAACAACTTGGCAGGTGGGCCGTGGCACCAAGTGCCACATTGGAATACCGAGAAGAGAAACCGAATAGGTGAGGGTTAGTATCCAATTATAACTATCATGTTACTTATGTTTTAGTGCTAATGACTAACAACAGAGATGCATGCAGTCTGTACAGTTAATCAGCAGCTCTAGTCAGGATATGCTAAACTGAAGTAGGGAGTCTTCAGCCGGGATTTAAAAGCTGAGACCAAAGGGGCATCTCTTATTGTAACAGGCAGACCATTCCACAGTTTAGGGGCCCTTTAACTAAAAGCTTAACCTCCCACTATTATATTAGATTGATAATCTCCAGGATATGGTACATATATGTTCAGAGTCCATAGTCAAGTGTAAGTATTGTGTTTATTAATCAGCAAATATGATGAAGAACACCATAATAGAAAACCAAGGGCTGCAATATCTGCAAATACTATTACTTGACAAAGTTACATTAGCAATGTGAGCAGTGTCAGAACAATGTGTTGACAAAGTAGGAAAGTTCTTTATGAAGGAACTGATAAAAGTAGCTATTTAGAAAAAACATGAAACATTAATGGCTAATTGTCTTTAACTTGATTTTTACTTGCATTTTATGTTAGGCCTGTGGGTTTCACTAGTATATGAGGTCAGGCACAAAAAAAACAAGACTGTGCTTCTAACTTTTTATTTAACAAGTGAAGAAAATTAACTGTGATCACCTTCAAAATAGTTCCCTTCTGGGTTGACACACAGCTGCATATGATGCTGCCAATGTTCAAAGCAATTCCACAGATGATTTTCTGAAAGGCTGTTGAGGATCTCCGTCAATTTGGCTTTCACATCTTCTGACTACAAAAAATGGGTTCCTTTAAAAACTGACATGTGCTATTCAAAAACACACACACGAGACATGCACTCTTCACCGTAAGCCTCTGTCAATAATTGAAAAGTTTCCATCAATGACTTCGTCAGTTTCACAAGAAACTTAATGTTAACTTAACTTAATGTTAACAATCTTGCACTCCGCTATTTTCCAAACGAGGGTAAGAAAACGTCTATAGTTCAACATGTCTCCACCTGTACTGAGTGAAGTGATCGAGTTGAGCCTTTTCTATCTGTGACAAGTGTTCTATAACCATCCCTTTGTTTCTCCCCTCCTACTCCCAGTTCCTGAACTATAGAGTTAGTCTTGTTTTTTTGTGTTGAACCTCGTCTGTATATTGTCACATGTGTGCCATTAAGGGACAGCTTACCTACTCTGGTGATACTAATTTCACCCTCTGCTCCAGGGGTTGACGCTGTGTGCTAATGCCTTTCCCCTTCCTCCATCTGCAGGCCAGAACGCTGATGGCTATGCCACGACTGATGTCATTTCCAGTGTCCAACCACCTGGACCCGCCTCTTCCTGCTGGCAGGACTCATAATTGGAAGATCTGCCATCTTAATTCAGTTTGATCTTGAACTTGTGCCTGAGAAGATGCCTACACAATTGTTGCAAGACTTTTTTGGGGTTTTTTTTCAAATTCCTCAGTTATAAGAGGTCACTAAGGTTGAGTCCCAACTCTTTATCTTTTTTTTCAATATATACTGTATGTAGGATAATTATTTTTAACCCTGGAAGTTAAAGAAGGAAGGAAATAAAGCCACTGAATGAGCTGGGCTACATGTCCATATACCTAACATGACTTTAAAAAGCATGAAGGTTCTTCTCAACAGTGCATGAACTTTTTTAAAAGAGTGTGTTCATTGAACAAGCTTATTTTTCTAAGAACAGTGAACTTAACATAACGTATTTGCAAGTGAGGAACTTGAACGTGAGTTAGTTCAGTTTTATGTGACATTCTAAATCTGGTTTAGGTCCAGATGAAACATTTTCGCTTACCCTGTAATGTAGGGATGGAGCCGAATCCGAATACGGTATTCAGATACACACAAATAGTGGATTTTTACGAATATTTACTTCGTTCAAATTTTTTGCCATTTATTTGTATTCTGAAAAAATAAAGTAAAATCAAATAGCTTGTGCTTAAGCTGCACCCCCGCTGACATGAACACACAGCGAAGTTCCGCTTTTACTTTTAGCAAAACATTGTACATTTTTCCCCGTTGGACATGCAATATGTGACGCGAATTTTGACCGGCAGCGTAATAGGTTAGTTCACCTACATGCTGGTTCCACAGTCACCATTTTTGTCACACAGTTTGAAATAGAGTGATAATTTATATGTAGACTTGCCGGTCTTGACTGGGAGGATATTCTAATAGCCTAATATCATCTTCTTCATCTTTTTGCTGCTCCCATTAGGGGTTGCCACAGTGGATCATCTTGTTCCATATCCTTATGTCCTCTGCATCATGTTCTGTTACACCCATCACCTGCATGTCCTCTTTCACCACATCCATAAACCTTCTCTTAGGCTTTCCTCTTTTCCTCTTGCCTAGCAGCTTCTATCGTTAGCATCCTCTTTCCCAATATATTCAGCATCTCTTCTCTGCTCATGTCCAAACCAACGCAATCTCGCCTCTCTGACTTTGTCTCCCAACTGTCCAACTTGAGCTGACCCTCTAATGTACTCAAAAATGAAAAAAGTAAACTCATGGGTCATTTATTCTCACTTCTTAAAAAATGCAAAATGAACTGAACATGAACTAGATTAAAATTGAAACGGTGAACTACGAACGTGAACTTGTTCATTTTAATCTGTGTGAACTGAACTTTGAGCTTGTTCTTGTGAGGTGTGAACTTGCACAATACTGCTTCACAAAGTACCTAGAAATGACTAATGGCACCAATTGTCAAGTAGAAGGGTTCAGAGAATTTCTATTGTCTCCAGTTATTCATGAGATGTGTTAGAGGGGTACTGACGTGCAAAGGTTTGTGCTCTCTGCCGTGTCTCAGTCCTTCTTCCACTTGCACATTCTCCCCGTGAATGTTCTCTGCATGTCACCTTTAGCATTTATAGGTGATTCTGAATTGGCTAATGAGGGTGAGTGTGACTTACAATCTCCTGACTTTCATTTTCCCACAACCCCATGTTATTTTTCCATATAATGGTACTACAGAGCTTCTTCCAATCAGCCTCCACAGAGCCTCCCTACCACTTGACCAAGTAAAACGTTGCTTTTCTTGCCATTTGTTTCTTTTGCTGGATAGTAGTCAGCTGTTTCATCAGCCCTGAGCCCTGGTGGAGCGACACGTGGCCTCTTTTTCATGTGAGGATGATAGAGGTTTTGCTAGGGCAGAATTCCCCAAGGGACACCAATGCCGGCCTGTGCCTACATGCAGCTAACTTTGCAGAATGCTAAACAGAAAAGCCGCCGGCCGTAGCTGTCAAGGAAACTGCTTCTTGACAGAGTGACTAAACAAGCAAGTCAGAATAAAGTCACTTTACAAACGTTTGCAGCAGTGCACTGCTTAGTGTTTATTTGCCTGCTGTTAAGTGTGGTACATTAGGATTGCCAGCATATCCGTCAAAGACAAACATGCGGGCATCTGTTTTATAGCACTGACAAATCTTACAGCTGCTAGCACTTCAAGTTAATGGTAAGACAAAAGTCACAGAAGGCAATTATTTGTTTAATTTTACCTCCATAATTTGTGTTTACTTGTTCCAAGCAGAGAATTAGTTGTTCATCCACTGAAAGTGATATTTGAGGATGTTTATCAGCTACTGTATCTACTGAAAGTGGCCTGTGTTCACTAATTAGTGTGCTTTAGAGCTATACTCCCATTCGCTGAATAAGGACTCTTCAAGACAGACTTCATCACCTTTTGACCTCCAATTTTAATACAATGCAATGGATGTTTTTTTTTCCCTTTGATCTTATAGTGAAGACTTCCAAGTCTCATGAGATTTCAAGTAATGAATGGCAATCTAAAATCCCAGGAAGACTCAGAGAGACATGAATGTTCTTGAACGTGTTTGAATACATGAAGCTGTGCTGCTCTATGAAAGAAAACTATTAGCAGCAAATCAGAAGAGCACTGAATGACAGTGGATTCTCTTTAAACCACGAGCCCTCAGGTCTTATGTAGTATCAACAGGCTTTCAGTAGAATATTGAACTAGTCGTCTTTATGCTTTGCTCAGAGAGGCACAGTGTTCCAGTAGGTATTTGGGTTATGAAGATGGTGTTAATTATTCTTTATGCTTTGCTTTATGTACAGTATTTAAATGAGTTTGCTAATAAAATAAAATAACATATTCATATTCTTTTGATTAAAAATTTTTCTCACAGAGGCTATGGCGGCAGCAGCACTGGACAAGGTGCCAGCCAACCACAGCGGCCGCCCAGGCAGAAACATACAATAGTTAAAAATCACCAGTTAACCCATCATGCACCTCTTTTCATGAACTCAGAGACAACCCAACACAGAAATGGGATGTGTGAACCCCCCACAGACAGTAACCGGGCAGGGAGTTTGCACACAGGACAGTGGATCCATGAGAATCTAGCGCCAAGCATTGTTTCACCAAGACAAGTGTATAACTGCAATTCTTAAATTCTATGAAGAAGTATTAAAACATTTTTATTAGAAGTATATGTGATATTTTATATTATACTAGCTGTGATACCCATCTAAGACATTTTCAAATCTAAATAATCAAGATAGACCTCAGCGTCATCACTTGCAGTGCACCATGCAATGCACATGACTCTGTTTTATGCCATTTGGTATGGGATTTGTAAAATCATGTTAATGTTTCAGCTGCGTCAACTGTTGGAATGACAAATGCAATGCAAATGTTTGTGATGCGCCATCTTTTAGAATGCACCCAGAGTGACACACAGACACTTACCTTTATTAAAGTGGATATACATATTATATACTGTGGTCAAGTGATGGAACTGTAATTCGCCACTGGAAACTGTTGGGGCACCAAACCAGTCATCTCCATTTAATTCCAATAAAAATCTTTTCATTAGAGCAAATAAAAGTTAGGCCACTTTGCATGCAAACAGAAAGCTTTTACAAAATACTGCCATCAGGCTAGGTAATAACAAAGTTCTCAGAAGGTAATTATGTCCTGACTTGGGTTCGGTGCAAGACTGAACACTTTCTCCTGTCAGCAGAAGGATTTACAGCTTGGGGACCTGAAGGGGAAGAGTCATTGGCCTTCACCAGGGCTTTTACTGCTGTGGGTACAATGTTATTGCTTGTGCTCCCTTCAACCTAATGTGGTTGTGATGAGCCCAGAGAGTGCTCCACAGATACACATACTTGAAAATACATACATATATACTGTATATGCCTTGGTTTCCTCCCACAATCCAAAGACTTGCAGGTTCGGTGAATTGGCATTGCTAAATTGGCTATAGTGTGTGCAGAGGGCTGGCATCCTGTCCAAGTGATGCTCCTGCTGTGCGACCTATAATTGCTAGGATAGGCTCCAGCCTCCCTCATGACTCTGCCCTGGATAAACAGGTTAGAAAAATGGATGGAAAGGTGAGAGGGTCCTGTCTACACAGATACAAGGCTGTCATGATTGCCAAGGGTGCATCTAGTAAATACTGACTTGAAGGCGATAAATACTAATGCGATCAATTATTTTGTGTTTTATATATCTTACTAGACCATTTTGCAGAGAGATGTTTTCACTATGACATTAATACTAAAATGCCTAATTAAATCCACTGTGATTAAATTTTGTTTAATAATAAAATGGGGAAACTTCCAAAGACATCAATACTTCCTCTCGCACACACATTCCCATAAAGCCTGCTTCTTAGACTATCACCTTTCTCACCTCCTGTCCAGTTTGATACTTGCCACTCTCTCAGAATAGCTCATATGCCTTTACTCTTCAACATGCGTCTCACATTCGTACCTCCCCTTTTGTCGTGTCACCAAAGCAGCCAAACTGACCAATCAGATTGCTCAGAGAAACTGGAAATACAGACCTTAGTGTTTTATTATATAGCATATATATAGATGTATATGTATACATATACATATTGTCACAAACTCCACTCTGAGTCATAGCAAGGTTTGGGGCAGCCACCTGTATATTTGGTATATTCGCTGCAAAGTTGCGAAAATGTAAACAGCACTGATGTGCACAAAACCAAGTCCAAAATTGAACTGAGGGAATAGGGAAAAGGTGGAGGTTTTTAAAGGGGAAGACAGGAAGTGAGGTCAAAGGGGTCCAGCTCATAAGGGTCTTCAATCACAGGCTCAAGCCTGGACGTGACATCACAGGGGCCGGAGCCAGCAAGGTTTTCTTCCATAGGCTCGGACCCGGAAGTGACGTCAAGAGGGCCAGGTGGGATCTCCCATGAATGGTCTGCAGAAAAGGGAGAAAAAGAGTTAGTGCACTCTGCCACATCCCGGTTTGATTCGGAATTGCCCTTACTCAAGCCCTTTAGCTGTCTCCCATGCGCACACGTGTGACAATATATTGTGGTCTATGGCTGGCTTGTCATCCCGGCCAATACCCCCAGGCCGCCAGATGGAGCTCTCCCTGCAGCATGGAGGTGCCCTGGATACCAGCAGGGAATCATGGATTATGGAGTTTTCCCCTACAAACCTGCTGGATACCCCAGGGGCCAACAGAGGACGCTGCAGGGAGGCCCAGAGAGTCACATGTGCCTTATATCCCAGAAGTGCGTCATAGGCAAAGCGACAGCGGAAGTGACGTGCTTCCGGGGTGAAGAAGAAGACTTTTTATCTGACCCGGAAGTGATAAGGAATCACATGGACTGGGGATTGGGAACACTTCCGTGTCAGGGAATATAAAAGGACTCTGGGAACTCCAGACGAGGAGCCGGAGTTGGGTGGAAGTGTGACGGAGCTGCTGGGAGTTGGAGGATCAGTGTTTATTGTATTATTAATTATTTTTGTAATTATTGAGAATTGTGGAATGTGCAGTGTTTTGGGCACTTTATAGAAGAAAATTATTAATAAAATCTTCTTGGTGTTTTTATACGTGTGTCAGGGATGTCTGTCTGATGGGTTCAACGGGGCAACAGCGACCCTCTAGCTTCCACAATATATAGTCACACTTGGTCCTGACTGTTCATGAGGCCCAAGTCAAGTCCACAGTAAGTAGGCTCTGGATGCCTCATTCCTTTTTTTTCTTGCTGTAGACAACAGCATTAAGAAAGCTGCACTGCTCGGTAAAGTCCTATAAACAGAATGGAGAAAAGCTCTGCCTATAAGGAATTCTCATTTTGGCAAGTCTAGACCTAATTTATTTAATTTTTGGAATTTTTCCTTTTTTTCTTTATTTACTTATTTATTTATTATGATGATTACATTACCTTAATGCCATTTTGAATGTTTTCTTCTGTTATTTTGTAGTGTTTCTAATGACCACAGACAGATTGTTTATGGAAGTCATACATGGCATCACAGAGCATTGTTTATGATGTCACCTCATTCTCATACATAAGATATCTCCACGCTACAGTACATTATCTATATATTGACTCAAAGAATTTTAGCCTTAGTTAGTTCTGAATAGGAATGCCACATGGAGAGGAATTCTCCCTTAGCAGAGATGAGCAGTTTTAAAAGAGAAAAGGATTTAGCCCTGACCACTAGGACTATGACCCAGTGAAAAGGCTTATAAGTAAGACTTGTGTTTTTGAGTTATTAAACAGGGGAAAACTCTGTCTTTGAATGGAGATTCTGTACTTATATATTTTTCTCCCTTTCTGACCCATTTGGAAATTCATAAGCCATGGATAGATCATTTTTTAAGAAAGGTGTGGTCTTGACATTTGGCTTGTCCCCCTTCATCCCTTTAATATTTCTTCTTTTTGTGAGACTGATGATTTAGACTTATCAGTAATGTTATGTAGCTTATTGAGAGTTTTAGAGAGGAAACATTCAACTAACCTACAATGAAATTAAATTTTTGCATTCCAATTCCTCTGGAGATAAGAGGAGAAACATGCTGTAAATGAATAACATATCTCCGTGTAAGGGCAGCGCTCAACTGCTGCTATACCCGATTACAGTCGATAGGCACAGCTTTATGAAGTGCAGAGTTTTCTGTGTAGGACTCATCAGATGTAATTATTAACTATAAACATCAAGATATCTGCTTATGCAATGTATAATTATGCATTTTTTTTATACCAAAGGATACAGATAAAAGCAGCACTGCTGTCTGTTAAACATGCAAGAGCTAACTGGGCACTTTCCAGTATACCAGTTGTAAATGCCATAAAGGATGGACTTGAATCCTAGCTTGGATGGGGTGTGATTCTTTGTCTGTCCTGGAGGCCATAATGGAAGGATGTGGATGGGCAGACATCCCAGCCAGATTTTGCTGCTGGTACATTTCAACAGAAGGCCAGAGGAAGACTGCCTGTCACAGTTGTGTAGCCCCCCTATTCATCCGTCTGGAGGAACTCCTGTTTATACACCTTCAGAGTATATTAAGAGCTGATGGACAGCTCTCTTGTGTGCCGCCAGGGGGAAACTGTAGGAGAATGCTTTCCCTACTTTGAAGGGCTTCCGACATGTAATACCGTAACACCAGAAGTATTCCCGGAGTTACAAGGAAGAGGACAATCCTCGCTGAGGAGTGGAAGGAGATGGAAAAGCATTGATTTATTATATTATACTTTCTGGAATGTCCATCAAAGTATTGTTATATATTAAAATAACTTTTATTTTGACTCAGAACTGTGTCTATGGCTGCTGTGTTCGGAGCTAACTGGTGCTTCCCAGAGTCCATTCTGTGTTATATTGATTGTCTGCGTGTGAGTGCCTAACAAGATGATAAAATGTAAACCTCACAATGGTGGACGGTTCCTGCTCTGCATCTCATGCTGCTGGTTTAGCGACGAGCTCCCCATTGCCTTGTAATGAATACAGAACAACTGTGAATATGATGCATATAAAATTTATTTACTTACATTTCAAATGTCATTAATAATTCATTTTGTCATTCCTAAACATTCCTAACCCTAAGCCTACCCCTAAACCTAACCCTAAGATTATATCTGGGAGAGTTGCTGCATTTTCTGCTATAGTGTTAACTGTCTGTTAGCTCTATCCAACCATTTTTGACATGGCTTGTCCTGGTGTTGAAATACTCTTCATTTAAATAGTTATTAACTTGAGAAACTAAACATTATTATTCTGTCCAAATTAGTGTCTGAGATCATAGTTTAACCTTTGAGGTGGGCTCATTTCAAAAATGATTAAATAAACATAGCATATGGCACGCTACTCTGTTTTATATGGCAAATTCTGCACAGGTATCAGATAACAAAGGTACACAGCATATTGCAAAATGGAGATAATGTTGGCAAACAAAAAACATCACAACACGAGATGTGTACTGGATACACACAGCTATGTGTCTACAGCGTTAAAATGGTCAACCACCTTTAGAAAACAAAATTCAAGTAATGTCAAACAAAGCTCAAATAACTACACATACCTTTAAATACAACAAAAATAAATAAAATAGTCCTAAAATATACATGCATATAGACTGTATATACACATTGTTACAGTTTAAGTGGGCTGGGAGCATTGGAAAAAAAATAAAGGCATGAGTAGAATTCCGCGCGCCTTAACACACAATGTGCTCTCTTTTCATCTGCATCCGAAGAGGTGCTGACAACTCAATGGTATTAGCCCAAGCCAGAATGGTCATCAGAAATATACAAAACTAAATCTCACACAGCTAGATCTCATATGTAACACATGCATTCATCAGCAAAACAGATAAAATGGTGTATTAAGTAGGAGTGTTTTTAATAGTGTGGGTGAATATAGAGTTACTTAAAATATGAATATGAATGAGATGAAGATATCGAATTAAAAGCTTAACTCTGTGGTTTTCTGCTCTTACGGATTAAAACTCTCATACCCTCATCTTATTCCTGAAAAGTAATAAGGAACAAAGAAAGGCTTAGAGGAACATTTAACCTCATGGGTGCCATTTTCTGTGGTTTAATCCATGATTGTGTGATTCTCACCTCCTGCTTTACACTTTCTTTTACGCTTTATGCTGAGTGACATTCTTGGCTTTGCATGTGATTTTTGCTAGGCTGTGGTCAGAAAGACTCTGTGTGTGTGTGTGTGTGTGTGTGTGTGTGTAGATGTACCTGTACTGTACTGTAACAGAAAGGCTACTTAATGGCTTGATTGATTTTGAAGGCTCACATTAACTACGTGTCACACTAAAATCTCAGCAGTTTTGAAAGTCTATCACATGATTTAATTATCAACATCTGATTTTATGTGTTTCATGACCATCACATACGTGTGCATTGATGACGGATTATAGGCTCAAATAGTGCTATTTCACAGCCAGACCAGGGGTTGGAGCTGTCATCTGAGCCATTCTCCTCTTGTCCCTCTGTAGACCAGCCGAAGACTGAGCCTCTCAATTACATCACCAGCGGTCCACCCACTGATGATGTCACTTCCGGCACCCTTTGATGATGTAATTTCCAGTACCCAGAACCCATCTACCTGTCACATCAGTTCCTGTTCCAGCCTCCCTGACTCCACCTCTTCCTCTAACCCACCAAATTTATAGATCAGTTTCCACCCTGTTGGTGAGTTCTGTTTTAAACTCATGTCTGTGAAGACATATTTTTCATTTTTGCCTGCCTTTTTCAAGTATACAAGGTGGGCATCCCCAAACCTTTTTCTGTCTTATATTCAGATATTACAAATCTTTACCATACAGGCACCTTACAGATGGCTTTGTCTCCATTTTAGTAATGCTCTGCAGAGGAAGACTTGAAACACTGAAAACTTAAGAAGTGTCGGCATGTGTGTCCAGGACTGGAATTAAATGTGGAAGCTTTCATGAACAAACTGAACTGCAACTACAAACGCATCCAGATGTTGACACTGAGCCAAAGTGAGGCCATGGGCAACCACCCATCTTATAATTAACGTCAATATGTTGAACTGTAGAATTAAGTAAAAACATCAGCCGACAATGTGTTCTGCCTAATGCTGTGAATCAAGGCTTTGCACTCTCAATGACTTTTTATTGTTTTATTTCATTTTTTTGGACATTACTATTTTGTATCCTTATACTGGCAACATCATTATGCTTTTTTGCTTTGGTATGGTCGCTGCCATTTTCTTTTAGCTTTTAATGGCTGACGCCATATTGCTTACTGTTACTACAGCAGATTCAGAAAGTATTCAGACCCCTTCACTTGTTTCACATGTTGTTATGTTGCAGCCTTGTGCTAAAATCTTTTAAATTCATCCCTACAAACATCAAGTAACACTCAATAGCCCTGAATGACAAAGGAAAACCAGAATTTTAGACATGTTTTCAAATGTATTAAAAACAAAAAAACAATACAGTAATCCCTCCTTGATCGCGGGGGTTGCGTTCCAGAACCCCCCGCGATAGATGAAAATCCGCGAAGTAGAAACCATATGTTTGTATGGTTATTTTTATATATTTTCAGCCCTTATAAACTCTCCCACACTGTTAACATTATTAGAGCCCTCTAGACATGAAATAACACCCTTTAGTCAAAAGTTTAAACTGTGCTCCATGACAAGACAGAGATGGCAGTTCTTTCTCACAATTAAAAGAATGCAAACATATCTTCCTCTTCAAAGGAATGCGTGTCAGGAGCAGAAAATGTCAGAGAGAGAGAGAGAGAGAGAGAGAGAGAGAGCGCGAGAGAAAAGCAAACAATCAAAAAATCAATACGTGCTTCTGTGCTTTTAAGTATGCCGAAGCACCGCGATAAAGCGGCATTTTTTAGAGGAGCGTCCGTATCTTCTAAGCAAACAGCCTCTGTGCAAACAGCACCTCTGCTCACACCCCCTCCATCAGGCGCACAGAACGTCAGAGAGAGAGAGAGAGAGCGCGAGATTAAAGCAAACAATCAGAAAATCAATACGTATTTTTGGGTTTTTAAGTATGCCGAAGAGGAGCGTCCCTATCCTCTGTGCAAACAGCCCCTCTGCTTACACCCCCGCCATCAGGCAGAGAGAGTGAGAGAGACATAGAAAAGCAAACAATCAAGGGGAAGCATATCTTATATCATTGAGGAGTTTTAGTTAATATGTAATACATGCTCTGATTGGGTAGCTTCTAAGCCATCCGCCAATAGCGTCCCTTGTATGAAATCAACTGGGCAAACAAACTGAGGAAGCATGTACCATAAATTAAAAGACCCATTGTCCGCAGAAATCCGCGAACCAGCGAAAAATCCGTGATATATATTTAGATATGCTTACATTTAAAATCCGCGATAGAGTGAATCCACGAAAGTCGAAGCGCGATATAGCGAGGGATTACTGTATTGCATTGCCCTACGCATTCAGACCCTTCACTCAATACTGCATTGAAGTACCTTCAAATTACAGCCTGACAGTCTTCTTGGGTTTGACGCCACTAGCTTTGCACACCTGGATTTGGGAAATTTCTGCCATTCTTCTCTGCAGCTCCTAGCAAGCTCTGTCAGGTTGGATGGAGACCATTGGTGGACAGCTATTTTTAGGTCTCTCCAGAGATGTTCAGTTGGGTTCAGTTCCAGGCTCTGGCTGAGCAACTCAAGAACATTCACAGAGTTCACCCTAAGCCACTCTTGTGTTGTTTTTGCTTTGTGTTTAGGGTCATTCTCCTGTTGAAAGGTGAACTGTTGAGGTCCAGAGCACGCCGGAGCACGTTTTCATTGAGGATGTCTTTGTACTTTGCTCGGTTCAGCTTTCCCGGTTATCCCTGTCTAGTCTCCCAGTCCCTGCCACTGAAAAACAACCTGGCACTATGATGCTTCACTATTGGAATGGCATTGCACAGGTGATGAGCGGTGCGAGGTTACCTCCAGATGTGACAGCTAGAATTGAGGTCAAACAGTTCAAGCTTGATGTCATCAAATCAGTCTTAGAGTCCTTTAGGTGCTTTTTTGCAAACTTCAAGTGGTCTTCTATGTATCCTTTACAGTAGAGAGGTGGGTGCATTTCCTAATCATGTGCAGTCAACTAAAGTGACCGCAGATGGACTTCAAACAAGTTGTAGAAACATCTCAATGATGATCACTACAATGGAATTCACCAGAGCCAATTGTCAGGAGTTATAGCAAAGAGTCTGAATACTTGTGTCAATGTCATTTTTCATTTTTTATTTGTAATATTTTAGCACAATGCTGCAACATAGCAAAATGTATAAACAGGGGTTCTGAAGGGTTCCGAACACTTTCTGAATCCAGTGTTTGCCTATTGCCTGTCTTGTGTCAAAGAATACAATACAATACAACACCCAAAATCACACAAGGAGTGCCACAATGGGCTTTAACAGGCCTTGCCTCTTGATAGCCCCCCAGCCTTGATTCTCCAAGAAGACAAGGGAAAACTCTCCCAAAAAAAACATTGTAGGGAAAAAGTGGATGACACCTTGGGAAAGGCAATTCAAAGAGAGACCCATTTCCAGGTAGGTTGATCATGCAGTGGGTGTCAAAAAATGGAGTAAATAAAATACACAGAACAGAACACAAATAATCCTCAATAAAATATAATAACGCAATAGAAATATTACAAGTACAGCACAGAATTCAACACTAGATGATCTTTATATACAATACGCTACCGTGGCTGTCCGTTTGTCTGTCCAGGATTTTAAATCACCTGTAGCTTGCAAACCATTTGACCTATTGACCTGAAATTTGGTACACATACTGTATACTACGTGACGTCTACTATCCGCTTTCGGGGTGATGATTGACCTCCAAGGTTATTCATATCTTAAATTATTCTTAAGGCAGATTGAAGACTTAAGTGCCAACTTAAGTAAAAAATTAAGGAAAATGTACTAAGTAATAGCAACACAAACTCTGACTTAGCCAGTTTTAACACGAAAAGATGCCAAAAGAAGAGAAGAAGCGGGCCGCTGGGGTTGAGAAAAGAAGGAAGCAGGAAGCAAGAAGCAGCACCAAGCGCATCAAACTCTGAGCAAACGAATGCTAAACGTACAGAGAAAGAGTAGGAAAACTATGAATGCTCAAGTCAAGTGTATTCACTGCACGTTATCATGCACTGCGCCGTTACTGGTATTGCATAATACGATTTGAATTTGTTGAGAGTCCTGGAGACTTTGGCCATCAAGCTGCCACACCTTATTGGCCATTCCACAGCTGAGTCAGCGATGGACCAGCCAATCCGATGAAAGGACCCCTCTTCCCAATGATTCCTGTGATCCTCCATCAGAGATGACTTTACCTTAGGCAGGCAGAACAACTAGGCAGGTGGGCATTGGCACCAAGAGCCACATTTGAGTACCAAGAAGAGAAGCAGAATGGGTGAGCATTAGTAATAAAACACAGAAGTTATGTGACATGTTATGTCATTACTCTTCAATGATTTAAAATGGCTTTGTTCAGTTTCTAAGATCCTAGCTTTGTTTATCTTATTATTTTTCCACATCTTTATTATTGCAAAGGAAGCTAAAAGCATTTGTTTATAATTCAGTAAATCTAGTATTCTCTGTGTTTAATGCATTTTTATTGTCTTCTAATTGAATGGTGCTAAAACGGGGAATTCTACATTCATTACTTGTTTTGTTATATCGTTTAATTTGATTGTGTTTTGTTTTTACTTTTATTGTGTTTTGAATCCTCCTATAATCCTATTTTTTTTTTTTTTTTTGAGTGGTTGCCAATATTTAGTGGCTTCATTGCCATAATGCAATAACCATCGCCCCTTGTGAAGTCACCAAAGGGATGGCTTTTAAGTCGGCACTGAACCAAATTTGATATCTGAGATTGCAGATAACCAAAAAATTCTTTCTCATTTTTCTTTATACTTTCTAGTAACAGTTTTGCCTGTGTGCTCTGTTTGTTCTTTGAATTTTGATTAATGTTTAAGATTTGTTCCTTTGGATATTTTCGATTTGTCGGCTTTTTGAAACCTGTGCTTCCTTTTGGCCACACTTCTATCTCCCGGGCCATCCACTTTTTGTCCTTGGCATGACAGCTTTTCATGAATACTTTAGTGCCAGGACCTTTGGCTGTGTTTCGGCATTTTGTGTTCCTGATTCCAACTTTGGCTATTCTTTTGCCTCATCCTTGTCCACCTTCTCATTCTCACAATAATCCTCAAGGGCTTGTATGTACCCTTTAAAACAAACCATCATTCTGCTCTGTTCTGTTCATTATGGCAGATCAGTCAGAGGAGTGGTCCAGTAGCATTTGGCACAGCGCATAAAGGCACCAATCCATCACATGGTACTCCTTTGCTCATCATGCTATTCATGGAGCTTTGTGGCTACTACTCTACATTTCCTTTCCCATGGCTCCTTCTGCCTTGACATTCAAATTGAGAGTCAGCACATGCTTACACTGTGGTTTTTGAATTACTGTCCTTTTTTCACAAATATCAAGAGCCCCTGTTGTTTTACTGGGGTGGTATGGCCACTATAACACTTCATGCTTAGTGGGACTGCTGAATTTGAAATCTCTTTCCAGAATATATCAAATTTCCTGCACTATAACTTTGCTGCACTTTCACCTTCTACCTTTTTCTACTGTTTTGTATCTTTTTTCAGTTTGCATATCTCACTTCGGTGGTAAATACTGTCAAAATTTGTCAGCAGCCATGCCACGTGTAGGTAATCCACCTGAAGATAAGCATGTTTGGGCCCGGCAAGCAGGGCCGGATTAAGGTGGGTGCTATTGATGATGCAGCATTAGGCCCATTCCTGAAATAGGCCCAGATGAAAACAGATGAGAATTTTCCGGAAGCTGAACAGTTTTCCTTTGCTATAATAACCTAAAATAATTCTTAGAATGAAATTTGGGGTCCGACTTTCGGACGCCTAGACACAGAGTTACTTATTATACAGTTACCATTGTTCTTTGCGCTGTGACGTAACTTTAGTGTTGTTGTGTTTATTGTTAACCAAAGATTTCAAGTTAATGCTATCAGTGTTACGTTAAACATTTTACTTAGTAATTTAACTGCGTTTTTTGCAATATCTTGGGGATTCTTGCCACTTTATTATTGTTCAGTAAGTACCACATAGTAAATTTTTCAGCTTGAAAGTTAGTTGTACAGTAAAAATCATCGGCTATTTAAATGGTTATCCGTAAAGGTAAAACTAAAGGCCTGCCCACGGGCCTGGCATGGATGTTTAGAATTTTTAAAATCCTCGACAGGATTCTGGTCCATTATGAAATTTAAATCGTGGACACATTTTTACCCTCAAGAGCCTGAACTGAGTCACTTTGACCCAATGTCTCTGCAAATTCATTTTTTCTTACTGTGTTTCATAAGAGAATTGTGAAATTTTGTGTATTTCATTGTTAGGTTTTCTGCTTTAAGTGCACTTTTCAGACAATTGCTATTGAATGTTGATGTTACATAGTTTGATGTTAATCTCGAGTTGTTACGATACTACATTATTATTATTATTCATGTTCAATAAAGGCTGGCTGGTTGCGTCGCAAGCAATTAAGGCTTCTTGGTCAGTCTGAGTGCACATGTACGGTGAGTGCCGAATGCACACGCACCAATGTTGAGAAAAAAATAGGCCTTTTTCGCGCTGCAGCATCAGGCCCAATTTCGTCTTAATCCAGCCCTGTTGGCAAGTACTTTGAATGAAGACCATCTAGGAAAAAGTTTGGTTTGCTGTTGGAAGATGTGTTGATTAGTCCAGGAGGGGGGACTTACCCTGAGGACTATGTGCGATCCCAATGCCCCAGTGCAGTGACAAGGACACTGTGCTGTAAAAATTGGCACCGTCCTTCAGATGAGATGTCAAAGTGAGGTTCTAACTCTCTGTGATCATAAAAGATTTCTGGGTCCCCTTCGAAAAAAGATGTCCTGGCTAAATTGCCCGTTATGACCTTGAGCATTAAGGACCCCTGTTCCTTACTAGCTAACTATCTCTCTTACCCCTTCCCCAACCTAATAGCTAATGTGTGGAGGGGTATACTGGCACAAGAATGCTGTCTCATTATCATGGTAAATGCTGCAATGGTAAGCACTCTGAGTGTCTGGAAAGCCACTATACAAATGTAGCTATCTATCTACGTGCACTTACTATTTCTGCTGCCTTTTTGAGCAGACTGGAATACTGGAAAAATGAATGAATGAATGCTGGTTTTGGTTTTACTTTGCTGATTAGTTATTGGGCACTCATTACTTAGAGCAGCTGTCTTAAGCTATTGGGTCCTAGTTTTGAATCCCAACTGTTGTTTATGTGGAGATGGCAGGTTCCCTTCCAGTCTGTGTGGGTTTTTTTCGATTACTCTGGTTTTCCTCCATCTTTCCAAAAAAACATGTGTGTTAGATTAATTGGAGACTCAAAATGGGTTGAGGAGTGTGTGCATGATAGTATGCCCTGTACTTGTCTGACAGCCTCTCTGGTGTTGGTTCCTGCCTTGCTCTCAGTGCTCCTACGATAGACTCCATCTCCAAACAACCCTGATCTCCTATTAGGAAATAGGTGGGTAATCATATATATGTATGTATAAAAAAAATCTTGGGTCGAGACGTGATCATCTCAGAGAGATACTTTGACATCACGTAAGACGTGTTCATAATCTTATCCACTTAGCTAGCTAGCTTAGAACTACTTAATAGATTTAGAACGGGGTTTTTTCGAGAATTTGCTTGAACATTCCAGTTGATTTTTAGTGTTCTCTTATTGCGGTAAGTATTATAGTTCACTTGCAGTACCAATTTATTTGCCTGAATCTGAGAGACACACAGCGGGCCGAGGGGTCGGGGGTGGGCCCCTCCTCACTCACGCGCCAGCCTCTGGCCATATCTTACATCCACTTAGCTAGCTAGTTTAGAACTACTTAATGAATTTAGATCTGTTTTTTTCCTAGAATTTGCTTGAACATTCTGGTTGAGTTTGCAAGTTCCCTCATCTCACTTTTATATATTTGTGCTAATCCGAGACAGAGGCTGCAGGCTGAGGGGAGGGGATAGTGTGACGTCAGGGTGGGGAGTCAGGCAGGGCCCTCCTCACTGTCCTGTTTCACTAATTCGCGGGGTGAGCCATGGGGGACAGCTAGTATATATATATTGTATATATTGTGACAGATAGGGGGCGCTGTCATCCCCTTGAACCCTAAGATCAGACGCCAGACACCAGATACAAGTCCAAATAAATTTATTTTTACAATAAAGTGCAAAAAGCACCTTCATCTCCACTATTTCTTCGATAAACAATACACAATTACAATAATAAATCCTCCACACCTGCCAGCAGCTCAGTCACCCTTCCTCCCAACTCGGCCCACTGCTGGGATCTCCCAATTTTTGACCCGGAAGTGCTTCTGATCCCCCCCAGTCCATGTGATTCCCCAGCACTTCCAGGAATCTTCTTTTTATTCAGCCCAGAAGTACTTTATTTCTTCCATCCTCGTGACTGGGAAGTACTTCTGGGCTATACGGAAAATACAAGTCCTTGAGCCTCCCTGCAGCGTCCTCTGGCAGCCCCCACGGTATCCAGCAGGGCTGTGAAGGAAAACTACAAGGTCCATGATGCCCTGCTGGAATTCGGGGCATCTCCATGTTGCAGGGAGGGCTCCATCTGGCGGCTTGGGGGTATTGGCCGGGAAAAGCTGCCGGCCATAGTCCACAATATATATATATTGCATTAAACAGTGCTCTGGAATTTTTGTTTTCATGCTGTCAATAGCATAATACAGAATAAAGCAGAAACATTAATTGTTTGGTTGGTTGATTGATTACTCTACATCCAGGATTCAGTTGGCACTTCAGCTCCATTTCTATTTTCATTGCTCTTTAATTAATAACAGAAGTAACAGTTCACAGGTAAAGGCAAACATGAAGGCCATCATTAGACAAGTGGAAAGTTGTTTCATTACTGGAGGACCTCTGCAATGTCCAGCTGGAGCGGCAGCATTAGTCTTCATAGACTCTACATAGACGTGATTGGTCCCCTGGTCATGATGTCCACCTCACTTATTCTTTTATAGACACTGGAAACACTAAATATCTTTAATTAACGAATTGGGCTTCCTTCATTTTATTATTTGTAGGCAATGTCTGTTATTCAAGTGGGTGATCCTGTTGCTCATTTTGCATTTTGCTTTCTGCACTGTGCTGTGGTGCTGCTACTGAGTGTACAAATGTTGAAATGCATGTGGCTGTCGCCCATATCCCCTAGGGACTAAAGATTTCTTATAAAGAATCTAATTATACCTAGACACTGATAATGACTGGATTTACATAATCAGTGCCACCCAGAGAGGCAGCCTGGCAGCTTCAGAGGATTATCACTATTGCAAAGGAGATGAAGTACACTTGAGGGTCACACTGATTTCTTTATCATGATGGCTAGTGGAGGCTTGTTTGTGTTTGAGGGAGAGGGACTCCAACTGTGCTCTGCCCTTGCCTTTATTGTGTGCGTCTTATGTACACACTCAGCTCTCCAAGCCTTCCTTCCTGCTGTGTGTGTGTGTGTCAGCTTGGATGAATGATGGCAAATGGGTGGGCAATCATATTCTCTCTGGCTGACTCTGAAGTTCTATAGCTTAAGGGCTCTGGGTGGACGTGCAAAGTAAGACGCAGTTCCTGACCTCTGAGAGAATACATAGCAGTAGTTTCAGTAATCAGCGTGTTCTTGCTCTGAACAATTGGTTCCGCCTATTACAGTATATTTAGCAGAAACCCTGTTTCAAGGAGACTATAATCTATTGTACTGTGTCCATACGTCTGAAGTCATTCAGTGAGCAGCAAACGCGGTCATGGTGAGGTTTTCAGCAATTGAGTTAAAGAGACTGGGTGATAGGCTCTGAATTGTCTTAGTACAGTACAAGTCCACAGTGAGTCAGAGCCTGTCCCAACAGCATGAGGCATAGGGTAAGGTTCTGTCTTGAATGGGAGAGCGATGTCCATTATTTGGCACACATACACACACACACACACTTGTCAAGTTTCAATCAGTCAACTTACACACATTTGGGAGATGGAATGGAAAGTAATCTGTGCTGGAGAAAACAAAAAACATTCCATACTTAGACAATTACATCTGAATTAGTTTGAATTAAACCTCATGCATTTTCTTCAGGTCATCTGGTTTTCCTCCCACACCCCAAATGTATGACTGGGATTATTGATGACTTGACATTGGCTCTGGATGACTGCACACCATCCAAGTGTTTGTTCCTGTGCACTGCATATTGCTGTCAAGATAGATTCAGCCCTTTGATGACCCTGCATTGAACAGAACAGTTTTTATGAGTAGTCAGTTTTCCTTCCACATTAATAAAAGATGTGTGTGTGTGGCTATGTGTGACTGAGTTAAGATCTGAGAGTGAGGAAGAGTGTCCTTCAGTGAATTCACCCAGTCTGTCCACAGCAGCACCAGATATTGCTGGGGTAGGTTCTAACCTTCAATGGATAAAAAAACAAGTTCAGAAAATGAACGGGTGTGTCAAGGAAATTCAATAAACACGGGTAGAACCTACAAAATCCACAAAGAAGTTCAGAACTGGGGTCCAAGCTTAAAAAGATGATTGCTCCATGAATGTAAGTTTTAGAACACACTCAAGTCTTGCAGTAGACATGTGCCTTCGGGACTGCATTATTACCTCTGTGGACATCCAGAAGCTGATCAGTAAAAATGGAAAGTGAAGTCATATTAAGCTGCAAGCCAAAACCCAGAAAAGACTATTCATCTGTGTCTTGGTCACACTATTTTATTAAGATTCCCATATCAAACTGAAGATCAAAATGCTGCTGGCAGAATCTTAATTTAGACAAAGTGCATCAACCATAATACTCCTCAAAGTGATTAACAGAGAATCTTCACTGTGCTAAATGTCCGTCACCCCACAAATGAGCGTCATCTCTGCTTATTCTGTATATTCCTGTTTAGTGCTTGAGATCTTCTAAGGCTACTACCCTTCTTGCCATTTAAATTATCGCCCTCATTCAGTGAATTATGCTTCTATTGGATAGATAGATAGATAGATAGATAGATAGATAGATAGATAGATAGAT
>JANRMT010062854.1:111619645-111631201 GCA_026402145.1 Polypterus bichir lapradei | reverse complement strand
TATCTATCTATCTATCTATCTATCTATCTATCTATCTATCTATCTATCAATCATATTGTGCCTTTCATATCTATCTATCTAGTCATTCCACCTGCTCTCATGGTCCTCATCATAGTACCAATGCTCATCCTGGCCTTTCCAGTGCCAGACCCATAGGATAAATCCAGGCTAAAACGTAATATACCGTTTCCGCCATGCTGCCCAATCTGATGCCAGCTTTCCCATTTCTCCTGTGCTCCAAAACTTCAGTCAGTGAAGTCCATCCACCGTCCCCTTATTCTTCCCGTAACTTGCCCTAGAGATGTGTAAAGGAACAAGTGTACCTGCCGTCCAAATTTTATACTACACCTATCTCTAAATTGCCCAATCCACTGCCAACTTGCCCAATTCCCCATTCTTGCAAAAATCATATTCTGCCTATGATCAGGATACCTATATTATCTTGAATATAAAGTTTGCCCTCCTTCCCTTCAAGCCTGAAAATATCTTTCCAGTTGAATTGAGTCATTTCACTAAGCCTGCCAAAAGAATTAGTCACATACTATTGTCTAGAGTAGTGTTTCCCAGCCTCTTTTCTGTAGTGGTACACTTTTTGTAATCAAAATCATCCCAAGAGACACCACTGTTTTAAAAAACACAAACACATTACTGTATATCTCATCCATTATTCTGGACAGGATGTGTCAAGGTTTGGATACCTCTTCATTGTGCCTTCTAATGCCAGTCCTGTAGCCTTCATTTAGCTGTTCAGCAATACTATGTCAGTCAAAAAAATTGAGCTTCATGCTTGAAACAGCAAACAGAGAAAGAAAAAAAAGACATTACTTACAACACACCCAGTTAGTTAGCCAACTCCATTTGTCATAACAAGAGCTAGAAAAAGTCCATGTGTAAGCTCATCCTCAATCTCTGGCCTGCTGCTGAATTCTTAAGACAAGTTGCTCCAGTCCATGCTCCTTTGTCTTCTTTTTGTGCTTAAGTGAATGATTGTTTTATTAAAGAAATAACCACATTTTATTTGATTTCTGAAGTTCACTTGAAGTTGCCAACTTCTTAAAATCGCGGTGGCTCACCTGTAGTTCAGTTAATGACAGGTGTAAACTGTGAACCATTATCATGAACACGAAATAGTGAGTCCAATCACATTAGATTAAGAAACCCTAAAGCAATACTAATAAGTGTGGGAGTGTCCAGGGCACAGAGAGCTCCTTCCCTGAAAAATCTGATAGCAACCAATTAAAGGGCAGCTTCAGGTCACCTGCTTACCAAAAGATCAAGTTACATAGACTCTCATTTGGCTGGTGTCCTTCACTCAGGAAATATGGATATTCACACAGAAATTAAAGAAATGCAAATTTTTAATCAATGTTCATATGCACTAACACCAGGCATGTTGTGAAAATAAACAAATTTATTTCATGATTAATTCACATCACCCAATTACATTAAGTGCAGTTTTTAAAATAATCTGGGGAGGCAGCGCCCCAGTGCCGTGCATAACAAACCGCCACTACAGGCAAGGGTTTATCAATGGAGTAGACATTCTTATACTGGGTTAAATCAGAAGTAGTGGGCATAGACGCAAAAATTTACTACCAGAAGTCAAATCCATTACAATACTGTATTACACACTCTAGTGACCAGACTGAGCAAAACTATAAGCAGATAGTCATTTGTTAAATCAATATGCGTTTTTTCATTTTGAGTAGACCAGTGTCATAATTCACTAGGTTTGTCATGGATTTTTTAAAATTTAATTAGTTTATTGTTATTCCTTGTTTCTTTTACATGGGCTCTGCTACTTTGATTTGCCAATGCCATCCTTCCGATGATAGAATTGAGGTCCTGACTCCCTGTGGTCATAAAAGATGCCTGGCCATCCTTCGTAAAGAGCAGGGTGTATCCTGATGTCTAGGCAAAATTGCCCTGCATGGCCTAGTCATTCTAGGCCCCTAATCAACCCCTGTCTCTAACTGGCTGTCTCTCTCACCACTGCACCACCTAATAGCTAATGTGTGGTGAGTGTACTGGTACAAAAATGGCTGCTGTCACATCATTCAGGTGGATGTTGCTGAGTGAGAAAAGCACTATATATCCATCCATCCATTATCCAACCTGCTATATCCTAGCTACAGGGTCACGGGGGTCTGCTGGAGTCAATCCCAGCCAACACAGGGCGCAAAGCAGGAAACAAACCCTGGGCAGGGTGCCAGCCCACTGCAGGGTGCGTACACACACCAAGCACAATTTAGGATCACCAGTGCACCTAACCTGCATGTCTTTGGACTGTGGGAGGAAACCGGAGCACCCAGAGGAAACCCATGCAGACACGGGGAGAACATGCAAACTCCACACAGGGAGGACCCAGGAAGTAAACCCGGGCCACCTAACTGTGAGGCAACAGCGCTAACCACTGCGCCACCGTGGCCACCCCAAGTACTATATAAATGTAAAAAATTATTATTATTATTATTGATTTGGCAAAAGAGTATGTTGCTAAACATAGTGTACTGGATTATTTCAGTGGTTTAAATGAGGCTTCTGTTTTGATGATGGTTTTGGTTTTGGTGTAACTGAGCTGTGATTCTGATTCTTATTACTGCCTCAAACTTTGTAGTTCTTATTAAGAAAACTTTTTGTCTAAATATATATTTTTTTCACTTTCTTTGTTTCGTGAGCCCCCAAACAGTTAGCTTCCTACTGATCTGCTATTTGAAACAGCATTCCTGGACTTAGATTCTGTCCTTAGACAGGTGTGCAGCTGTGCATCTTAACAAAAGATGTCAGATGTAATAATGTATTTCCAAATGTGCCTTATCATGAAAGCAATTGAATGAAGCACAAAGAAAGAAGCTAAATCTTATTAACTGCATAATTAATAAATGAATGACCCCTACTAACCTTCTAATCATAAGTAGACTGGCCTCTATTTTTCATCAGATTGCAGACCAGTTTTGAAGCATTGAAGCAATCAGTTTGCTTGACTAAAGTTACTTTTCCATAACCTCCGATTTACCATGAATCTCATCCAGAGCAACTATTGCTGTCAGGTGAGACTGTGGTCCATGTATTGTAACAGGATAAACAGTTTCTTGAAATACATGAAGATCTGCATGTATGCTGTTGCTTGTACTTCTGGAGATGTGGAAAAAACCCCACCTTCTGTGTGTGTACTTTCTTACGCAAGCTGATGTGGAGATGTGGCTTTAACCACAAATACAGTGATATCCAAATTGTTTGGAAAAAGGACACATTTCTCCTCAACTTTCTCCTCTGCTCCACAGTTTAAAGTGACAAATCAAACAATTCAGATGTGATAAAAGTGCATACTAAAGACTTAATCTGAGGGCATTTGCATACATTTTAGTCACAGCATGTGACATCGTTACAGAATGATTACAATCAAGTGAATTAAATTTGTAAACAATATGCAATTAATTTCAGTGTGATTTAATAAATCCTGCATCACTGATGAAAAAAGTGAGACCACACAGAAACATTAGCACTGCTTTGACGCTGGGTGCTGCCAGTTTACAAAAATTGAGCAGAAAAGTGCATATGTATGGGGTGAGGCTGCCGTGAAAATGTGCATAGCTTTAAGTTTAATATTTATATATAGTATCTCAAAATGTGTGTGGAAATGGGCATGTGCCACATTTTTGTGCATACAAACCGTTTACACATGAACCCCTAGATGTTTCTATACATCTCAGAATTCATTGTACTGTCATCAGCAGTTACATCCTCAAAGAAGATAAATGTGCCATTCATGCCTAAGCCATAACACCTCCAACTCCATGTTTCACAGATGAGGTGGTATGTTATTAGATCTTGGGCAGATCCTTTTCATCTCCACACTTTGCTCCTGCCACCACTCTGATACAGGTTCATCTTTGTCTCATCTGTCTGCAAGACTATTTTCCAAAATTCTGCAATCTCTTTTAAATACTTTTTCACAGACTGTTATTTGGCCATCCTATTTTTTGCAGCTATGCATCTTGTAGTGTGGTCTCTGTATTTCTGTTCATGAAGTCTTCTGCATTATAATAGTCTCTGACACATACACATATCAGACAGGAGTTTAGGGGCTTCATTATGGCTTTTTTGATTTTCATTGATATGCCTAGGTATCTGATGCAATGAAACACACCTGAGTAATCACAAACACCTGTGACACCAATTGTCCCAAACATTATGGTGCCTTGAAATGGGGGGACCATGTAGAAGGAGTGTTGACATTCCTACGTGGTGTGACCGAATGTATGCAAATACCTTAAATAAAAGTCTGCAATGTGCACTTTAATCATGTCTAAATGGTTTGATTTGTAATTTTAAACTGTGGCGCGAAGGGATAAATCAAGTGAAAATCTGTCTTTGTTCTAAACATTAAGGAGGGCACTGTAAATCAAATCCGACTTAATACATTCTAATATTCATTATGTATTGATATTTATATGTGACTCTTCAGCTGATTTTACAAAAATCAGCAGACACATGTTTCTGTTTTTTTCACAGTCCACAAGATGACAACTCAGCAGAAGAACAGTGACCCAGACATAACTTCAACTACTTCTCCACTTGATAATGATGCGCGCGCTGGCTAGTACTATATAATTGTTAATCAACCAGACTTAATTCTGCACGGCACTATTGAATGAGGAACACCTTACTACTATTAGTGTATACTGTATGTATGCATGTAAGAGAAGTGATTTGCATGGTCTTAGCGGTGGGGTTCGGCCCTGCTTCCTTTTCACTCTAAATCAAATTTCTCACCAACAGAGGCTGCCTACTGTTAAGAGATGAGCTAAAACCAAACCAACCTGGTTGTCATGGGAGTTTACTTTGCACTCTATGTTGTTATGTTTCAGACTGTTACTTTGATTTGCTCTTGCTCTAGAAGATAATAGGAGTATAAGCACCCGTACAAGACCAGTAGTCCATCAATTAAAACAATCCATTACTGTACTGTACTGGGAAAATTGCAATTGACTTCCAGAAAGGCCCCAGGCTGCTGAGATTAGTGGTGTGTCACTTTTTTCACTGTGTTATGAGGCGGCTTGGCATTGCCACAAAGCTACTTTTTCTGCCTGCTCTGCATTTCTCTACAACTTGTGGAGCTGCATCCTCAGACAGAGAGACGGATGTCTGTAACTGTTTTATGTCAGACAGAGATACTGAAATAGCTGAAGAAGAAATGAGATGCTGTGTCTAACAGAATGCGATCTTCTGTGCCAAAAGTGAGACCACTTCTAGGCGGCATGCCTTGGGATCTGTTCTCCCAGATGTGGTTTTACCATAGATTATCTTTCCCCAGGTCATCTGTGGGAAGTTCTTTTTACTGGTGGAGCCAGTTCCATTTTAGAGTGACCTTAACCTAGTCTACTTTCAAAACCCCTTCCTCGTCTTCTGCCTTAAAATCATATTAATCTCAGTTTCTACATCTTTTCCCACATTCCAGTTGCTATTTTGAGGGGAAAACACCTACAAAAAATTTTGATTGCAGAAATGTTAAAAAAAAATAATCAATCCAATCAATAAGTCATAAAATACAAATAATAAACCTCCATTCATTTTCTTCCAGACGGCTTTTGAAACCAGAGAGCTTGCTGTCTAGTGTCACATCTTCCAAGTTTTCAACATACCAGCATGCTTTTCTCAGATTATACTCAGGCTCTGTCAATCAGGTGTCACTTAATAAGAGACACTATGGCAAGTCACCACTGTTTAAGTTGATCATGATTGAAGCTGAAATAGAAGAATTACAAGATGTGATTTAATTTCATTTGCAGAGTTGAGTTCTTTATGTGCTTCTGGCAGGATTCTCCAGTTTCATTAGTGTTGCCTACAAATGATTCAAGAAAATTAGGCATCTTCTAATTTTAGTCGTAGCTTTTACGGGCTTCCAGTAGTTCTACACACTTTGAACTTTATTAAGTGAGTGAGGCTCCTCCCATGTTCTTCTGTGTTACCATCCAGATGGACAAGTCACTTCAGAGGCTAACTAATGAAATTTCCAGCTCCGGTCTTAACTTCACTGTTAGCCTTGTCTGCCAGCTCAGTTTTTCTGTCAAGGTCTTTGTATTGCGTGTCTTCTTTCCAGATATTTTATGTTGTTTATGCTTTAGTATATTACAATGGTGCGCAAATGGTCTTTTCAAATATTGTCACAGTGAAAGAAGCTATAAGAAGTATAAAAACTAATTAGTTATTTTGTGTTAGAGTATAAAAACAAAGATGCCATATGAAACAGAATAACTGGTTACATTACAAAGTGATTTATTCATATATTTAGAACAACAGAATAAGAACATAAGAACATAAGAAACCTGACAAACCATTCAGTCCATCATGCCATTTTGTTTAGCTAATAGCTAAACTGTCCCAGTATCTCGTCCAGATTCTTCTTAAAGGTTGTCAGGGTTTCTGCTTCAGCTACATGTCTCAGTAGTTTGTTCCAGAGTCCCACAGCTCTTTGTGTAAAGAAGTTCTTCCTGGCTTCAGCTTTAAATGAACTATCACTTCATTTCAACTGTTGCCCCCAAGTATGTGATTCACCCTTAAGCCGAAAGACTTCTTCTGGATCTACTGCACGAGTGCCTTTGAGGATTTTGAAGACCTGGATTAGGTCCCCATGAAGTCTCCTGTGTTCGAGACTAAACAGTCTTTCTGAGTAAATATGTCTTTAAATCCTGGGATGCATCTGGCTGCTCTCCTCTGCACAAATTCAAGCGCCGGTATGTCTTTCTTGTACTGCACACAGTACACCAGATGTCATCTCACTAGCACATTATATAGTCTGGGTACAATGACAGTTTTTACAATATAACCTAACATTTTATTTACCTTTTTAATCTCTTCTGCATATTGCTTAGATGATAAAAACATTGTGTGAATACAAACTCCTAAATCCTTCCCAGAGGTTGTTTCCTGTAGGACAGTGTCTCTCATCTTATATTTATAACTGACATTACTTATGCTCATGTGTAGCACTTTGCATTTTTCTACATCAAATGCTTTTTCCACGTGTTCGCTCAGTTCTGAAGGTTGTCTTGGTCTTTCTAAATTGTTTTTTGCTGCCTTTTCAGTGTCTGCCATTGCTTCAATTTTAGCATCATCTGCAAATAAGTTTACTAACTATACCAGTATCAAAGTCATTAAAAAAGTAACAGACCCAGGGCAAACCACTGAGGGTTTCCATTGATGACTACACCTCTTGGGAAGCATTCTCCTCTTAGCTGTACTCCTTGTCTCCTGCCAGTTAACCAACTTAAGATCATTAAGGCTTCCATAATAAATTAAGGATGCCCCATAACTGTGATCAATAATAGCCGAAATAGCAAGGGTTTGATTGCTTTGTAGGCAATATGGTGGAAAAATGCTTAGTGCTGCTGCCTCACAGTTTCAGAGGTTCTGTGCTGATTCTGAGCATGGACACTACATACATGGAGACTGCATGTTCTTCCAGAGTTAAAATGGTTTTTTTTTCTACCACATTCCAAAGATGTGACCATTAGTTTGATTGGTGACTCTGTATAACAGCTGAATGAATATGACCAGCAGTGGACTGGCACATCATCTGGAGTTGGATCTTGTCTGGTGCTAAATGCTGCCAGGGTAGACTCTAGCTGGCCTTAACTGTGAACTAGATCAGATTGCTTTGATTACTAATGGCTGATGGATAGATAGTTGCTTAGTGGGCAGCATGGTGGCACAGTAGTTAGCATTATACTGTATAAAATATTCATAGTCTCCTCATGTCAGATTTCAAACAAATGTGCATTAAGTTAATTGTGAGTCTAAATTAATTCATTGTGCTCTGAGTTGGGCTGGTATCTCAACCAAGGCTGGGTTGTGTGTTTAATCCTATAGACCTTTTTCTTCTTCTTCATCTTTTCCCACTTCTGTTTGGGGTCAATGTGCTTAATCAACATTCTCCAAACAGCTTGGTCCTGCACCTCCTCACCAGTCAAGACCTTTTCCTTCAGATCTTCTATTACTTTATCCATCCATCTCCACTTTGGCCACTCTAACTTTTTATTCCTCGCACTTCCATTCCCATCACTATTTTGTCCACATATTCATTGTCTCTCCTCATTACAAGGCCAACATGACACCTCAATCGACTCTCCTGTACTTTCTTATATATCTCTCCCACTTTTGTTGTACCTCTGATGGTCTCATTTCTTATTCTGTCTCTTTTTGTAACTCCACACATCCATCTCAGCATTTTCGTTTCTGCCACATCTGACTTCTTCTCCTATGCTCCCTTTACTGCCTATGTCTCATCTCAATACTTCATAGCTGGCCTTACCACTTTCTTAAAAACCTTACCTTTAACCTTCACCTTAATTCTTCCATCACACAAAACTCCTGATTCCTTCATCCAGCTGTTCCATCCACACTGCACTCTATGGGTTATCTCTGCATCGAGTTTTCCATCTTGGGCAACTACTAAGCCTAGATATTTGAATTTATGCGCTCTTTTCAATAGCTCTGCCTGCAGGCTGGCTTCTGAAGACCATGAGATGTATAAAGTAGATTCAGAAAATGAATACAGGTGAACTGTATAAAAGTTCTTACATAAAACAAGGTGCTTAATTATTATGCAAAACAGACCTTAACTGTTCCCAATATTTAAGGCATTATTTCACAAAACTGTAAATTGATTTCTTTATACTTTTTTTATTAAGAATTCTTGGTTATTTTGTTAAGAATTCCAAAGTAGTTTTTACTGTGAACAGCAATATGTCCAACCATCCATTATCCAACCCACTATATCCTAACTAGAGGGTCACGGGGGTCTGCTGGAGCCAATCCCAGCCAACATAGGGCACAAGGCAGGAAACAAACCCCGGGCAGGGTACCAGCCCACCGCAGGGCACACACACCAAGCACACACTAGGGACAATTTAGTATCGCCAAGCACCTAACCTGCATGTCTTTGGACTGTGGGAGGAAACCAGAGTGCCCAGAGGAAACCCACGCAGACACGGGGAGAACATGCAAACTCCACGCAGGGAGGACCCGGGAAGCGAGCCCAGGTCTCCTAACTGCGAGGCGGCAGCACTACCACTGCACCACCGTGCCGCCCACAGCAATATGTAAGAGTTGAAATATTATTTCCTTACAAAAAAGAAAAACAGTTCATATCTCTCAATTTTCCTTTAACAATTTATTTCCTTGACAAAAGGTCAATCAGTTTTTCACCTCATATTGAATTTGTTGGCCATCATGATCAGGTTAGCATGGCACAGAATGAAGCAAGTGATATGGCAGGACGTGGTATGAAATGCTCAGGCACAGACTCACTTGGTCTTGTAAGAAGGGAATTTTTTTTTTGCAATTATACATCACCTAACTGGGAGTGGTCCTGACTCACCATGTCACACAGACTAGACGCAGGGGCCCCCAGTTCCGTTTCTGGAGGGCTGCAGTGGTGGCAGCTTTTCATTTTAACTACTGTATCTTCTTAATTAGTGACGAGTTTTTGCTGCTAATTAACTTCTTTGTTCTTAGTTTTAATTAACTTGCCTCGGACCCCTTAGTTCTTTCTTTTTCCTTAATTAGCATCCTAACAATAATGAGACACAAAACGAGCCTCAATGTGACCAGCTAACCATATTATCTGAAAATAAAGAAAGGTGATGATCTCAGTAAGGCTGATCTCTCAGGTCATCAAAACATTTTGAAGGTGTTCTTAAAAAAACAGAAAGTCAACAGTTTTGGAAATGTCTGCTGTGGCAGAATGAGAGCAGCAACGAGCCATTTAACTAAATAACGGGTTTAATTAACAGCAAGACTTGACTTCTTATTGAGGAACTGGTTGGAGTGAAATTGATTGAAGTTTGAAGCTCCAATTTAGTTGGTCATCGTTTGGCTCATCTCACATCTCATTTCTGTTTGGCTGCCATTTAATGGAGAAAAGAATCAATTCAGAGGACTGAATCCTTAAAAATCCCTAAAAACAGGACTATTAAAATGAAGAGAAAAGGAGTTGATTAGCAGTGAAAACTGGTCACTAATAAGAAAAAGAAATGAAAACCTGCAGCCAGTGTGGTTGTAAAGGATCAGAGTTGGACATCCCTGGAGTATAGGATCCCATAGAAGACATGTAGGGTGGCATCAACAAATGACCACTCACTGAGCACAAGCCATCAGAGGCTTCAAAGTGTAGTTTGTGTTCCATGTACAGTAAAGAGTCTTTGATAGTGTGAATCGATACATTTGCAAATACTAACATTTACACAGTCTGCACATCTCACCTGAAACTCAAATGTTTTTCACTGGGTTGACGTTGGCCCAAATCCACCTTTCTGCCATGTTGTCAGGCTGCCTCTTTTATAGAACTGTCATGGCCACGCTCAGTCAAATACTCAGTTAAAAGAAAAGCCCAGACAGGAGGCATACAACAACAAAGAGGAGGACTGGAATATTTAATATATCCTAGGGCTTCCCTTTCCAACTCTAAAAATGTTAAAACCTGTCTGCAAATCACATTTCAAATGAAGCTTTCTTTTCACCAGCCCTTTCTTTAGGCTCATATTAATAGCACAGTGGCAGCCAGGAATCAGAATCCTGCACCGTCGGCCCTCTTCTAATCAGAGCGCTCAGGCACTCTTTATGTGTATTTACTCTGACGTAAGTTTCGCAGCATTCTGTCACAGGGAGGAACAAAGGAGGCTGTTGGCAAAGAAGATGAAAGCATGAAAGCCCATTAATAAACTGTGGTAATGCCACCTATCAAATTGAAAGATCATTAAAAATGTCCCTTTTTTAAAGCATGATCTATGACTAGGCAAATGAAATGCAAGCATATATTACGCAACATTTCAAAATAAACAGCCA
Source organism: Polypterus bichir lapradei (assembly GCA_026402145.1). NCBI lineage: Eukaryota > Metazoa > Chordata > Cladistia > Polypteriformes > Polypteridae > Polypterus > Polypterus bichir. The sequence continues at coordinate 111,620,353 of JANRMT010062854.1, read as the reverse complement.
TGCATAGGTAAGTAAAAAACAGACAATTATTTTCCCTTCTTGCCATTACCCCAACTCATCTACTATCTAAGTTCTTCCTTTAGGATTTAAGTTGAACTCTCAAAACAAAATCCCCACATAAACACATGGAGAACATTTGAACACCATACAGATATGAGGTGTCATTTAGGAAAAAAAATCATACTTTTTGCTTCAGCTATATTGAAATGCTGGTGCACATCCTTGTGTGAAAATTGTTCCTTGTATACAGGCAATGATCCCGTTTGAATTTAAATAAACTTGCTAGGTGTTGTTCTTGCCTTGCAACTCATGACTACTGGGATAGGCTCCAGTTGCTTTGCGACTCTTCAATGGATAAGCACGTTCAGAAAATGGATGGATGGACCATCCACACAAAGCATCAAGTGCCCATAGTTCACTTAGATTAAGTTGGAACATAATTCATACCTACATTGCTCAAAAAAATTGAAGGGACACTTTTTAATCAGAATATAGCATCAAGTCAATGAAACTTCTGGGATATTGATCTGGTCAGTTAAGTAGCAGAGGGGGTTGTTAATCAGTTTCAGCTGCTTTGGTGTTAATGAAATTACCAACAGGTGCAATAGAGGGGCAACAATGAGACAACCCCCAAAATAGGAATGGTTAGATAGATAGATAGATAGATAGATAGATAGATAGATAGATAGATAGATAGATAGATAGATA
>JANRMT010062854.1:111576397-111616075 GCA_026402145.1 Polypterus bichir lapradei | reverse complement strand
TAGATAGATAGATAGATAGATAGATAGATAGATAGATAGATAGATAGCCTGTCATTATTGCTTTCCTGTGTGCATTTCTCTAAGATGCCTTATCTGAGGTCTTAGCTGTATGCGGTCTTTCAGTGAATATTTAAAAAGGAAAGGAAACCCTGCCCTTGATTGACCACTAATTTATTTTCTTCATTTATTTGGACTTCTTTTACTTGGTGGCCAAGTGGCCCAGTGATTTGCATGTATCACATAAATCATCCTGACAGAAAGTTACATTTCTAACTAGCCTCTGTGTGAACTCCCCTTAGCCGCCATGTTGAAAAGAAAAATGTTGTTGCTGTAGTTACCATTCCAGTGCATAACAATGTACAATATTTCCCCCTTGACAAAACTGGAATGTGCTGAAAGGAAAAGCACAGCCTTCTCAGATTTGATGTCTGGAGGAAGAGTAACAAGAAGTAGCCCCTGGAAATGTCTGCTGTTGTCTTCATTTCAAGTCTACTACACATGTTGCACACAAGTCCTAGGGTGCCACTGACCTTCTGAAGGTCCACAACTACGCTGTCCGTGGTGCTGCCAGTCTGTGAGTTAAACTGTCAGACCAAGAGTATGAAAGTCATGTGGTCTTGAAGTTGCCAGGTCTAAGTTACTTGGAGACTTAAATGGTTTAACCCCAGAGTTGGATCAATTCACAAAGCTAAGCCAGAGGCAAACTAAAAGAGTCTCTGATATGAAACTTTGGAATGCAGAGAAGTTCTTAAACTGAAGTGGGTGGCTGTTTGTCTCTTAAGAACCAGAACTATTTCTATCAGCAGAAATGTAAGTCATAATTTACAATATTTGCATATAGTTTAAATATGTTGATTTACAATAAATGTTTCTCTACTCTAATCTCTATTCAAGGTCTCAGTTTGACATAACAGGTTTTGATCAGCCTCAATCAAATGTCTAAATGGCCTTCTGAAACTTCCACCAGTGTGCCACATGCAAACAGACTCCTAGAACCAAGTAACACAGACTGTGTGAGCAATCAAATAGTCCCCAGTACAAACTAAAGTTCAATTTTCCTGAAAATCAACTTGGGATACCAGCATAGTTCTCATTTAATTATCCATATTCTTAGTTGCTTGTTCCATTCAGAGCAGGAGCGTACTGGGACTCAAAACTGGCCTGGGCATCCTTCAATGAGTGAAGTGATGAGTTCGACCTACTCGGTCCATTATTCATTGTAATTTTCTTAAAATTTGTGATTAGTATGCGGCTCGCTACTTGCTATGAGCCTATGATATGAGCTCTATCTAAACTGTTGCCAAACTTAATCTGTACACTGTTGTTTAGACACAACTTAAAATTTGATGACATGTTAGAAATAAAATTTAATGAAAAATAAAAATTTAGTAACACGGCTTACACGTTATTACAGTACATGTCAAATGTCAATGTCATGTCCAAGTGCCAGTACCCTAGTAGGCTAGTAGCTTACGCAGTTCGCTGCTTTTAGCAGCCACATCATCAACAATGCTGTTAGTGTCAAGTTTGGCTAGGATACTTTTCTCCACTGACATCAACATGAATACCTCAAGATGTTCTTGCGTCATTGTACTTCTCAGGTGGCTTTTGATTAAGTATAACCGAGGTTATAATGAAAACCTCACAAGATTGAAATGTTACATTAACTTAATAAACTATAAATGTTCTGTCCTAGTATGAAAAATTCCTATCCTGTGCTTTATAACTTTATTTCATCATACTAATAATCACAGCTGAAAACCACTAATTATCGCTCACGCTGATGACCATAGAACAATAAAATGCCTAATACATAATCTAAACTAATTATTAGTACCGAAGAATTTAAATACTAGATATGAGATAAAATAAATTGCAATAATGTATATGCTAACCGAAATCGGCAAAAGGCAGTTTTGACCAAATTTTTCGCTGCAACAATGTGTACTGACAACTAAAACAACTTGATAACATAATACAGTATATTATACTATATAGGACTATATAAATCGCAGTACTGGACAGATAATGTTTAGTAGTTTAGAAAATTTATTTTAATGTCAAACAGTAGCCAGTACATAAAATTTATTTCATGAAACGGCCAGCCCATGACCAGACCAGTGTCTGTGGCCCACCAGGCATTGCCCAAATGCCCTAATGGCCAGTCCACCCCTGACTCAGAGTCATTGGAAGCTGATCTCTATCCTTGTGGCATAAAGGGTACAAGACAGAAAACAGCTTTGAATAGGGTGCCACTCTATGGCAGTCTCTGTGAATTTGGCAATACCCTAATTATGTGTTAATCTGTAAAAGAGGAAAAGATTTAGCTTAAGTAACCAGTTATTAATAGAAGACAGAATGCAAGAAAATCAATTATGAAGGTTATGAGTAAGGCCGATGACAGCTATTATTTAAATATTTTGAAGAAAACCATAAATGGAAAATGGCACAAAGGTTATTTTTGCATGCAATTTACAAACGAATTTTCTCAAATACAGAACTGCCAATATCTGAAACATCTATCCCAGCCATGTAATTTGCAGTAGCACCCTTAGATCTCAATCTGACACCGTTTTAGGTCTATTACACGATAGGTGTTCAGCCAAATCGTTATTTCTCGTCAAATAATGTTGCACATTCCTTGTTTTCCCTACCCACTGTTGACATCAGGGGTCTGTTTTTATTATTGGTATCAAAATTAGAAATAGACACGCTGCCAAAACTCACCATCCCCCTTCAGGTCAAATTGCTTAGCTCAGTTTCCCATTTCCTAATTTGAATTCAAGAAGACATACCGCTGCAGGACAGCTGGATTCCATGCCTCGGCTGCGATCGTCGAGCCAAGTAATGACACATATCCTCCTTGTGTTATGACAACAATGCTTTCCCTCATTATTTAGCCATCTTATCTAGGAGATTTTTTCCTTCCTGTAGTTTGCCTATAAGGGAAGCGTGTAGGCAGAGCCCTGCCTGTCGTGTGTGTGGTGCGATTACGGTTCTTATGAAATGTGTATCGTTTTATCAGTTCATTTTAATTTGCTACTGTTTGGGCTTTGGTATTTTCATTAAAAAGATGTAGAAAGGCACGACTAAAAAAGCATGAAACGGGAACTCATCCAGATTCTTTAAAAGCCTCCGCAAACATTCAAGCTGGTTCTTACTAAAGTACACTTTACTTGTCTCGCGTCGGGACAGACTCCGGTAGATGGATGTCTCGAGCTCACTCGCATGCCGGCGGCCCCTGCAATTAAAGTCACTTACAGTAGGCGCTTAGCTATAGCAATTAAGACAGTGTGCAGTCATCAGCTTCAAAATAGATTTAGCTAAAGGAGATTAGGACTAATCTCTGTTATTTAACTTTCACTTTAGATGCATGAAAAAGGCAACATATCATTATAAAAAAAACAACGATGAGCAACCGACGTTTGCTGCTACGGAAGGCTCTCTGAGTGGGACAACTTGGAACTCCTCGTGACACATCCCCGTGGGGTCACGTAGAGTTAGTTAGCAGGCATCGGATCTCCACGCCTGCATCATGATATCACTCCAGATCTGGGTGCTGGCATTTGTTGTACTATTCGCCCATTCGAGCAACAAAAGGAAATTGAGAAAACATCCGTCACGAATTGAAATTTGAAAGCCCTTCTTGCCACTCTATTTCTTCTTCCAGTGATCCACACTGTGGCCGTAGTAATACATACGGTTAGTCTGATATTAATACACTGCTAATCATGTCCTGTAGTTCATAAGTGTTGGTAATATTCATGCGCTTTGCTCTACTGCATCCTTTCATGTTGTCAATCCTGTTGTTTTAGATTAGGATTTGTCGAAACCTAACTAGAGCCTACGCCCCCTTTACAGAAGACATTAACATGAACTTCGGATCAAATTGTAATCGGATCATTCAGGCCACATTCGGAGGTGATCACAAAAACGACAGCGACGCATTTAACACGTGAAAGCAAAATACATTTTCTGTGCGCGCATACATAGGTAGCGGAAAGGTGACATCTGCGCTGTATCAGGACACCACGATGACGCTACACACGCGTTTTCGGCCCGGTGTAAGGAATGGCCAGGGCACCATAAGTCACCACAGGTCTAAGGCAGCAGTCCTAAAGCTGCAGTTACAGGACGGCAGTTAAGGTTAGGTGTTAGTATGGCTAGCGCTTAGGATAACTGGTTAAGGTTAGGGGTTAGTTTTGTTAGAGGTTAGGGTTTGGTGTGGCTAGCGTGACAATCAATTTGATTTGTGACGACATATAACTGTTTATTAACAAACTGCAGGTCTAGCCATGTGGTGATGTCACTGCCGCCCTGAAACTGCTGGAACAAACTTGCGGTATGGTGCTATGCCTCTGCAGGTCAAAACATCTCAGTGTAAGTGGAATCTGGCTAGACAATTAATGAATACATTTAATATAGAAAAAAAAACATGTTAATGTCAAATGTAAAGTAGAACCTACTGAAAAAATCAGACACCCAATGAATATCAGAGTCAGTGCTGGTATGGATACACACCTGAGTCCATCCTAGGGCTCACTTATACACACAAAGACACAATGAATGCAATGATCACCTTTTTAACATTCATTCATGCCAGGCTCCCTTTACCCAGTTATAGGATTGTGCTGGGTTCAAGTCTACTGCATCAGCATCAGAACCCAATGGAAGGAGCCAACTCAGGATGGATCATCAGCCCATACTTCAAGAGGAAAATCTCAGCAGACTGGAGCCTCAACCCCTGAGGCACAAATGAGTGCAGTTAAGTTACTCATCATTATCTGAGTCAGATAACCATCCCACAACACTAATCTTAACCCTAGTGTAACCGGGTGACGCTCTGGGAGGTCTGCAGCTAGACTCTACTGGTGCTCATTGGAGTGAACTAAACCTACTTGCGGCTCCTGGGCTGACATATTTGCATCGTTCAGCACGCGTGCACACCCACACTTACTGCTATCCAGCTCAATTACTGAAATTAACATGCATTTCATTAGGATGTGGGTGGAAAATCTGAGTACTCCCTATTTCTGAACTTGCACAGACATAGGAAAAATGCAAACTTCATATAGATGGTTAGTGAGCATGGATTCAAACCCATTGTCAGGGGCCATTTTGAGAATCACCTGAAGGAAAATGAAGGCAGAGGAGAGCAGCAACCTCCATCAATAGTATTCAAGCCTAGATGTCCACTGTATGGCTCACTTTGTCACATTATGCAAATTAAGCAATTAGCAGAACTGAATCTTAATTTTGACACTTAGCACACCACACTGCAGTTTGCCCTGCCCCCTCCCATACGCTATTTTAGCATTTGTCATACGGCAGAGCTGGGAAGTCAGACGTCACAGTTGGCTTGTTTGTGACCTCTGCATGTTTGTGTTACCCAAATGAGAAAGAAAACAAGGATTCCCCATGAAAGCTGGTGTTTCAGCAACAAACACTAAACAATAGTTGTATAGCCTGGAATGAAGAAGGAACCGATGAGCAAGAAAGGTGAACAAAAATATGTTGTCATGTCTAAAAAATATAACATTCTTGTCCATGAAAAATAGTACTATTTATGTTTGTAAGCTTCAATTTAAAAAGTTTGTTAAGCAGCCATTGAGCACAATGTATGAACAATAGCTCGTATCAAGTTAATATTGATTACTCCATTACTGTTCATTCTGATATTGTTACTTTTTACCTTTTCGATATTCAGTATTATGAATTGAGATGATTCATTTGGATTGACATTATAATCTGAAGTTGGACAAGCTCAGACTTCAGAGACCAGGCCCAAATTTGCAAGTAGGACTTGGAGTTCAGGATGTGTTTTCTTTCCATTTTCCGAGTTGGAGGTCAGAAATCATGAGTTTGGAGTTTTAGTCAAACGCAGCATACATATTGCACAGATGAAGATTGATTGAATGTGAAGGACTTTGACAATCATGTGGCTTTTGTGACATGGAATGATGTAACAAACTTACTGCAGAGTTTTACAGCTTTTTGGTAATGTCATCTTTTTGATGGAATTCATGAGGAGAGCAGCTTCTTTATCATTAGTAAAAATGGACAAGATGAAATAAATACGAATACAATTCAAAAAAGTGAGTGTGACAGATATCCTTCCATTATCAGTACTGTCTTTGTCCAATTCAGAGATGCTGGGACCAGAACCAACCTCTCAGCATAAGGAGCTAGGCAGAAGGCAACCCAGTGTCTATGCCAATTAAGCGGTCACATAAAACCATGTTAAGGCTTAGCCTGGCCATGTCTGACGCCATTTCACAGGGGTCTTAAAGCCCAGCTGTCATGTTATTGGTTTTCATGGCCAGTCTTGAAGGAGTCTGACCTGCAGTGAGCCTGAAGTTAGTTGCCAGATATATCTACATGCAGTTGCTTTAACAGGAAGGTACAATGTTTCACAAGAACCATAAACACATGGAATAAGTTACCAAGTAGTGTGATTTGATGTTATTTTAGAAGAATTAAGTGGATAGGACTGGTGAGCTTTGTTGGGCTGAATGGCCGCTTCTTCTCTAAATTGTTCTAATGTTCTAATAGGGCATACACTTTGATTCATGTATGAAAATTGATCTATAATTTGAAAAAGCAATATTTTGCATTGCAGTTTTGTGTGAATTTTGCCTGGCTGTATGTGGCAGTACTAGTATATATATATATATATATATACAGTGCATCCGGAAAGTATTCACAGCGCATCACTTTTTCCACATTTTGTTATGTTACAGCCTTATTCCAAAATGGATTAAATTCTTTTTTTTCCTCAGAATTCTACCCACAACACCCCATAATGACAATGTGAAAGAGGTTTACTTGAGGTTTTTGCAAATTTATTACAAATAAAAAAAACTGAGAAATCACATGTACATAAGTATTCACAGCCTTTGCTCAGTACTTTGTCGATGCACCTTTGGCAGCAATTACAGCCTCAAGTCTTTTTGAATATGATGCCACAAGCTTAGCACACCTATCCTTGGCCAGTTTCGCCCATTCCTCTTTGCAGCACCTCTCAAGCTCCATCAGGTTGGATGGGAAGCGTCGGTGCACAGCCATTTTAAGATCTCTCCAGAGATGTTCAATCGGATTCAAGTCTGGGCTCTGGCTGGGCCACTCAAGGACATTCACAGAGTTGTCCTGAAGCCACTCCTTTGATATCTTGGCTGTGTGCTTAGGGTTGTTGTCCTGCTGAAAGATGAACTGTCGCCCCAGTCTGAGGTCAAGAGTGCTCTGGAGCAGGTTTTCATCCAGGATGTCTCTGTACATTGCTGCAGACATCTTTCCCTTTATCCTGACTAGTCTCCCAGTTCCTGCCGCTGAAAAACATCCCCACAGCATGATGCTGCCACCACCATGCTTCACTGTAGGGATGGTATTAGCCTGGTGATGAGCGGTGCCTGGTTTCCTCCAAATGTGACGCCTGGCATTCACACCAAAGAGTTCAATCTTTGTCTCATCAGACCAGAGAATTTTGTTTCTCATGGTCTGAGAGTCCTTCAGGTGCCTTTTGGCAAACTCCAGGCGGGCTGCCATGTGCCTTTTACTAAGGAGTGGCTTCCATCTGGCCACTCTACCATACAGGCCTGATTGGTGCATTGCTGCTGAGATGGTTGTCCTTCTGGAAGGTTCTCCTCTCTCCACAGAGGACCTCCGGAGCTCTGACAGAGTGACCATCGGGTTCTTGGTCACCTACCTGACTAAGGCCCTTCTCTCCCGAATGCTCAGTTTAGATGGCCAGCCAGCTCTAGGAAGAGTCCTGGTGGTTTCGAACTTCTTCCACTTACGGATGATGGAGGCCACTGTGCTCATTGGGACCTTCAAAGCAGCAGAAATTTTTCTGTAACCTTCCCCAGATTTGTGCCTCGAGACAATCCTGTCTCAGAGGTCTACAGACAATTCCTTTGACTTCATGCTTGGTTTGTGCTCTGACATGAACTGTCAACTGTGGGACCTTATATAGATAGGTGTGTGCCTTTCCAAATCATGTCCAATCAACTGAATTTACCACAGGTGGACTCCAATTAAGCTGCAGAAACATCTCAAGGATAATCAGGGGAAACGGGATGCACCTGAGCTCAATTTTGAGCTTCATGGCAAAGGCTGTGAATACTTACAGTATGTACATGTGCTTTCTCAATTTTTTTATTTTTAATAAATTTCCAAAAATCCCAAGTAAACTTTTTTCACGTTGTCATTATGAGGTGTTGTTTGTAGAATTCTGAGAAAAAAATGAATTTAATTCATTTTGGAATAAGGCTGTAACTTAACAAAATGTGGAAAAAGTGATGCGCTGTGAATACTTTCTGGATGCACTGTATATACACACATCTATCTATCTATCTATCTATCTATCTATCTATCTATCTATCTATATATATATATATATATATATATATCTCTATATATATATATATATATAGTAACACACGTGCACATGGGAGGCAGCTAAAGGGCTTGAGTAAGGGCAGTTCCGAGGCATACCAAGATGTGGCAGAGTGCACTGACTCTTTTTCTCCCTTGCCTGCAGACTATTCACGGGAGATTCCACCTGGCTCTCTTGAAGTCACTTCCGGGACCGAGCCTATGGAAGGAGACCTTGCCAGCTCCGGCCCCTGTGATGTCACGTCCGGGCTCGAACCAATGGCTGAAGATCTTAATGAGCCCGACCCCTGTGATCTCACTTCCTGTCTTCCCCTTTTCCCTATTCCCTCAGTTCTGTTTTGGACTCAGTTTTGTGCACATCAGTGCTGTATTCATTCGTTCGACTTTGCAACCAGGAAACCATTTATACGGGTGGCTGCCCCAAACCTTTCCATGACTCTGTGTCAAGTTTCTGACAATATATATATATATCCATCCATCCATCCATTATCCAACCTGCTGTATCCTAACTACAAGGTCACGGGGGTCTTTTGGAGCCAATCCCTGCCAACACAGGGCGCAAGGCAGGAAACAAACCCCGGGCAGGGCGCCAGCCCACCGCAGTATATAGATAGATAGATAGATAGATACTAAAATCCAACTGCAATTTTACAAAAGTGTGCCTCTAGTCACAAACATGTAAAAATATCAGTGGTCCACCCTTCACTGCAGTGGGGGTTAAACATCAGAGTTCACTCTGTCCTATGCTACTGATGTGGATGTGCCAGTCACAATATGTAATGTTTATTTTTCAAATTATTTAAAACATACAAATTCATACATAATTTAAATTGCTGTCATAAAATTAGTATCTGGCTTGCATTAGATTTTTGAATAAGTCTCTATATGTGAGCAGATATGTTGCTGTGATAAGGTAGACTCCAAATTTAGTTGTTGTGGATAAGCAGCTAACTTTATTCTCAGGCTCTGCAGCAAGGCGTGAACAGGTTGCAGTACAAGAATATACATTAATATGTTGCAGTGGAAGAGTTAGTTCACAAGAAGTAATACATTTCAACTCTTTAAACACCAATAGTATATCCTGTTAATCCAGTCAAAGTCTGCATTCTGTAAGGGTGTAAAAGCTCTGTTATGTTTCTATAGACAATTGTGCATTTCTGGATAATTCCTTTGTTGTTCCATATCCATAGAATACGCGTATGTCAAAACTGTAAGTGTAGTTGATGTTTTCTTAACAGCTTTGTATCAGGATGCAGTATCTCTAGTGATCACCTTTCTTCTTTAAAGGTAAAATTGTAGATACTAACAAAGAGCAAAAAATCGACTGCTAGGGATTGATCTGATAGCTACAAAGAGTTTTGTTCTTTTGCAAGGTGTACAAAATTGGACTGCTAGGGATTGATCAGATAGCTTCTAAGTATTTTGTTCTTTTTACCTTAGTTAAATATTAATTAATTAACACAATATATGTGCTAATGCAGTTAGACACATCATCAGTGATTTACCTGGGTTCATAAGGTGTTTTGCGTATTTTGACATCACACACCCTCGCCCTAGCTTGTGTCTAAGTAGTAACTCCTTCTAAAAAAGCTACTAGCTTTCCTCTCTTATGCCTCCATGAAAACTCTGGTGGCTTCTTCCTTGGGTGCACCTGTAATAACCTGGAGACGTAATACCTTATAGGGTATTACACGAGAGAAACCCCTGCAGGCTCCGTACATGTCACCTTTCCTGTTACATTTTTCTAACAATCCCTAGTACATTTTCCTTTTCTCCTCAAAGGCCTTCTTCATTTTGCCGGAGAACTAACAAAACCAGCTACCTTGTTGCTTCTTATAGCAGGATTATGCCTGACCTGAACTTGGTATTGGTGGTACATTCTGGAAACTTCTGCTGCCTACCAAGGTCAGTTCTCAATTGCCAGTCTCATGCTCTCCTGGAAAGCCCCGCCATTGTCTTTGACTGTGGTTATGGCTCATCACCAGCCCTGACAAAGTTTATGTATGGTTGCACTGCATGGTGGTGGTGAAGAAATTTCCCTTGGCACCTTGTTGCGTTACTAGCAATAGCGTATTTCCCCTAGGTCAGTGGGACGGCAGCTGTGAACATGCTCTTCACTTTCCCTCTTACTATACAGTGGCCACGGTGGTGAGGTTAAATGGAGTGTGGAGGATGTCATAGCCAGATCCTACCAGGAAAAGGTCTGAATAGGCTCAGCCTTCTACAGCTTGGATCATGATCTAGTTCCCATGTAGTCCATGTGCCTTGCTAACTCATCCCATCTGCTCTATTCAAGTGCATGTCCAACATCTCAGTTCTCACCTCCAGCTGGATCAGTTGGTGCTATTCTCTCTCTGGGGCTTTCTGAAGGCATGTAGTCTTAACACTAGCCAGATATGCTCTCCCTGACACTACACTTCCACCAGTGTACTATGGCACAGTTGTGCTTCTGCCTGCTCCACTGCTCCTGCTGACCTCCACTTCCTCCAGGATCTCACCTCAACACCAGCCTGAGAGACTTCTGTGTCAGTAGACTCCCTGTATTGCATTGCCTCCCTGATGAACCATGAATTCCTCATTCAGAATGCTGCTCGAGTTTGCCTACATGTACAGAATGATGCTGTTTCAGCTGCGAGGGAGACCCAGCTATCTGTGATGGTGCTGACTGATATTCCTCTCAAAACTCTTGACCATTACTTTTTATTGAAAACTTTCATAGGAAAAAGTGAGATAACCTAGCATTTAATTATAACATGCCTTTGATTATAAATATTCACTTACATTAGAACCATCATGTAAAGGCAAAGTTTGCAAAATTGGTACTAGTCTATCTAGAATAATTTGTAAACACTAGTGTCCCTTCTCTTCCAATGAAATGTTATGACTTTTCTGCTTTAGCAATACGCATTATACATTTTTCCCTGGAATTACAAATTACAAATAGATAAGAGGCAGTGAGTTATGAATATTTAATTTGTGCCATTTACACTATTTCAACATTTTGCGTGGGTTGGTTTCCCTTTTAAAAACTGATACTGCTGAGCAATATGCGACAAAACCACTAGTTCTGACACATTTGGGATTAACACCATACGTAGATACAGTTGTTGATAAAACAGTAATGGAAAGAATCAGTCAGGTCCACCCTCTCTTGCTGCTACATCCTAGTCATATGCTTTACATGGAAAACACTTGTCCAAAATACATTTAGCAGGCTGAAAAAATATCAGTTTCCTCACCCACTGTGATATATGTGAAATTTTCAGCTTGTGACCAGCCAACAAAGTGCAAAAAATAAATTCAGACTTAATGAAGAGCTGATGCCCTTAGATAGAGTTGCACTAGTTCCATAAGATTTCACATTTGATTATTGTAAATGATTGCATGCAGTGTGAGTTTAATTAGTTTAATGTAACTTGGAAGCATAATGTATTTGTATGTGTTTTTATCATCAATCAACCTGAAAATTTAAGATGCAGACATGTTGTTAGACGCAGTGCCGTCCCAATTCAACTGCCAAATGTCTGCATTCCTTGGACTAAATGAGATAGTAATCCTGTTATTGCTTTTATAGTCTTGGACAGGTTTCTTGTTAATGTTTCTTTACTATTTGATCTAAAGCTTCTTAGAATTTCTTTTCCTCGATGCTTGTTTCCCTTCTTTCTAAACCTCTTTTTATAAAGAGCACATCAGTTTTTCTTCATCTGATTTCCTATTTTGTGCGGAATCCTAACACTGTGAAAAAGATAACTCTCCTCCTAATACTACCCTGATATGTGACTCATTTTAAATATGCCCCTTCTGTCTGTCTGTCTGGAATCAGGAATTTACAGCTCGTGTTCTTCAATCATTTAACATATGCTGACCCAATCAAGACAGTAAGGGTTTTGAATGAAAATTACCAGGACACAGGACATAGGTAGGAACGAGCCAAGTTTAGTATCACATATCAAGCCAATCAGTAGTCTAAACTATAAATTCCAAACTAAAGCTTGAAGTATTTAATAACAAAACTGAAGTACCTAACCTTAAGAAATATATCAAAAATATTTGTGCACTAATATAAATTGAGTTCCTTGAGATTCACTGTACGCTTTTTGAATTAGTTTTGAGAGTTCTGTGCAGTGAGAATGATCTTACTTTTGCTTTGCTGGATTTCTGAATTCTGGATTTGTATTGAGGCTTGGCTGCTATGGATTATCCTTTAGGGAAATCCTTTTTCTTTTTGTTTTTTTAGTATTTTGTCATTTTTCTATTTTTCCCCTTATAAATCCTTATTTTAATGAAGATTCTATGTTGCTTTTCATTTTACCAGGCATGGGTTTATGGTTATCCCCACTCTTGTGGAGCATTTCTGGTACATTTTGGGACATTTCCACATATTTTGAACTTTAAAAGCCTGTTCCCACATTTTTGGGTACTAGGCAGCCCTGAAGCCTGCTTGTGGAGTTGGCAAGTAAGTCTGCCTTTGGCGATGCCTTATATGGGTAGACTAGTGAGGGATCTGGCCTGTTTATGGGTGTTTATCAAGACTTCAACACCTTTTTATCATATTCCTGACACCAATTTGCAACAACCAGTACTTTTCTATTAGTTTGTGAAAATACACTGGTGAGATGAGCTTCTCTTTGTGGGGACATCTTGAATGTGCACACATACAAGGCATACATACTTTCTATCTGATACTTTCTTTCATAGGAAAGTACTTTATTTAGATCTATAATTGTAGTCTCAAACTACACTCTGCAATGTTCATATCACATGAAGTCCCATGTTAGCCAATGAATGAGCAGTTAATTGGCAAAACTCCTGTTCAATGAATGAGGGTGGAGGTAAGATTTCAATCCAAAAGCTCAATGCTGTTTGTCTCTTGTAGACGTTTATAAGAACAGGTGCACTTGACATGTTAATGTTGTAGATCACATTTGGCTTGGACATACTGATGCTGAGGCCAACCATTTTTGCAAAATTTCTTAGGCTGTTACATTTCTTCTGCAGTTGGCCAGCTACTGGTCAGCAAGAAATAAATGAATGTCATTAGCAACATCAAGATATTTAAGATATAAGAATAGATTCCACTGCATATTTCTTGACCTACTGCTGCATGTTGTGATTTAGAGTCCCAAACGCAGCAATAAAGGTAGTGTGGTCTCTTACAGTGAACATAAAAGGCAGGGCCTAACCTAACCAGCCTGCCTGATGAAACCCAAAAAAACAAAAACAGAAAATCCAAAGAAAATAACAATACTTACAAATGCAAGTGCAAGGATCTCCTGATCTGGGTGTACTCAGCTGCGATCTTCAATAGCCAGAGAATGAGAGCTCAGTCAGAGTGATATCAGGGTGGCCCCGACTCCCGGGGCTCTACCCAGAAAGCACAAGGAACATCAGGATATTTAAAGGAATGATACATAATTACAAACATCACAGAAAATATAAAAAAATACAACAAAAATAATAACAAAATACATAAATACACATTATTTTAACATTGCAGTAGTGTTCCTTATTCCCCACCCAATCATCATAAGTAAGAGGACAGGAGATATGTCTAACACTCTGTCTAACACTAGACTTCACTAAAAAACATTTTAGAAAGTACATGATAATAAAGTATAACATTCACAGTTCTCATAAATTATTATTTTAGTAAGAAAACTTTAGTGGTACCCCCTACCACATGAGAATTTTCTAGTGGATTTCATAATGTGGACAAGTCAATAAAGTTGATATACTAAGTAGCATTCTACTTGCCACTTGCAAAGGACAAACATGTGATCGATTCAACCTCCATTCTTCTTGTAACCAGCCTGTTCTTCCCTCACTTTAGGACTGTGTAGAACTCTTTGTTAGAGATTAATAAGGCAAAACCTCTCCATTTGTCACCATCTAAAGCTTAACTTTCCAAGAGTGCATACTGATTGGCCAATTCATTGGGATTATTTTTATCTCTTTCCAGAGGTCAGTCAGCACCTCTGTTTATCATGGTCATTCTGGAAGCAAAGCAAGCCTCAAAAGACTTGAAAAAAATAATTCAATTTTGGTCCAAACCATTCAGATCAGGTGCTTTCATAAAAGAGCAGACAAAAGAATAATCAAACTGCCAGGCAGAGGTCAGAACAAATAAGACTAAATACCAACACAACAAAGTAATAAATAAGAGTCATAAAAACTTAGTCAAAAAATGCCACAAAACACTGAACGATTAATCTTTTCTCTAATTAACATAACCACTACAAAACCACACTTTTTATTGTTTGAATCCCAAAACTAGAATGTGTGCTATGGCAATTCAATATCTTAAATAGCTACAACTTAATGATGTAATGTATTATGTCCAGATGACATTCAACACCAATACCAACATGGTTGCATCCATGAACAAAATACACACACAAAATGGCAGCAGATGATAGAAAAATGAGCCTCAAAATGGCAACAATAATACATCATTGTCATTAAAATAAAAATAAATTCAACATAACTGAGAAATACTTATTAAAAATCCCCAATGGAAGAAATATGGATAAATAACAATGTTGTAGCATCAATATCAGCTTTCATCACTTCTGCATATGTAGCATCAATACCAGCTGCTTTCCAACAATTTGTGGGTTTAGTTGAATACTTGACTTTAGGTACCTTACCTCATGCCAATGATTAGCAGATTCTCTGCTGGAGGTACTGTACATCAACAGTGATAGCAGGCACAAGACTACCTGCAAATGTTATACAGTGGTAGAAATGAACATATTAATTAAAGAAAGAAACTTATCCTCAGCTAGGCTGAGTTTGATAAACCCTCTTCAAGTCAGAAACCAGGCAGGAGAAAACTTGTCCATCGTGTCTTTAATTATCTCTTCTGCAAATGCCGAAGAGGATGCATTCATCACAGCAGTCTGTCAAAGAATGATCGATCGTAAGTAAGGGCAGAGGTCCATTTTATAAACAAGTGACTTTGCATGTAAGTGCTGAAATAATACTTACATATCACACTCTGATAGGCTAAATGACATGAGGTGCTTAAGTGAAGAGCACAACCAGCCTAAAGTAAGTCTTTCTCCATGTTCTTGTTTACTTGACCATTCAGCATTCTCTTATTGACATTTCTAAAACAAATGCTTATACATTTCACTGTGTTCTGCATACCAAAATACTTAACTACTGTAACCTTTTAATATTAAAAGTATACCAAAACACTTTATGTACAGTAACGATATTGCTCCTAAATGACATAGTTAGTCTAATTTTTCTTCCACACTCCCCCCTTTGGGACTTCTAGAAGTCCCACTAAAACTGTAAAATCTGTTTTACTACTTTAACTCTAACTAACTATGTGTGTGTCAAAGACCAAATATATCCCTCCTTTGAGGCTGTAAAGAAGTAAAAGATCTCTGGCCAGCCACATATTTGGAGAAAAACAGAAGTCAGTGTAAAACATTAATATGCTAAGATAATCATATAAATCAATCACATAAATCAATAAAATTAATAACAGTGAATATAGAAAATCAAAGTCAAAGAATAGCATTATCAGATTCCTTTTTCTTCATCTGAAGATAAAATGTAACTGTAATTCAGCTCTCAACTCCAAGAAAATCTACACAGACACACAGACACACATAGAACATACAACCTCTACAAAGAAACACAAACCTTGCAAATCTATACTAACCACCAAAATCTTACCTTTTAATCTAAGTCCTATTCTTTTTCTCAGTAGTTACATTTTCCACATACTATATAAATTCACTCTTCAATTACTACACAATTATCATATTCTACTTTTAACCCTGCTGTACCTATGGGATTCTCTCCAAACCCCCAAACCTCCCCGACCCCTGAACCGTTGCAATCTCTTAATGCATGTAATGGGGGATAGGCAGTAACACAGAGTAACGCTGCCAGTCATCCCTCTATGCGCATGAAGCATTTTTCCCTTGTAGCAGTAACACTGAGAGTAGCACTCATCAGACCCTATTCTAATGACCAATTATACCCACCTGGCTGATTGTTCATGCTCAGTTATTAAAATATTAGTAGACACATTGATCATAGAAGTGTATAATTTAGAGATATCCTTTCAGAGGCACTTACTCATCTCATAAACTGTGCTTAGTTTGCCTTCAGTAGCTGCAATTTCAGCCTCATTTGCAACAATTTCCAGAAAAAAACATGTTTCTTGAGTCTTTATTAACCCCCTTCCTTAGTGTTTGTACTGTAGATTTAGTTCTGTGTAGTCTTCTCTACTCAGACTTTCAGATGACAGACATTATTTGGTCTTTTTTTTCTTGCTACCCAGAACTTTCTCGGTAGTTGCATTCTAGGTAGACATAATGATATTTCATTTATTTGTGATGTCTGTTGTAGTTTATTAGCTTTGTTGTAACCTAATATGGACACAGCACTGAAGTGATTAAGTAACTCCAAAACAAATTATTTCAAATTTCATTCTCCCAAAATTAAGTTGTTTGTGGTGAGAATTTGGCTGAGCAAACCTGCAAAATTTGAAGATGGTCACTAGACAATGTCAGCTCCTTGGTATATTCTAACATCCTTTAGTGGTCTGCGCCACTTGCTATTGAAGATAATGTGATTTAATTTAATTGGTTGTATTCCCACCAAGTGATATCCTGGTTGGTTAATTAATGTTCTTTGAGGAAAGGGGACAAATACAATAACAGCATTTTGGCTCATATAGAAGTCAATAAGACATTCAGCACTATGATTGTGTATCCCATATCCATAAATACAGTACCTACTGTTTGCCCATAATCCGTGTTTTTACTGCTTATCTTCACATTCATATCCTCCATAATAAAAGTGAGATAATTCAGAACACATTGAATTCCCTAACTTATTCCTCTTCTTGATTAATTGGGGCATAACATTGTAAAATGGCAAGTTCTCCTAAGTTCACGAATTTAATAGTCTTGTTTTCTTGTTCATATGGGTAGACACAACAGTGGCAGACCTGCTGACACTGTACTGGGAAGCAGTGATTAAACCAGAGCTAAATCCTTGATTTATTGCTCAGTCTAGCAAACTGAGCTGTCCAACTCCAAAAACACCCGTCTTTAAGAGGTGGTGATTGACAGAATGAGAGAGTTCTGCTCTACACTGCACTGCACTAATGGAGTGAGTCATTGATAACTTGGAAGGACATTGTAGTGAAGCAAAGAACTGAGACAAATTGAAAGGAGCCAGTGGAGGTGGTCTGGGGATCTGCTGAGTAAGCCAATGGTATACCTGCTGGGAGAAACCCACAAGATGCCAGAGGAATTATTTTACTCTTCTAGCCAAGAAGCAATGGGGCACTGCCTATGAGCAGATGGAGACGATTCTGGAGATAGGAAAGTCTAGTCTATTCCCCCTCAGCATGTTAATACTGTGACACTCACAAGACAAAGAGAATTGAAATTAAATTATATGATGTGCTAAGCTATTTACTGTATTCCAGCAGACATTTAAATTTAAGCCCAGCCTTTCATATTTTAGGGAAATTTTTATTATGGCTATTCAGTAAAAATGAAATAAATACAGAATCAAAATATAGAAAGAAGGAATATGATCATTATCAACATGGCAAGGAGCGACACCATCCAAAACTTTTGGATGTAGCCTATCACAGCTCCACAAAACAAATGCATATTTATCATTTATTAGTTTCTAAAAAATAACATTAAGTTTATATGATGTTATTCTATTGATTAATTGCTCCCTGGGTCATGCAGGTGTATCAGGAGACCATCTTCCAGGCTCTGATGAGGTAAGCCATTTTACCTCTGGGTAAGAAGGGACACTGGCGCTGACTATATCTTCTTTTTCTCCCATAGCACATGAGAGGCCAAACAAGGAGGAAGCATAACCCTGGCCCACAATGCCACAAGAAGGCTCCACCCCTTCTGGCGCAGACTCCATAAAAGCGATTTGGTCCTGGAAGGTGGCATTGCATTTAGACCTAGCGCTTGACAAGGGCAGAGCTACTGTGATTTTGTTTAAACTAATTTGGAAGGCTGTTTGAGGATTCTTTATTTATTTATTTATTTTTTATAAATCAGAAGGGCAGTGTTTTCTGCATTAGAAGGGGTGATCTGGCTGATACCTCAATATTTGTCCAGCATATGTTGATCAGTTACCACATGGAAGTTAATTTTGTCCCAGTTGTCAACTCTGAACAATGTAAGCCCAGTTACACACAGAGAACAATCAAGACAAACTATCACAGTTTGATAGCAGTACAGCTCCTGTCATAATCACTTCGTAAATTTCTAGAATCTGTTATTTTATAGCAATTGTGATATGGAATATGATTAATAACTCCTTTTCAAGTCACCATTTTATTAAGTAATATTATTGTCATTTTGCATTTATTTCCACTGGTATTTTTATTTAAGTTGTCAGTCATATAATTTTCATCGGTTTAACATGTGAAATCATCATGAACAAACCACACAACATAATTTTTTGATTAAATAAACAAGTCAATCAACATTTTCTGGAATTGGGGAAAAGATATTTAGTGTGTTGTGTTTTGGTTTTGTTGGTTTGAGTCTTTTCCTTTTCTGTTAATTAATCTCTACTTGTTTCTTTAACTACTGTTTTGTTTAGCCCTTTAAAGCCTTTTCCCTTTTTCCTATTAGATACAACATTTATCATCCTGGCCACAATAGCTCCTTTCAGTGTCCCTGACTAATGTGGCAGTTTAACGTAACATGCCGAAAAAAACTAATCCTTAAAATCCAACTGCTTTGATAAGTAGAGGTTTTCGTAAAAGGCATTGTTAGATTTCAGCCACGAGTCTGGAATTCATTTTCTTGTTTTATATCTTTTTTGTTCATTTTTGAATCTTTGACTTGTTACTTTGTTTATTATTTGCTGTATTCCAAATCTGTGGTGGGTTGGCGCCCTGTTCGGGGTTTGTTTCCTGCCTTGCGCCCTGTGTTGGCTGAGATTGGCTCCAGCAGACCCCCGTGACCCTGTACTTAGCATATAGCGGGTTGGATAGTGGATGGCTGGATGGATGTATTCCAAATGTTGGTGCTTATGTGCCTTGTGTTTTGTGGGTGTTCCCCAAGAAGTGGGGCCACCCACCCATTATCACAGTCCTATAAAGACAAGAGCAACCCACAGTATCAAATTCCTCTAATTACAATGAGAGGACCACGGCACACACAAGAACCCCTTAACTTTAGTAACAGTTTAATACAATAGGTTTGGAGGTAACCTTAGCCCTAATTTGATCCCCTTTTCTGATGGTGAATTTTGTAGAGCAGGGGCCTCATGTATAAACGGTGTGTACACACAGAAATGCTGCATAAGAACGTTTCCACGTTCAAATCGCGATGTATAAAACCTAAACTTGGAGTAAAGCCACGCACATTTCCACGCTACCTCATACCCTGTCGTACGCAAGTTCTCCGCTCGGTTTTGCAGACTGGCGGCACCCAACATCAAAGCAGTGCTACTGTTCCTGTGTGGTTACTCTTTATTTCTTAGATCCACATTCCTGACGCGACTTTATAAATACACTGAAACTAACTGCATATTGTTTATTAGTGTAATGCATCTGATTGTAATTAACCTGTAACAATATAATGGTTCAGGGAATAGACATAGTATTCTAAATACCATAACTGCTTTACCGTTGTTACTGTCACTGCACCTTCTTTTCTTCTTTCAGCTGCACCCGTTAAAGGTTGCCACAGCGGATCATCTTTTTCCATATTACTCTCACTGCACTACTCGGAGTATTTTTATCACTGTATCTGAGTGGGGAATCACAGCAGCAGCTGATTGGAAAGAGAATTATCGGGATACAGCATCAAGCCCACGCAGCCTCAGCCACGGCAAAACGCTTCAGAGACTTTCCTGTATGGACCTCGCGGTTCAGAAACAGTTTCATCCCAAGAACTTTAAATACAGTCAATCAGTCCATCAAGTGCTCCTTGTAGAACTGTTTGTACTTATAAGCACAATCACCTCACTGTAAACTTGCACTACAGTTATAATATTGCACAACCTGCGCCACTTTATAAAGCACGTATTTATATATGATGACAATATCATTTTTAAGATGAAATGAAGGAAAATATGTTGGTTATATTATACAGATAAAACTAACTTCATTTAAATAATCTGTATTGTTAATAAATAAACATGTGAGGACACGGTGCCGCAGCGCTAGCAAGTTCACAGATTGATCCTACCTCGTGCTGTATCTATTTTTGCTGGGCTGGCGCGACGCTGAAAGGATAGATGGATAGAATAATTAAACACGTACTACGAAGATATTTCAATGTTCCAAAAAAGTTTTGAAGAATCGTCGTTGTAAGCTTACAGATGGCTTAACATCTATTACAGAGCTGATTGTGTGGCGATTGGGTATTTGGAGAAAGAAAGGTAAGGACTGGAATTGGAGGTTAGGACGTTTAAAAGAGACAGTACTGTTGCAATAAATTATTTCATCGAAGGTCGCGCATGGCGCAGCAGCATCTTGTGTGAGACATGAACAATCATTGCGCCATCGTGTTCTCATGTTTAATAACATGCTTTCATTCCAATCATCATGAAAATGATATCACGTATACATCTCAGTATTTTAATTATTCAGAGAGCTGTAATATCACAAATGTAATGGATTCTGTGTCCTGTCAGAGAAAGAAAGAACGGAAGCACGTAGTGATTCACACACATAGAGTACATAGAAGATCAAATACAAAACAAAGCATTTAACATGTTACTTTAGTTACAATGAGATTTGATTTTAAGATGAAGTTTATGATGTTCTACTTTAATGACAAAATAAACTATGTGATTAAAGTGGAAATTTTGAGATTAAAGTTGACTTTTCGTGCTTTTTTCCCACTGTGTGCCTTTTTTTTTTTTCTGTACCCTAATAAGCTTTCATATGACACTCAGACGGTAGGCTACAACTCGCCTTTTCATGGCGACTTGTGACTTCTTTTTATTTCAGACACTGTGTGACTTTGTGAACTTGAGCTTTCAAGTTTCTCCAACACGCTATGTCACTCATCAACTTCCTTTTTTTGATTATACCACTGTTTAAATCAACAAATAGTATGTTTTTCCTTTGCCTCCACTTGGTATTTGCTGAAATTCTTCTATTTTCCCCTGTGCTTTTCCCATTGTCTTTTCATAGAATGCTGAGCTTAAGGGCTATTTATATTGATTTGCATATTCAAAGAGGTGGAATTCTGGGTGGAATTGGGGCGGGACATCAGGCGCATGCACGTGTGGTACTTTTCACGCTGACCAGGATTTATGTAGCGGAAGAACGTAGAAGTTTTAGTACACACAGATTCCTGCATCTGGATTTTTCTGTGCTTACATCATGTTATAGTGCGAATTCTACGCACACCGTTATGCATGAAGCCCCAGGAAAGAGAAAATAACCACCCACACTAGATTAACACAATAAAACATGCAATGTGCATAACCACTTCTGTAATAGAACTGGCCTAGTGAGGACACGAAGGAAACAGTAAAAAAATAACACCTAATTACAGACAGTACATGAATATATCTAGCACGTATGCATATATACATCTATATTCTAGACAGACACAGAATAAACAGACCTCCAGTCCCTTTTTAAAACTAATATCCTTATCCCTGTGTATTTTCTAAACGATACAACCAAACTGGTAAATCCACAATTAATTCCAGTTTATAGGAAAAATTAAATAACTGGTATGCTTTCCCATTGGAAAAAAAGGCGGTTCATGCTAGAAAACCCTCAAATAAAGCTGAATTACAACAATTCTGCAAAGATGAGTGGGCCAAAATTCCTCCAGAGCGCTGTAAAAGACTCATTGCAAGTTATCGCAAACGCTTGATTGCAGTTATTGCTGCTAAGGGTGGCCCAACCAGTTATTAGGTTCAGGGGGCAATTACTTTTTCACACAGGGCCATGTAGGTTTGGATTTTTTTTCTCCCTAAATAATAAAAACCATTATTTAAAAACTGCATTTTGTGTTTACTTGTGTTATATTTGACTAATGGTTACATGTGTTTGATGATCAGAAACATTTTGTGTGACAAACATGCAAAAGAATCAGAAATCAGGAAGGGGGCAAATAGTTTTTCACACCACTGTATATATATATATAGATAGATATATAGATAGATAGATAGATAGATATATATATATATATATATATATATATATATATACTGTATATATATATATATATATATATATATATATATATATATAGATAGATAGAGATATATATATACAGTAATCCCTCCTCCATCGCAGGGGTTGCGTTCCAGACCCCCCCGCGATAGGTGAAAATCCGCGAAGTAGAAGCCATATGTTTGTATGGTTATTTTTATATATTTTAAGCCCTTATAAACTCTCCCACACTGTTAACATTATTAGAGCCCTCTAGACATGCAATAACACCCTTTAGTCAAAAGTTTAAACTGTGCTCCATGACAAGACAGAGATGACAGTTCTTTCTCACAATTAAAAGAATGCAAATATATCTTTTCTTCAAATGAGTCTCTGCATCAGGAGCAGAGAATTTAAGAGAGAGAGCGCGCGCTCGCAAAGAAAAGCAAACAATCAAAAAATCAATACGTGTGCTTTTAAGTAAAGCGGCACTTTTCAGAGGAGTGTCAGTATCTTCTAAGCAAACAGCCTCTGTTGAAACAGCCCCTCTGCTCAAATCTCCTCCGTCAGGCGCAGAGAACGTCAGAGAGAGAGCGAGATTAAAGCAAACAATCAAAAAATCAATACGTGTGCTTTTGTGCTTTTAAATATGCCGAGATAAAGCGGCATTTTTTAGAGGAGCGTCAGTATCTTTTAAGCAAACAGCTTCCGTGCAAACAGCACCTCTGCTCATACTCCCTCCGTCAGGCGCAGAGAATGTCAGAGAGGGTGAGATAGAGGCAGAGACAAGCAAACAAACACCGCGCGGGATGCATATCTTATAGCATTCAGGAGTTTTAGTTAATATGTAATACATGCTCTGATTGGGTAGCTTCTAAGCCATCTGCCAATAGCGTCCCTTGTATGAAATCAACTGGGCAAACAAACTGAGGAAGCATGTACCATAAATTAAAAGACCCATTGTCCGCAGAAATCCGTGAACCAGCGAAAAATCCGTGATATATATTTAGATATGTTTAAATTTAAAATCCGCGATAGAGTGAAGCCGCGAAAGTCGAAGCGCGATATAGCGAGGGATTACTGTATAGATATATGAACAACACTCATATCAATGACAAAACAATTACATTAACAATCATGTTACGTTATTTTTAAAATTTTTCTTTTTCTTTTTCATACCTTCTTTAACACACTACTTCTCCGCTGCGAAGCGCGGGTATTCTGCTAGTCTATACTAATAAAAGGCAAAGCCCTCACTCACTCACTCATTCACTGACTCATCACTAATTCTCCAACTTCCCATCTATGTAGAAGGCTGAAATTTGGCAGGCTCATTCCTTACAGCTTACTTACAAAAGTTAAGCAGGTTTCATTTCGAAATTCTACACGTAACGGTCATAACGGTCGATAACGGTCGACAACGTCCGCCATGTTGAACTTTCTTATTTATGGCCCCATCTTCACGAAATTTGGTAGGCGGCTTCCCTGCGCTAACTGAAACCGATGTATGTACTTATTTCGATGGTATGACACCACTGTCGGCCACCATATTGAACTTTCCAACGTCACCAATTTTCAAACTTCCCTTGTAGGTAGAAGGTTGACCCCATCTTCACGAAATTTGGTAGGTGACTTCCCTGCGCTAACCGAAACCGATGTACGTACTTATTTCGATGGTATGACGCCATATTGAATTTTCCAAACGTCACTAATTCTCCAACTTCCCTTGTAGGTAGAAGGCTGAAATTTGGTAGGCCCACGTTGTTGGCTGCCTGCCTATATAAGGCAGTCCGTCGCTCCAGTCTCTACATACCCTTCCTTGCTTCGCCACGGGATTCACGTCTCCCTGCTGATAACTACAGCCTTTTTGTTTAATCCACGGCTTCTCCGCTGTTTTATTGTTTGTTCATTACAATTATAGTTATTGTATAGGTATTTTACACTTACTTTACATTACTCAGGTACCCATTTCCTTCATTATTCCAACCCCCATTACCATGTCTATCGAGGTAATCACCATCGATCAAAGAACTGTCACTTACCGAGTGGTTTCCATGCCCGGAGATGGCACCTACCTTTTCCATTCTCTGTGTTATATATTGCACAGCCATATCAGGCTCACTCTTGATATCCGGAAGAACATTGTGTCTTATGTATTGAATGACTGGGACAGGTTCAAGGTGTGGACTGATGATGGTACAGGAGATAATTATACTACACAGGAGCACTAGAAGAGTGAAATGCTTAAGCCCTTCACCTATGGTTCTGCATGTGAGTTGATGGCTGCCGCTGAATTGTTCGGTTGGTGCTTTCAAGTGTACCGAAATGGCCAAATATTTTACACCTTTCGACAACCGCCAATGCCTCTTAAACATCTTACATTCACAGGTGACGATTTCAGTGGACACTTTGATGTTTATGAATGTTTAAACTCTCAAAAGCTGGATGTGAAGTTATCGATGAAATCGGTTGTAAGCTTACAACGCTTGACAGATGCCGAATGTCACTTCAACACAAGTCCTGCAAATACTGTCGTAATTGAAACAAACCATGAACCTCAAACTGATTATGACAGCAGCAATCCAAGCTGTGAGATTTGAGACAAGATTACTGTTCACATGGCCAACTGTAAGTTGCATGCTCAAGAGTAAGCTCAGTGCACAGCTTGGTCATGTTACAACCGGAGGGCCGAACTCACAATGTGGTATACAAAGAGATCCTTAACAAATAATTATTGGCATATTTTCCCTCAGTTTAAAAAGGTTAAATTTTCTTCTTAATAAAAATTTTAATGTAGTACTTTGCCGCTGCGAAGCGCGAGTATTTTGCTAGTATATATATATATATATGCCAGCGACACTCATAACAATGACAAAACAATTACATTGTCAATCATGTTACGTTATTATTAAAATGTTTCCTTTTCTTTTTCATTACTTTTTTAACACACAACTTCTCCGCTGCAAAGCGCAGGTATTTTGCTATATATATATATGTATATACTGTATATGCGTATATATGTATATATATTGTGTGTGTGTGTGTATGTGTGTGTGTCTGTATCTATATATATGACAGCAACACTCATATCAGTGACAAAACAATTACATTAACAATCATCTTACATTATTTTTTAAAATGTTTCCTTTTCTTTTTCATAACTTCTTTAACAAACTACTTCTCCACTGCGAAGCGCGGGTATTCTGCTAGTTGTAAATATTTGTGTAAATAAAAGTGTGTTGGGTGAACTAACGATGTCCGTCTGTCTGTGTCCGGGGCCAGTTCCACAGTGGCGTAGTCGGTAGGATGCTCCGTCTGGTTCAAGACGGGGACCTGGAGAAACAAATCAGTCTGTGGACGGCCCGGCGCAGCAGCGGACCCCACACAGTCGCCGCAGGAGCGGCGCATGCACAACCCCGCGGGAGCGGTTCTCCTCACGGACCGCCGCCGGTCCACAGAATGGACATGTTCCCTGGGTGCGGAGAAAGGAAAACGGGCGTTGCCGGAGTGCAGCGGGCTCCTAGAGTCACGCTGTCAGGAAGGACGGCCAGGACGGCGTTGCTATACAGAAGGCCACACTGAGGCAGGCGCCTCGGAGTGACAGGATCCGGGAGGCAAGTGCCCTGCCCTGCGGTAGTCGGCCCTTCGGGGTCGGTCTCACCTTTGTTTCAGCAGGCAGGGACGATCCGGATCCGCGTCCATGGCAGGGGCACGCCGGTCCACACGCCATCAGCAGTGCGAGGGTGGCAGCAGGAGAAGCTGCGAAATCGGAGCTGCTACAGCTCAAAACACCGCAGCAGTTGCGAGGCTGCCAGGAGGCACGCCACCGCACCTGGTGAGAGAGAGCCAAAATGGCCGCAGACCGGAAGTCCCACCCGCTGACAGGCACGGGATTGGGCGGTGTGTCAGCTGTACTTATCAGTAGCACCTGATGACACCGGCTCTCTCGAATCAATAACACAATGTCTTACTGGTATTTCTGAATGGATGAATAGTAATTTTCTCAAGTTAAATAAAGAGAAAACTGAAATTGTATTGATTGGCAAAAACGGATTAAGTGAGGTTATCAAAAATAATCTTGACGCATTAGGATTAGAAGTTAAGACCGAAGTAAAAAACTTAGGGGTAACCGTTGACTGTAACCTGAATTTTAAATCACATATTCTTCAGACCACTAGGACAGCATTTTTTCACTTAAGAAATATAGCAAAAGTTAGACCTCTTATATCATTGAAAGATGCTGAGAAATTAATTCACGCTTTTGTTTTTAGTTGATTAGATTACTGTAACGCACTCCTCTCAGGACTACCCAAAAAAGACATAAATCATTTGCAACGAGTGCAGAATGCAGCTGCTAGAATCCTAACTAGGAAAAGAAAATCCGAACACATCTCTCCAGTCTTAATGTCACTACACTGGTTACCTGTGTCTTTCAGAATTGACTTTAAAATTCTGCTTATAGTTTACAAAGCCTTAAATAATCTCGCTCCATCATATATATCGGAATGTCTGACACCCTATATTCCAAATCGTAATCTTAGATCATCAAATGAGTGTCTCCTTACAATTCCAAAAGCTAAACTTAAAAGAAGTGGTGAGGCGGCCTTCTGCTGCTATGCACCTAAAATCTGGAATAGCCTGCCAATAGGAATTCGCCAGGCTAATACAGTGGAGCACTTTAAAACTCTGCTGAAAACACATTACTTTAACATGGCCTTTTCATAACTTCACTTTATCTTAATCCTGATACTCTGTATGTTCAATTCATTATAATAACTATTCATGGTGGCACTAAAATCCATACTGACCCCTACTCTCTCTTCTGTTTCTTTTTCCGGTTTTTCTGTGGTGGCGGCCTGCGCCACCACCAACTTACTCAAAGCACCATGATGTCCCAGCATTGATGGACTAAAAGCCAGAAGTCCACGTGATCATCATCATCATCATGTCCTTCCGTGAAAACCATAAATACAAAGAGGACTGTTTCATTTATGTTAGGTAGATTGCCCAGAGGGGACTGGGCGGTCTCATGGCCTGGAATCCCTGCAGATTTTATTTTTTTTCTCCGGCCGTCTGGAGTTTTTTTTTTGTTTTTTCTGTCCCCCCTGGCCATTGGACCTTACACTTATTCTATGTTAATTAATGTTGACTTATTTTATTTTCTTAATGTGTCTCTTATTTTTCTATTCTTCATTATGTAAAGCACTTTGAGCTACATTTTTTTGTATGAAAATGTGCTATATAAATAAATGTTGTTGTTGTTGTTGTTGTTCTTGTGTGCCCGCCGATGATTGGTTGGAGCAAGGAATGTCCGTCCCGGGCCAAAGAGAGACCCGATTGGGGCAGAGGGAGAGGCCCGCAGGAGGCAGATGACGTATCCGGCTGACGGACAGGTAAGCCCACCGACGCCTGTCTCCCTGTTCTTGCCGGTGGCTCTGCGTCAGCCGGCGGTGTGCCTTCGGCCCGTAGAGTCACCTTTGTTGCAGGTGGTACGTGCTCTCTCCGTGGAGCTGGAGAAGCTGAGGGGGGCGGCGATCGCGTCATCCTAGATGCCGCAGGCTGCGGAGGAACGGCACGGTGCTGGAGCCTTTGGCCGGAGGAGCATGGCGGGGAAGGTGAGTGTTGCCCTCCCCGTGCAGCATGAGGGAGAAGTCGCTGAAATTAGCTGTGATATTAATGACCGGCAGCAAGTACGCGATTCTCTGACAGCAGACGCGGCAGTGCAGGCTGCGTGCGGAGCGCGGAGAACGAGATCGCAGGGGCTGGCAGGACAGGGGCTGATGAGTGCCCTGGGTCCTAGCGCCTTGGGCACCAAGCCCGCGGCAGTCTCCTGTCAGTCTGCAGGGACGCAGACGGGGCTGGATTTGAGCTTTCGCCATGCTCAGACCCAGACTGTCAGAGGAAAAGGAGGAATCGAGGGGTGAATGCCGGTTCCTCCGATAGGAAGGGACGTGTCGCTGGGTGCGAATGTCCAGTGAAGGGCCGTCCTCTGTGGAGGCAGAGGGAAACCCCTGGGCGGGTGGAGGAGCCGGAGCAGTCCCAGCGATGACGAACGGATGGGCATGGAACCTGCGGCAGAGGCGCAGAACAGGCAAGTCGGGGGCTGCCGGTAGGGGGGGAGAGCGCTGTGGGTACAGAGAACGGAGGGACACCTGGTGCCGGTGTCCAGGCAGTGCTTCTAAGCCCTCCCTTTTCTAAGCCCTCCCTCTTTACAGGACCGAAGCCCCGACGAGCAGTAGGACCTGCCCTGTTGGGAACCTGCCCTCCTGGAACGGGCTGCTCCACGGGAGGACTCTCCATCGGTCGACCGGATGGTGCCCCAGCTGGCGGGGACTATGGAGGCGAGAGCGGTGCAGACCGGAGGGGTGCAACGGCCTCGGAAGGGGTGCTGAAGTGATGCGTCCTGCCCTCTCGGGATGTGTCGCTCTGACCGATGTGTCTTTGCTGGCAGTGGGGCACTGTCGCATGCGGCTGGGGGTGGAGTCCAGCCGGGACGCCCAGGAGGACCGGAGGAGGGCTTGTGCCTGCTCCAGACCACGAGGGGGCGACCGCCCTGGTTGTGTTGGGGGCCACGGGTAGAGGGCTTGAAAGCCCAACCCTGTAGGGGCCCGTGGCCACGCCCAGGCGGTGCCCCGGTGCCTGAAGAACCCCGGGACACCAGGAAGTGCTGGCGGGAAGAGGACTGGGGACACCCGGAGGGCTTCTGGGTGCACAGCCGGCACTTCCGCCACATGGGGGTGAGTCCGCAAGGGATTGCCAGGAAAGCAGCTGGAGCCCATCCAGGCTGGTATTTAAGAGGCCACCTCCCTTCCATCATCAGCAAGATTCGGATGGAAGAGGACGGAGCTCGAGAGTGGAGAGGAGGTGGCCAGAAGGAAAGGCATTTGGTGACTGTGAGGCCTTGACTTTGGGGGATCGGTGCTGGAGGCACTGGGACGTACGCTAAAAGAATTGTAAATATTTGTGTAAATAAACGTGTGTTGGGTGAACTAACAATGTCCGTCTGTCTGTGTCCGGGGCCAGTTCCACACAAGATATACATTTTCTAGGAAAACAAGGTGGCAGAAACAGAGTGAACATAATATGTAGGACCTGCTACACAGTCCCTTGCAGTTCATTTGAATGCACTTGAGAGTTAATGAGTGTTTCTTTGAGATTCTATCTCTGCTTTTGTGATTTATTCGATTTTCTGATGTTTTTGCTGTTCTTGACCACTCTTTGCATTTCATTTAGGGACTTTGTTCACCTTAATTCTCTTTGCCTTTTTCAGGCAATTGCTTTTTTGCCTTTTGTGCTTGACAGAGCTTCTTGTTGTTACAGAGCATTTTTGTAATAAATACATCTTTTTATTTATAAAGATTCTGTGTGCCCTTGTTACTGGCTGGTTTTGATGGTTTTCCCCTCTAATGGGCAATTTTGAAAGTTTTTGGGAACTGAAGTTTCATAACAAGTACAATGTGAAAGGTCTTTAAAGGAATACTCCATCCAAAAACATTTTTTATATGTTACTTACCCCATGTGATTTGTAGTTAATGGAGAACGGAGATAACAATGTTTCTGATAGAATGGGAGCCTAAGGTGATCAAAGGTGGACAACAGCAAACAATATCAATATCAAAAATATCTATGAAAAAATCTCATGTTACTTGAGTCACAAATTCATTATGTCAAGGCGTTCAGTAGTATGCTCACAATGTGCAAAACACTTGAAGCTTTTGCTAAAATATTGTTAAAAAATAGCTCAAAAAAATGCAAGTAGTCCACAAACAGAAAGTCTGTTTACACACGATTTCAGTTTTAAATTGAAGACAGGATACTTGACCAATGAATGAGAAGGAACGGCAGATCTAAAAACCACACAGGGTAAGTAACAATTAATCAAAATATAATTTTTGATTGGAGTATTCCTTTAAACCACCACTTGCTTCCCTGTATTGCAAGAAGGTTTCTCACATTTTGTATGACAAGGTGCTATACAGATTCTGATATACAATATAAATATTAATATCCAATAATCCATCCAATCCATCCAAACTGTTATTATCGGGGAAGTGCAGCCTATTCTGGTAGCACTTGAAACAAAGTAAAGACCAACCCCAGATAGGATGCTATTATATTGGATTAAATCTCACATACACTAACACTAATCCATGTCTTTGCAATGTGCAACAACACCCAAGCACTCAGAGAAAAATTTATAGAGATACAGAGGAAGCATGAACACTCCACATAGATAGTGACATGGCTGAGATTAAGACCTTGTCTTCTAGATCTGTAACGTCACCATGTTACTCTCATTTACATGTACAGTAATACCTTGATTTACAAATTCTCAGAGAACAAAGCTCCTTTTTATAATGAAGTTGTGATAAGCTCTTCTCCTTTGGTCAAACCCATTAGCCACTAGCAAGTCTCTTTAAGGATCCAGCTGGAATCGGTTCAATAGGGAAGGTGCGGCAGACCTAGTTACTTATAACCCCAAGTGAGGTGTGACGCAGAGTCAACGGCGTGACTGTCTAGGCAGTGAACAAGGCACATGAAAGAGTTGAGAGCCTCATGGAAGGGGTCATGGAAGATCAGGGCTGCTGCAGCAGCATCAGCTGAGGATGGAGATGGCAGTTTTGGCCACTGAATAAAGAACATCCTTTTATATACCATCTACTCCCATTGTTGTCAGAGGTGCTAGTTCATTCCTCCATCTTTCACTCCAGGGTCATTATGACACATGTCCATATTCCTCCTATGGTGCACCTACCTCTGTTAAAGAAGTGTCTTATAACCAACTGGAACACATCTACATTTTAACTAAAGTATTACTAAATTATTTTAGAACAAAGCTATGCTCTTTGTGAAAGCTTATGGAAGAGTCGCAAGAGACTAGAGCTCAAGAAAATAAAGTCTGAATTAGCGTAAGCCACACTAATTCAGAAATGTAATGATTTACTTTATGAGGTAGAAGTACATAATAAACAAGAATAGTTGTGTCACATATTTGAAATATTATCATATTCATGATCAGCAACCCTGAAATAATATAAAATAACACTCCACATTCCTATATTAAAGATCCCCATTTTTCAAAGTTTTGTGGAAAAGAGTAACTTTGACCCCTAGTATGCCATTAGAAGGGGTGAACCCATGGGGTCGGTTGATGTGGTATGCACAACTTTATGTCCTTCTGATCATTTTGTTGATCTCACCTACTGGTTTTCTCTTTATCATAAGAATGTAATTTCCTGTGCAAATAATGTCCAAAAATAGCCAAAAACAAGTGTCTTTGGGTGTTGAAGGCCCCCAACCTTGGCATCTTACTTTACGTTTTCTCGTAATGGTGAGTCAGGAGGCACCAGACAAAAAATAAACTGAAGTGATTTCAAAGCATTCATAAGTAATTCTTATGAACACAAAAGCATATTATTAAGAGAAAACACTTGGGATTAAGAATTACACTTTCATTCGACTTATTTTGGCTAGTATTTTGATTCTGGTAACAATCTAAGATACTAATGTAACAGATTGTTGCTTTGATTTTGACTACTCATTTGCTCATCTGTCTCTCTCCTCAAATTAACATTCAGTCTTTTTGTACATTTCATCTGAGCTGGTTTCTCATTCACTTCTTTAGATGAAAAAGAAGCTAAAAGAAGCAAGGAAGGCCTGAAGTCAGTTTTCCTTCCTCAAAACCTTCTATGGCAGAAGAGTTACTGTCTGACTGGTAAACCTCAAAATTGTCACCATAAAAACATTATGAAAAAGTAATCTCTGTTATCAGAATAAGTCCTTAAATTAATGCATGTTAACTTACTGGTCAGCAAAATTATATGTTGAGAATAAGAAATGAAACACTAAACGAGGACTAAAATACTCTTTCCTTGTTGAAATGGCAAAGAATGTAATACAGTAAAGCAGTTAAAGGTTGGCAAAGTATAGCTAATAACTGGCAGTGGATTGCATTAGAGAAATGAATTAGTCTTCAAAAGACAGCCATGATGACAAAATAAAGTGCTCACACTAGACACAGGGGTTAACTTAAAAACAGTACATCTCACATAAGTCATAGCTCAAAACCTCTGGATGTAGTGGTGAAATAAAAAATGCAGAGTTAGAAAATAACAACAGTCCAAAACCAAAATAGTGACAATGCATAAGCATATGCTAGCCCCTAAAGAACAATGTCTTCTTCTCTGGGCTCAATTGTTTAGATCCAATGACTGTAACTCAGATCAATATGCAAATGAAAACAAGAAATATGCCTTTCATCCAAAATGTACAAGGGCACTATAAAACAGTCTATAAAGCCATGAATGCTTAAATAGCAATTCAGTAGAAACAAACAACACTTCTATTGTTCTGTGTCACAAAACAGGCCACAATTGCTTCATTGTTTAGATTTTACATGGCCATCTGAATCTGCATTTTGTTCATTACAAACAATTTTTATTTTTTTTATTTTTTATAAATCATGCTCCTCTATATAAAATGTTTCTATGCGTGTGTGTATGTGTGTTAGCATCCATCCATCCCTTTACTGAATATGATTAACTCAATATATTGTATTTGAATATATATGTCCACATACATCTATAGCGATAAAGCTTAAATGTCAGAAACAAAGTTCCGATAAATATTTAAAATTTATACTGTAGCACTCTGCCAGTCATCATTTTGGAAATGTAATGCTGTCTAATTTTCATTCAGAATTTCATACAAACTAAAGAAAGAAAGAAGGGACTGTGTTGTGAAAAAGGAATAGAGTCGCTTGTTGCATAGTAACGGATAGGCACAGTTAAAAATGTGGAATGCGTAAAATTCCATCAGGTCTAGCTGGGATCTCATTGCCACATCCAAGTACACTCTACATAGAGGACTGGAACATGGAAGCTCTGGCGCTATTGCTATTAGTGATTATTATTGTCATTAACTTAATGTACTAATTGGGGCAATCTGTTTTAAAGATAAATATCACATTCTGCAAGTGTAGATTTTCATTACTTAAGTTATGCTGCTCCTTGGAACTTTGTCTGTAGGCGCTGAACATTAATTATTCTCGGATTTTCATACATGTCACAGATATCAGGTTTCAAATGCCTAAGACTTCCAAAGCTGAAGCTGGAAATTCATTCACCCAACAATGAAAGGGATTATGCCACACAGTATGTTTTTCCCTTAGGGTAAACCTTTGAAAATGGACATTTTAAAAATTAAAAATTAAGAAAAGAATGAGTGAAATATTTATAAAAGTCCTTTCAACTTGTAAACCTCACAGCAAGTAGCTTTGCATTGCTCTTGAGTAAATACATTTTTTGGGCTGATGCTGCTTTTTTTTTAAAGTAAACTGCTACTTTTAGACTCTTTATTCTAGTTTAGCAGAAACTGTGCTGACAAACAGCTTCCTTCATTGCTACTGAAAAGGAGGTCATTAAAGCTCATACATACTTCCTGAAACACTATATGGCATCCCTGGAAATGCAGACAAGTTAAACAGCCTCCCTCTAATTTCTGGAAAAAAATGGTTCTAATTTATTTACTTAAAATATTGTTTTTTTAAAACGTACGTTTTGGAAAAAGAGAAAAAAAAACATAAATGGCATACTATACAGCAGATATACTGTATATACAGTATATGCTTATAAAAGCAAAAGTTGATATACTTTGACTGATTCTATATTAAAAACAAAAAAGTTAAAAGCACAATATTTTTGCTATTAAGACTCCATCTTCTGGGACCACATATCTAGTGGGAAAAAAGCAGAAAAGGACATAAAAAGGAGTTGGGGCTTCCAGCCAGAGATTCAGTGTTTTATTGTCAAGTTTGAGTTTAAATAAAGGCATATGTGTAAGACATAGAAATATGTTCCTCTTGACTGCTGCTTGGTGTAATGACAACTAGGTCCTGATAGGGTCTTCTTTTGTATCAACTGGAGCAGAACAGGAGGAGTGACAAGATACTGGTAGTGACATCAGTTGGCATTGCACAGGACTTTCTCAGCGATGTTACGGTGATGGAAACAAAAGTTGTTATTGTAAATTGTGCAACTCATTCTCTTATCTCCCCTGTGTTCTGTAAACATGATCCCCATTGTCATGTTTTGAATGCACTCAGAATAGTGAAAGGGTGTGAGGCCTTTTAAAAGTTCTACAAACTACGATATGGCCTCATCCCAGGCAGCCAGCTCCAAACCACCACTACCAGGCTTTGTCCTACATATAAAGGCCCAAAATGAGGATGTGATTTAAAATGTTCAAAAACATCTTAAATACTCAAAAATACCGTTCAAGAGAGAGCAACAATAATAAACTTGACTTGGAAAGACAATGCCTAAGCAAAATATTTATAAATAAGGTTATTTATTTTAAAGACAAGATATAAGAACAAAATGGTGAAAAGCAAAAAGGGATTAGCCTAAAAGGCAGCCCCAGAGCAAACAAGTCCCAATATGCAAATCAAAAATAATCCCCAAAGCGGATGAAAAATCCAGGAACCAGAAAAATAGTAAAAATAAAGAGACTCTTAAAATGTCAATGAACCACTAAAGGCTCTGCTACTAAACCTCAAAATTTATAGGTTGAGGGCAGTCAATCAGCCACATTGTCAGATTGGCCCTGCCTCTTGGGGGTCCCACTCAAAAAACACAAGGAACATAGGAGAAAATAAAATATGTACAAATGAATCTAAGAAAAACACTTTTCACATTAATCAAAAAAGACAAGTGAAAACCACAAACATAATCAACACAAAAAGACAAAAAATATTAGAAAAATAACAAAATAATTAAATAAATAAAGAATAAATTTGAGCCTGGGTTGCTACCCTTTGAAGAAATGTCTGCTTAGTAAGGCCTGGAGGGGTAAAGAATTATTTTGTATTACTGTTTGTTTTACTTTGTATTCTTTTATCAATTACTCTATTGCATGTTTAATGAATAAAAGAAATGCACTATTTTTTATATTTATGACTGTTAGTCATTATTGCAAGTGTGGCGATGCCTCAAGGTTACTAAATGTGTGTACATTGTCGGAGATGGCTGGGGTGGCGACCACCCTGGTACCTTTGGGGGTCACGGGTACAAAGCTTTGAAGCTCAACCCTGTAGGGGCCCGTGGTCACCGCCAAGGGGCGCCCAATGCCTTTGGAGCCCTGGACCTCAGCACTTCCACCAAACCTGGAAGTGCTGGGGGGGGAGACGAGCAGGGACACCCGGGGTACTTCCAGGGATGCAGCCGGCACTTCCGCCACACTGGGGAGTGTCGGTGGGAGATTGCTGGAACAGACCTGGAGCACATCTGGGTGCTTATAAAAGGGGCCGCCTCCCTTCATGTGATGACTTGAGTTGGGTGGAAGAAGGACGACGTCTGGAAGGAGGCAAGGAGGTGGCCTGAAGGAAAGGAAGGCATTGAACTGTGAGGCCTGGACTTAGGGGACTTGGGGGACTGTGAGTACTGTAAATATGACAAATAAACGTGTGTTGGGTGACATGAACGTGTCCACCTGTCTGTGTCCGGGCCGGCTACCACAACATATACAGTGGCACAGGAGTTAACACTGCCCTGTCCATGTCGGAGTTTGCACTTTCTTTGATTTTTTTTTGAGAGTTTTGGTTTCTTCACACATCATAAAGAATAGAAACACTAAACTGACCAAGCATATGTGTGTGTTTGTGTGTGTGTTGTCAGGTAAATGGTACCAGAGTTGGTACAGAGAACAATCCAAAAAGACAGAGAAAGAAAATTTTAATCTAGTGAATAAAGCCTCATCATGATACTGTGGTTAAGCAGGAGTTTGCAGGAGACATTATCCCCTGTTAGTGTAAGGAGTGCCCTGAAAGCAAATCAGCCAAGGGCTCTACAGTAAGGAAGAGAGTGTGCGGCCCTACGATGAAGCTTACAGGTATATCCCCAGGACAGTAGAGGGTAACAGGAAAGCCAAATGGGGAGGTTGTGTTTTTTTATTGACGGAAGAGTATGGGTACATGCAAGTAAATGAAGGGCACTTGAGTCCCCCAAGAAAGGCTGCAGAAAAAGAGAAACACAAAATTATTTTCACATCAGGTGGTATATATAGACTATCATTTTCCCAATGTCCACATGTGATTTTCCTCAAGTTTCCTCATGTCTCCTTCTCGATCCCAAAGATGCGGATGATAGATTAATTAAAAACTCTGCATTTATCTTGTGACTATTAGTGTGAGTATGTGCATGAGGGTATTATCTGCTGGACTGGAATCCCATCCTGAGTTGTTTCCTACTCCAGCTACCGGTGAATCATTTAAGAAGTAAGTGTGTATTGTAAATTGATGAATGGAAGAGACATTTTATCTTAAGAAATAAACTGTAACTAGTGGACTGCTATTAAAACATACAGTAAATATTATCATCTAAAGACAGACTTTTAAATAGAAGCAATTTTTCAACAAACCTTTACATTTATTTCTCCTTAAATAATTTGTTTTTGTTCTATTTATAATGACTTAGAACTGTTTACATCAATTAATGAATAATGCAATCAGTGTGGAAGTGAACCAGAGGCTCACTTTGCACTGTCATGTAAAAAGCAGAAACACTCCTTGGATGTGATTGCCAGTCAATTACAGGGCATACAAAAGTAAAGCCTCACACAAATGCACATGCCAAGGCAAATGAGAGACATCATTTGGCAAAACAACTTGTCTTTGGGAAATATCCAAAATCTTAGTAAGAAACCCTAATGTAAAGTTGGAGAACATCCCAGATTCACAGGAAAGGCCTAAATAATAAACAAAATAAACTATTCTTGACATTGATATGATAAGCAGAGGCCATAAAATGCCCATGAGATATGCTATAGTAAATGTTATTTGGATAAAATATATGTTAAAGAATATTGATATATACAGTGAATTCAGAAAGTACTTACACATCCTCACTTTCCACACATTTATTGTGTTATAGATTTTATTTTAAATGGATCAATTTGCCATTTTTGCCCATCAATCTATACTCAATGACAATATGAAAACATGTTTTCAGAAAGATTTGCAAATGAATTACAAATCAAAAATTGAAATTTCTCATTCACATAAGTATTACGATTCTTAATTTAGTATTTTGTAATAGTCCTATTGGCAGCAATTACAGCTTCAAGGACAAGTCTTTACAAGCTTTGCACACCTATGTTTGGGCTGTTTATCCCATTCTTCCTGGCATATCCTCTCAACCTCTGTTAGATGGAATGGAAAGCTTCTGAAATCTACCATCTTTAGGTCTTCCCACAGATGTCCTGTAGGGCTTAAGTCTAGGGTTTAGCTTGGAACACCGAAGGACAGTCAAGAGACTTGTCCCAAAGCCACTTTATTGGTGCCTTGGCTGTATGCTTCAGATTATTGTTGTGGTAAAAGATGAACCACTGCTCCAGTCTGAAGTTTTTTTGCAAACTGGAGCAGGTTTTCTGCAAGAACCTCTCTGTGTTTGGCTGCATTTATTCTTACATTATTTCCCTGTCCCTGCTGCTGAGTAGCACCTCCATGGCATGCTGCTGTCACCACCATTCTTCACTGTGGGAATGGTAATAGGCAGGAGATGAGCAGCACCTGGTCTTTGGTGGAACTAATGCTTGGTGTTCTGCCTGAAGAGTTCAATTTTTGTCACAGCTAAGATTATTTTTTTCTTAATCCTGTCTGGTCCATTAAATATTGTTTGGGAAACTGCAAGTGGGATGTCATATGCCTTTTACTCAAGAGTGGCTTCTTAGATTGTCATTCTTCTGACAGGTTCTCTTATCTCAGCAGAGAACTTCTGAAAATCTGTTAGAGAGTGACCAGTGGGTTCTTAGTTACCTCCCTGAGGTTCCAAACATCTTCCATTTCACAATTATTGGAGCCACTGTGCTCCTGGGAACACTTCAAAGTTTTAGAAATGGTGTTATTGCCTTGCCGTGATCTACGCCTCACCAGAATTTTATCACAGAGGTCTTCACAGAGTTTCTTGGACTTCATGGCTTGTTTTTGTCCTGACATGCAGTGTAAACTGTGGGACCTCATATACACAGATGTGTGCCTTTCCAAACTCTTTCCAGTTGATTCAGTCTGCCACAGGTGGACTCCAGTCACGTTCTGGACACATCTCAAGGATAATAAAAGCAAACAGAATGCACCTGACCACAAGTACCCCAGAGAAGGGTCTGAATATTTATAGAAATGTGAGATTTCAGCTTTTGATTTTTAATAAATGTGCAAACATTTCTAATAGCATGTTTTCACTTTGTCATTATAGGCTATTGATGTATAGAAAACATGGAAACACATCCATTTAAAATTAAACCAACAAAAAAATAAAGTGTGTAGAAAGTGAATGAGTCTGAATACATTCTGGATCCATTGTGTATGTGTAACTTATTGTATATATAATACTGGTCAAACGTTTTAGAACACCCCCATTCTTCGATTGTTTATTAAAAACTAAGCAGGTCAAGTCTTGTGAATGACCTGAAATGATACAAAATCAAACGGTAAACTATCAGACTTTAAAAAAAGTTTGGGTTACCGGGAACTGAAAAAATAACACAAGTTTGTGTTGCACAGAAAGGCAATGTAGGAAGTAGTATACTGCTGTCATAACAGCAAGAAAAATGAAATTAATAAAGGAAGACAGACAGACTTTCATAACCTTTAAAAGTGTAGGGCTTTCCTTTAAAGAAATTGCAACAAATACCAAGGTATCAGTGAATGCATTTTCTTCAAAAGGAACCTGGAAACTAAAGGAAACTCTGACATGAACAGGTCTGGCATTCACCATTATGGCAGTAACATATTACTTCCTGCAGTGCAATATTGTGCAAATAATGCTTTGGAGAGTTCATCCCAAATCTGTTTTAATACAGACAAACAGTTTATAAGTAATCAACCAACACTGGTGCATTTGCAGGAACTGTTTGCATCAGCCTTCAATGCTTAGTTAAATTCCATTTGTGCAGGTAAGCAGTATATCTATCTGTTCCTTGAAAAAGGCCTTTTTGCATAACTGAAAATTACATTATCTTTCAGTTTTTGGTAACCTAAACATTTTTTTAACTCGAGCAGTTTCAGGTTATTAATTGTACTTGAACGGCTTAAATTTCAATAAAAAACTGCAAATACTAGGGGTATAGTATAATTAAAAAAAAAAAATAAAATA
>JANRMT010062854.1:111543402-111575997 GCA_026402145.1 Polypterus bichir lapradei | reverse complement strand
TATATATATATATATATATATATATATATAAAACTAGGATTACATGAGTAACCAGAAAACAACCAGCAGAAGCAGGTTTCTTGAATGGGAAACAACAAAATTTTCAAAAGCAACAAAAATAGATGTCCATTCTCTCTGACAAAGGCATATACACTCATCATTGAAAATGCTTAATCCAGTTCTAGGTGATATTTCTTGACATGATATACTTTGATATAGGGCCATCGTCTGCCCTGGCAGCACTGGATTCAAGGCAGGAACTAACCCTTAACAGTGTGCCAGTCTATCATGGGCCTATAACACATTAACTAATATGGTGACAATGTATACTCACTAATCAAACTGACCTATACAAATCTGAGATATGGAAGAAGAAATAAAGTATCCAGGAGAAAAAAAACATTCAACAGGGAAAATGTACAAACTCCACACAATGAGTGATTAAGCCAGGATTCTCTTCCAGGTCTTTTCTCCAGTAAAGCAGTAGCACTAACCACTGTGGTACCATGATGCCCTTCACTAAATGAGTATCCCACAGTAGGGTAGCTTATTGTAATATAAATTATAAGAACAAAAAAATGTTGCCCTGTTTGTGAAAATTAAATAATGTGTAAATATGAAAGGTAATTTCAGTGCTTTGATTCACCCATTCAATTTCTAAACTGGCTTATTCCAGTTGTGGCCCACAAAGAGCCAGTGCCTATCCAAGACACAATGAGTGCAAGGCAGAAAAAAGCCCTGGTCAGTCCACTGCAGGACACATGTTTGTATCCTGAACTGCCATGTAACTTAACATCACTTTAGCCTATAGAAAGATGAAGCAAAGAAGAGCCACATGAGGTGGGTGGTGGGGTTTGGGAGTATAACAAGACACACCAGCCAGTAAACATATCTGGATCTGAGAGGTAATAAAGTTGCATGTGGTGCCACCATGCTGTTTTTTTAAAATGTCTGCATTAAGTGATTTTGTTATGTGAGGGTTATTTTTTTAATTATTTCAGTAACTCACAATGCATGCAGCTTGCTTAATTCAGACTTGTTTCTAAAATAAGCCTTATTGCCATTTTCAGATAATTCTGAGTCACCTCTCTTACACATTCTTTTATGATCCCCTAATGAATGATTCTATATTAAATAACAAGATGAATAGTTATTTGAAAATTTCTGGATAAACACTGTGGAAGAAAAAGGCTAACAAGGAGCAGTTTGGGAATTCATTCCTGTCATCTTTAGGGAATTTGACAGGTTTCTACTGCCAGCACAGCCCTTCTCAAGTTACACAAGTGGGCGGTGTAGCATTACACTGAAGGCACCACAGCGAGTCATGCTGTTCAGGTGTGACTGCAGGACAAACCACAGTCAAAAATAGAATTGAGTGGAACAGTACCATGTTTCTCTACAAGGCTGACCTCATGCACAATACACTTCCCTTCACCTTCTCATCCTTTTCATAATTAAAGTTGTGCTCTTATTCCCAGCATCCCAAAATGAATTCACTATCACCGTTTTTAGTTGACTTCCTTGAGTTGGCAGAGGTGAGGCACAAACCCACAATGCAGCAATTAAAGTCCGTCAGTCCATTGCTCAGTTAAACAAGATCTCCATTAGCAAGCTGCAGATCTGGTTCTCTTACCTTGTGACATGACATTCCTGGCCAGAGACTGTCTCAGGTAGCCTTACTGCATGTGCTGCTTGTTACAGCAGCATGGTGACAGTAGTTAGCACTGGTGCCTCACTGGTGCTCAAAGCTGGGCATGAACCAAAACTGGGTGGCACTCCAGTCTATCACACCGGGCTGTGGAGCCAGTAGATAAATCCTTTAACTCCTTAGTTTCCGGTACTTCTGACTCCGACTCCCCAACTCCGACTCCTCTGTATTTAATATGCTAATGTATTTTCCATGTTGATTGGAGGAAGGCAACATACACATCATTTAACCACAGAACTACTGGCTAGGAAGCTGACTCTCTACCGAATTGGCCAGTTTAAACAAAAGACAAGAACCCCTGAACATACAGCAAGCCATAGCACACAACTCCACCCACATCATTACACTTGTTTACACTCAAATTAACTTGTTAAACACATTATATCTGAAATAAAATGAAAACACTTTTTGCAATGTACCATAATCCAGATTACAATATGTGAATGTCTGGTTGTAAAATAGCTCAGCTGAACTTCACATTAGTAGTAACACAACTATGCACTGGGCATTATTCTTACATCAGAGAAGTACTTAATTATGACTATTGTATGTGAAATGGAACATTTCAACTTGCTGTATTTTTTTTTATTACAATTTAAATTTGTTAGGAGTCAGAGTCAGTATATTTTTGCCAACTCCGACCCTGGCTCCAGGTACCCCAAACTGTTTCCAACTCTGACTCTTCGACTTCGACTCCACAGCCCTGCTATCACATGACATATTTAAACACACACCCACTTACAGACATTTTTTTTCACTTTTAGCCAATTTATACTCACTAATTAACCTAACTTTGATATTTTTAGAGGTTTGAGTGGAAAACTGAAATAAATAGCCACTCAAAAACTGTAAGAACATACGAACTCCACACAGGCATCAGCTCTAACCACTGCACTAGAGACACTCAAATCATACTAAAGTAACTGGCAACTCTAAATTAGTTTTGAATGTTGTGAATGAAAAGACAAACAAAGATAAAGATTTGGGGCACCCTTGAACAAACCCTGTATAATGGAAGAAAAACAACAAACACAATGTTAACGTGTAATCTGAGAAATGTCTGCACAGACATGAGTCTACAACTAGACTGAAGACAAGATAGCAGTGGAGCCTATTAAGTAGCATGCAAGGTGGAAGAGGCAGGCTCAGGGGACCGGAACCCAAAAATGATGCCATTTGTCTTTCCATTGCCTGCTGTCAGGTCTGTGGGATATAAGAGAGGAGATGCACCATGCAATAGCAACAACCTTTGACTCAGTGTGGAATTACCATTAAACGAGCCATGAAGTTGACTCCCAAGCATACTGTATGTGTGTGACAATGTATTATATGAACGTGTCATGTAATAAACCACCGACACTTTGTTTGTGCTGGTATAGGCTCTGGGTCCTGAACCCACTTGCTCCAGTAATGTAATGTGTTCATAAAATGTGAGGATGCAGGAAATTGCTTTGTTCTTCAAATTTCTTATTCAGCAAATGGTTATCTGCAATACTGTAGGTACTGGATACCTATTATTTTTTTTTAA
This sequence comes from Polypterus bichir lapradei, assembly GCA_026402145.1. Taxonomy (NCBI): domain Eukaryota; kingdom Metazoa; phylum Chordata; class Cladistia; order Polypteriformes; family Polypteridae; genus Polypterus; species Polypterus bichir. The sequence goes on along the minus strand of JANRMT010062854.1, from coordinate 111,572,761 downwards.
CTATAGTAAAGTTTTGTAAAGTTTCAAAGTGCCTTTTCTTGTACTGAATACCTATTACTTTTTTTTAACTATAGTAAAGTTTTGTATAGTTTCAAAGTGCCTTTTCTTTATAACTGAATAGCGAAAGACAAAGAAACTTCATGTACTAAAAAAGCACTGTAAAAAAATAAAAAAATCCTGAAGCAATAATGTATAGTGACACTAAGACTGCAGAGATGAATCATTACAAGCAGTGCTCTTTGTGTACAAACAATGCTGTTTTGAGACAAAGGTCTCCAAAATTAAACCATAAGTTCAGTTTTGCTGAAACTTTGTAAAATTGACTCTGAGAATGTCTCTATAAAAAGTAAGTAAGGGGTGGGTGTTTTTTAAAGATTGTGTGAGTCTGCTCTTCAATGGCTACTGCCTTGCGCTTTATAGTGCTGTGGTGGGCTATAGTAAAACCTGAACTGGATACAATTGGTTTGTTAATGGATGGATTATGGATTTTTTTTTTAAATGCACACTGCATGAATAAATAATATCTATATCAATAATAATTACATAATAATATGTAAAGATGAAGTTTAAAATTATTTACTAAAAAATAAGGTACTAATTTCATAAAATAATTTGAAATTTGGTCAAGAAATAGTTGACCTTTGTCACAGCAATTTATGACAGTGTAATAGGTCTTACATGTGTCAGACTCACTCCTAAACAAATTAGAATTGGAATTTGACCTGGAATTGAGTATTTAACAAATGTAATAAACTTTCAGAGTGTGGGAGTATTTAAAAATTAAAAAATCATGCAGATTTCCAGATAACCAAGAACTGCAGACAATTATACAGTACATGTATTTATGTACAGCCAATGGTGTTGAAATTCAATATTTCCGAAAATACTCCTTCTAAAACATTATACATAATTTCACTGTATTTCCTATACTGTAAAAAAACAGCTTAAATAAAGTAATAAAGCAATTTGGACAATCAGGGATTCTTAAAAATTGTGAAAAGTAGCGATTAAGATTTTAACATTGACATTTATTGCCATGTTTGTATTTTAAAGTGAATACAATTTTTTACCACTTTTGCTTTCAATAGAAATAACACTTGGAAACCTAACACTTTGGAAACATACTGTAGTACAGCAATTAAACTGAATTTAAACTGATATTGCCAACTCGCACAAGGAAATTGAAGTTAAACATGATTATAGTGTGCTAGAATGTTTTAAAGTAATAATGCATTTTTGATACAAGTGAATTTTGAAAGTGTTGGGTTCCAACTGCTGTGCTTTGAGATGTTTGCCTGTCCTTAATCATCACTTTAACTGGCACTGTACAAGACACAACAGCTGCAGGTTTCTGTTGAAGCCAATCTTTTAAATCAGAAAATAATTCCTTCCTGTCGTTATCCCCCAGTTTAAATAAATGAGCAAGGTTTATGTGTACAATATGAGTGAAACAGGCTAAAATACTGGTTTGGCGCATGTATATTTGCCATGCCTCAACCATGGACAAACCTACTGCCAACCTCTCGGTCACACCCAAGTTTGACTCAGGCCAAGTATCCTGCCTGCAATCTTGTCCTTTACTTTCAGTTGAAATCAAATGTAAATCAAATTTATTAGACTTTTGAGAGATTATTTATTATATTTATTAATTTTATTTATTGAGCTTTATTCCTTTACAAACATGGTTTTAGCTTTCACACTATTTCTAATGCCATTCACTATCAAATCTAAGACAAAATTCAGCCATTCATCCATCTATTTTCTAACTTTCTTTGCCATTTCAGGGTCACCCAGAGTAGGTGCATGTTTCGGTAAAATACCCTAGGTAAGTTGCAAATCCATCTTAGAGTATATTTTCACAAACATTTGCACTTATTTAAAGAAAGATGGTTTAGAGTCACCAATTAACCCAACACACATATGTTTATGATGTTGGAAAAAAACTCACGCAATAAAATTGCAAAGGAAACATAAGTATGTAAAGCTTGGGCAAAAATACAAATAGTTCAGAATTTCCTACAGTTACAAAATACAAAAAGACAGTTCACTAAACAATTACATCAATTAAAAGCACACATTAATTATGAAATTGATCAGACTGATCAGGTCTCTCTGGACTGAACATGGGAACCACTGCACTAGGAAACCAGATTGGCAAACTACATTAAAACATGACAAAGAAAAACCAACCATGCAAAGTTAACAGAAGTACATAATAAAACCAGAACATTAATACAAATAAAAAAGAAACAAATGCAATAAAATGTAAAAAATAACAAATCATTTTTTTTATTTATATCTGTCACAGTAATGAAGTAAGATACCTGGCCAACGTTCAGTGCTCAGTCATGAAGTCTTTAACATAGTGTTCACTTTTTTTGTACTGTTGTTTATGTTATTGACTACAATTTTTCCATTTTGTATTTTAAACAATATTGACTTATTTGGATTTTGACTTCTGTCTTTATTATTGGCAATGAATGTATCTTATTGTTTATAGTTGCTTCTGACCATCTATGATTTTCTGTCTTTATTCACATGTTCTTTATTTTCTGATTCTGCAAAATTCTCTTATAACATTATCACTGCTTCTTCAGCCTTGCCACATTTGACAAAATATTTTGTGCCCAAAAAATGATTCTAGCCTTACAGCAAAGTGAGGATGCTCTGCAAACTACTGGTGTCCAATCTTGGTATAGTTCCTGCTTTGCAAAAAGTGGATTAAAAAATTAATATGTGGAAGAAATTTTCAAAAATGTATAAGAAAGTGTAAAAAAATGAATTGGCTTGGTGATTCATTTTGAAATTGCACTTTGCCTTGCAAATCCTAAAGCTTTAAACCTTTATATCTTGTTGCATACTTCAACAAACACTTAATATGTCACAGTGATAAAGCTTACTTGAATTGAATTACTATGTACTGTGAGATTTCAGAGAGTGCCACCTAATTAAAGCAAAGGCAACATGACTTGCATTTTAGGAAAGTAAAGAAACTATTTTCAGTGGTTGCATGATTTCTTGGAAAAAGTAAAAATGAACGCTGTAGGTTATTTCACCTCATAATAATAAAAAGCTAATTAAAGAAATAGTTCAGTTATAGATGGGAGTGACACTTGATATAAAAACTGGTTGAAGGAAAACCAAGAAATCCAGTGGGTTCACTAAAATCTAGTTATGCGTAAATTTAATGTATAAAATTCAGACAGTTAAATGGTGCCAATACCATTTTGGAAAGAGGTGGTAATGACTCTTAAGCTTGGATCTCCAAACCTGAATTAAAATATCAACACCAAAGCAAAAGGCAAGAAAAGTGATGTAAACATAGATATATGCATTCATCCTGTTATTTTATGTTGAGTATTGTTAAATTTTTAAGATTAGTACAATTTAATGATGCATGACAGTGTATTATTATGTATTATTTACATAATATATTTTTTAGGAATTCATTGCATCATTCCCCTTCTATTTCTCCCAAAAGGTGAAAATAAGGAAAATAAAAATAGTCTAAAATCAAATATTGTTTTTGTGTTTAAAATAAGAAGTAGTGCAATGTACATGCAAGCAAGTTATATTTTTTTAAATAGCTAGGTTCATCTCTTTGTGTATATTGCTGGAGTGTGCCAGAGGGTTTTTCCGGTTGAACAGTTTTAGATGATAAGCCAGCAATGTAACAAAAGCACTATATTTGATTCTAGGATGACTCCGAAGATGGGATGTGGCTATGGTGATACACCAAGGGCATCCGACAAACAAGTAAAAATAAACACCAAGAATAGTCTGAGTCATTCACTTCTATCTGTGTTGTAACTTATACATAAAATGCATATTTGGTTTGTCATGCCACTCTTTTTCCTACAAAAACAAAAGAAAAAAAATAGTCTTCACTCTAAGCGAAAATATACAGGCAAAGGAGTGTAACACCTGGTTAGATTTCTTGCAAGATGGATCCAATCCAGGCTATATTTTACATGGTGTAAGCTTGAATGAACGTGTATACTGTACAAATAAGTCACACTGGTATGACTTTAATTCAGAAGTGAGTAAAATATGGCTTCTGTATTTTATATTTTGTCAGGTACTATTTCTTTTATTTATTTCATTTTGCATAATGAAAACCTGACAAGTATCTACCTGATTGTACCTATTTTAATATAATAGTAATAGTATTTTACAAAAATGCATCAAGATTACAGCTGTTTCTCTGTACTAGGACTACCAAATTGTGAGTTGTTGTGTTTGATTTCTGTATATTAGTTTTACAAATACTCTGCATAAGCACAGTAAATTTACATTTTTTCCCATGACTTCCAATACATCCATGATAAACTGGAATCAAACAACAATTTCTGCATCATTTGCAAACAATGTGCTTGTTTCTTGGCTTTGTCTCAGTGATAAGATTACTTTTGGCTTGAAGCCCCAGTTGCCAAAGACATGCATGTTATGTTGATTGAGTATGAGGTCAGAGGTTTGTGTGCCATGTGATGGCTAGCATTGCCAGCAGAGAGAAAAAAAGCTGAAAAATTAATAAACAATGTCATTTATCTATATTTGTATAATTATATACTTAATTATTGAATATTTATCAAATAAGGTGGGGCAGCTTCTATAAATGATATTAGGTCCGTATTAGAGGAGATTTCAAAAAGAGCCGGATATACAGGTACACCTGTATGTGAGCGAGATGGGTTGCTTTTGCAAAACAGACTTCTGATGTTAACTCGCCATTCAGGTCAACCAAATACGTAAACCGTCGGACACCTTGATTCCTTACTTGTGCACATCAGCAGAAGTCCATATGCCAATGTAATAAAGCGTCTATGAAGCAAATCTCCGTGCAGCCAGTTCAACCTCTCAAGTACAAAGTCATCAAGGCGGGTAATGGTAGAAATGATTCATTTTCTATCGCACTCTCCATCGTAAATCCGTCCAACGGATGTCGCATTAGCCCCTTCAGTATACAAGAGAAGAGATCAAAAGGCAGCGGGTTATTAAAACAAACGCACACCTCGTTTTGAGTAGGGAAAATGGGGCTTCGATCCAAAGAGCCGAAGGGAATTTTTCAGCACAAGTAGAGCAATTAAAGTCGCGTTCGCGTCTGTTGGAATCCACGCCCCCTCGCGGGGCTGTCTAAAACTCCCCTCCAGCTGCAGCCCGAGCGCCAGGCTCCACCGCGCACTTTCCTTTCCATACGAGTGGGTTCAGCGTGTGCTGTTAGCTTGAAAAGTCCTCGGCGCCGTTTAGAGGCCGTCGCTTCTGCCCGTTTTGCCAAAACGCTGTCTGGAAGTCGCTTTGTTTAGATGACAAGGACGCCAAGAGGAGCCGCAAAGGGATTTGCGTTCAGGTCGCGGAGACTCCAGCGGTTTGATTTGCTCCAGAGCAAAAAGAAAGGTACGCGGCATCGACCTCTTTTGGTAACGTGAGCCTTTCTACTTGCGGTAAACAGTGTCGCTCTGTTTTTCTTGATTGGCTTGGCTAGACGAACACAATGGGCAAACGTCGTGCTTTTATTTTATGATGTGTGGGGGGCTTCTCGTATAGGGTGGTGGAGTTCAGCAAAGTTTCTTAAGTTTTGTGTTACGCATGTATTATTGGGAGAGTTTTTCGGCTGCGTAGAAAGTTCTGTAATTTGTCCAGCCATGTATTTTTTCAGATTTGTGCTCTGTTTGTTTGATGTAAGAGCTGCACTATGAATGGACTCATTGCAAAGAAAAACTGCACTTGTAAACCGCGGCGCCTTGAGCCGTGCGAAGGAAAATAAAAGAAGTGACACTCGCGTGAGGGAGGGGCAACGCTCAGCTCGGTGTTGCGCGCCTGTGTGTGCGCGCACGCGCGCCCCCTGCGATATAAAAATCACGCCGCAACTCCAGTATGACACTCCACTCCCTCGGGACACGGGAAGTAAGCCAAAGCAGCATATACAGAAGATTTAATTTCTGAGCGAGCATCAGCTGCCACAACCCCTTTAAATCATTTGGGCATTAAGGGACGAAGAGGGTGCCTAGCCTAGAAAAATGTCCGCAGCAAGTGTAACAAAACCACCAACATCTGCTCTACTTTTCACGATTCTCTGCACATTCTTCAGGTTAGAACACTTATTTCATTTTGAAGGTTTGTCTACACATTAGCAACAGTACTTTTGATTGCCTTTTATCTCAAGATATGTTTTAAACTGAGATATATGTCACGCTTTACTGTTGCCTTGAGATTGGAACTTTCACTGACAGATCAGGCTGTCATCTTTGTCTTATCTTCCCTCTTTTTGACGTGCTGATATGTTGACTTGTATTGGCATGCATTCATGGTGCTGAATCATTTGGTACTGTAATGTTAATCACTGTGTCCAGATAGAGTCTTCTTCAGTTTATGAAATGAGTTTTGTAAAGTTTAATCTGGAGTGTAGGTGCAGATTTGACAGTATTCAGAATATTCAGACTGTAGTGCTGCATAAACATCTACAGCTGGCAAATCAGATGACTTGAACAAAGTCCCTTTCCCACCTGCTTGCGCTGCAGTTGTATGTGTCAGTATCTTCCACATATTGCACTTCATTGCACACAATTAACTGTAACCTAGATACATTCTAAATTTTTTTTCCATTTATGTGTGAGTAATTTGCTCTCTGTTTGAACACATTTGATTTGATACTGTGTGCCAAGTCAGATTTTACTGTATTCCCACCAGGTCTGGCCTCAGTTTGGGATTGGCATGCTCTCCCATTGCTCATGTGAGTTCTGTCCAGGAATAGTAAGGATGACTGGCTAGTCTAAATTGGCTACTCTGAATTGACCCGGCAGACAGAAAGTATGACCTGATGACTAAGTCAGTTGACTTGTAAGCTTTAAGGTTTCCAGTTTAGCCAGATTTCAGGCTTGCTGTGCACTTTTAAAGATCCTTAGAATGGTGTAAAGGTGTTTTATAAAATGATGGCTAACTGTGTTATGTACATGCCAGCGTCAGAAGTTATAGTGACAGAAATTTGTGGCATTCAGGTTTATTTCCAAATGTGTGCTGCCTGGATAGGTTTTCACTCCTTGTGACACTGTATTGAAAATCAGAGGCTTCAAAAAACTTGTGGATGAATAAAAAAAATTAGAATGCTTTAATACATTAATGGATTATTATATCTATCTAATTATTAATTGTGCTTAAATAACTGGCTTATATTTTGTTTTTTCTTGAAGTGTCTTTTAATATGTGTACTCTTAAGACAGGAGCAATATATTTGTAATATTCTATATATAAATTAACTTAACCATGCTTTGCAAAAAATACATCCCTATAAAATTATGAAATCCAGATGACACCCCTTTCAGAAATATTGAATGTTAAAGAGACATATTGTATTATAATTCTTGCAAATGCTTTGAACACTTGTCCAGTTAGAAATGTGCAATTTAACAGGGAGAGGCCTCTGTTAAGAATGATGTTCTCAAAAAATATTTTACATCTTATACCTCACTGTTGAGGATAGGATGGTTGCACAACAGTTAGAGCTTCTAACCTGGCTTAGATTTCCAGCCTAGTCACTTTGTGGAGTGTGCATACTCTTTCCTTGCCCACAGGATGTGTTTTTTTTCTGACCTTCTGTACATGGTAAATCTAGTAACAACCTTAAACTGGTGCAGAATGTATGAGTGAATGTACAGTATGTGCCCTGTAATGTAATGGAATCTCATCTGTATTGGTGGTTTCTGCTTTCTGCTCAGTGTTTCTTTGGAAATTTTGCAGTTAACCAAACTTCAGTGACAAAAAAAGGTTAATTGATTTGTTTTTCTATGCCTGTATCTGGTAAATGGAGAACTACTGGTGCTTACCACTTTATGAAGCATTAAAATATTTTGCATTGGCAGGATACTCATTAGCAAAGCAGAACCTACATTCTTATTAGGTTAATAAACACACACGCTACTAAAAATGTAGCTGGCATGCTTATTATTACACATACTTTAATGTTAACTTCTTTTAAAAATATTTATTTAAAATAGTGCCAAATGTGTTATAGAGTGTCACTGGTAAAACAAACTTATTTATTACTTTGATCAGTTTAGTAGCTTGAATAATTTTAGAAATGGTCAAGTGTTAAAATGAAATTTATCTATAGGAGAAAAATGTTGGTAATTTGGCTTGCTCTAGAAATAAAAAGGAAAGGAAAACAAACCGTTGTAGTGTGTGGATTTTTTAAAATCTGGCAAGTTGTGGTCAGTGTTCTGCCAACTTCTACCCACTGATGTCTAGCACATCCCACAGCCGTGTACGTGTGATATAAACCATTCATGGGTAATTAGCAGTATCTCTCTCAAGTGGAATAAACGTTTCTTCCTGCTGGGAGTGAATATGTGCCCTGCCAACCTTCTATCTGACAGATCAGTGGAGTGGAGTGAGCCGTTGATAAGAACTGAAATGTGTGTATCCTGTACTCATTTGCCAATCCTGTACTCATGTGCCAAGTGCATCTTCCCAGTGTAATTAGATATTTCTTGTTAAACTCATCAGCCTTTGTACCAGATTTAACAAATGCTTCCTGGTCTACTTTCTAGTTAGGCTAGCAGCTATTTTGGTTTCTTCTTTTAAGAAGTGGCAGTGTATTGTTTTTTCCTGTTTAAATACTGTTAAGTTTGATCTTTCAGAGACATCCGTTTATTCTGATGCCAGATATTTCACTAAATGAAATATCATTTGTAAATTTTAGTTTATTTTTACCCCCATTTATGTAAAAACTGTAAATGCAAAAGGACATTTGGAAAATGTTGCTGTAAGTAATTTTTTGGGTCATTGAGTATAAACCTCTGACCATTTAGGCTGCTTGGATGCACACCAGACCGTGACACAGTATGAGCTGAAGTACTGTCGTCTGTTTTGCTTTATAGAGACACAGTTATTGTACATCAAAAGAAATTTTACTATATCCATCCATTATCCAACTCGCTATATCCTAACTACTGGGTCACGGGTGTCTGCTGGAGCCAATCCCAGCCAACACAGGGCGCAAGGCAGGAAACAGACCCTGGGCAGGGTGCCAGTCCACCGCAGGGCACACACACACACACTAGGGACAATTTAGAATCGCCAATGCATGTCTTTGGACTGTGGGAGGAAACCGGAGCACCCGGAGGAAACCCACGCAGGCACGGGGAGAACATGCAAACTCCACACAGGGAGGACCTGGGAAGCGAACCCGGGTCTCCTTACTGCAAGGCAGCAGCTCTACCCACTGTGCCACCATGCCACCCATTTTACTATATAGGCAAAGAATTAATTTTATTATTACTATACAGAGAGTTGGTCTTCTTAATGATCACAAAACAATGCATTCAAAAAGCTGTTCAAAATCTTTTATTTTTGTTTGTTTGCTTTAGAAAGCTTGGGAGTGCAAGTTTTTCACTATTCATATTTCATTGAGAGGAGCCTTTTATTGTGCAGTGTGTGATGGGTTGTGGGGGTGTGCATTTTTGTTGTGACCCCTTTCATTACCCCTAAGGCATGGCAGCTCCAACTTTTTGATAAATTCTCTTTTACTCTCTTTCCGTAAATTACTTTTATTTTAAAGCTAAATTAACTACATTTGATATGTAGTTTTATATTTGAAATTTAAAAAAGTGCAGGCATGGATAATGTACAATAAGTTAGACACGAATGCTGTACTCTTCTAGCTGGTTGACTCTAGTTATAGCTCCCCATCTATCTAAAAGTTAATCTGAAAGAAAATCTAGAAGATCTTTAGTATTATTGGCCAGGTACGCAGTGCATGTTAACAAGAGCACTTAGCCTGTTAAAACGCAATAGGTCTTGACCGAACAGTGGTACAGATTCCTGCTCCTGCCTGTTAGCTTTAGTGTGTTGGTCTGAAATCCCAGCCACAGCATTTTTTGTGTGGAATTTGTACATGTTCATTGTGTGCGTTTTGGAGGTTCTTCAGGCACAGTTGATTGAAAACTGTAAATATGGTGCTGCGAGTGCAGGGATGAGCTTGTATGGTCTTCGGAATAAATTGGCACCCTGTCCAGGTTTAGTTCCTGTCTTACTTCCAGTGTTCTTAGAAATAGGCTTCATCTTCCCTCTACCCTGATATTGGAATAACCAGGTCTAGAAAACTGATGGATATTCTTAATTTATTCATGCTCTGTCTTCTGGTTTGAAATGACACACAGCTTGCCAATGGGACATGCAATTTCTTGTGTGTCTGAAATTACAGCCTTCCCGTTAATAACTTTGTACAGTTTCTTGCTAAGTAATTTGCTATGAAAGTGCTATACAGTATAAAATACAGTAAAGGATTATGACAAATTTGTCTTTATGTTCTTCATTCTGCCACAGATTTTTATTCAGAGGTTCTTGCTATGTGTCTAGTTTCGGGGATGACATGTACTCCAATGCTGTCGTCCACATTTTAACATCAAAGTTAGATAAATGATAAAAATGGCAACAAAATAATTTGTTGCACACCTGTACTATATATAGTATGTGTATGCACTGTTTTTCATTTAGATAGTCTACGACGACATTGTCTAAATTTTATTCTGGATGGAAGTAACAAGGCAGGCTTTAACATTGACTAACTGGGACACATGGACTTCAGAATTTTTATTCAGTTTCCTGTTATTAGATTGTATAGTCTGCCAATGGTGTACTTAAGACAAAAAGTTTTTTGTAAGTTCATATGCCAATAATCCATTTTGCATCTTTTCAACTATACACTATACACTACACTATTAAATAACCTGGGGTGGGAATTGTGTTGAATAACACCATGATCCCGACTCGAGTCATCTCTCAAACGTAGTATTACAAAGTCAGTTCCTGCCTGTCCTTATGCATACTGCCCTAGTAATTTTAATGTGGTATCAACACCAGGAGAAGGTAGCACATTTTCTGCCTAATGGATCTACCATTCTAGTTTACAGTCGTGCTTCTGCATATTGTTTGTATGGAGTTTGCGTTTCCTCACCCTTTCTGCCTGGGTTTTTATTAGGGTACTCCAGTTTACCCTAAATATATTTAAAAAAATGCTGAATAGACTGATTGGTAGATCCACTTTGGGGAAGTGTGTGAGTGAACACACAAAATGGACTGTCATCCTATCCAGGGATATTTCTTGCCTTGTGCCCAGTGCTGTTGGGATAGAATCCAGCCCCCTACAAGCCATAATAGCAGTAATCAGATTTAAGAAGCTTATATATCCTGTAACAGAACAGGAAATCATAATTTTAATATCTAAGGTGAAACCTATCCTTTGGACTCTACCCTAACAAAATTGCCAAAAATCTCAGCACAGTTCTAAATGCTCTAAATGTGTCAATTGACAGACCATTATAAAAAATAAATCAGATCTAGAGGTAAATGTGTTTAATAGACGTAGACCAGTTTCATGTCTTCTTTTATCACTGTCCAGGATGTAGCTAATATAATATTGTAGAATGCCCATGAGGTAGGAAAGCTAGTGAGCCTACATTATCAGAACTATAATCTTAACGGTGACTGCCTGTTTTAACTGAATGTGAACCCCCAACAATGTTGTTCACGAAAGTTTTTGCTTTCCCCTCTTCAATTCTCAACTGGTCATATCTCATTATAATGTTTGCAAAGTTTATATTACATTATGCTGTGTTTATGTTGATTAAATTGAAAGTGCTATGTTCTACTTTGAGTATAATTTAAATTATGTGTTAATGTATATTTATGTTGTATGGTTTACAAATTTACTGTAAATGCATTGAGCCTGTACTTGTTGAAGAATACTGTAAAAAATGAATTGAATAAAGTAAATAATCTGTAAGGTACACAATTTCCCATTGTGGCTCATCTTTGGAATTAACATACATTTATTCAAAAAATATTCAAATCTGCCTAATTGAACTTGGGTTTGAATACATTTTTTCAAAATTATTTTACTATCATATAGATATTTATAAAGATAAAGATTCAAGATTTTAAATGTCAAACTTACATAACCCAGTTTAAGGTCACAGACAGCCTGTGTCTCTCCAAACAGTACCGGGCAAAGGATAACAAAAAGCACTGGACAAGGTGCTAGTCCATGGCAGAACCCATATACTACTAGCTATTTTGAAGGTACCAGTTAGCCTACTCAGCATGCCTTGTGGATGTGTGCAGGAAATATTAATATCCAGAGGAAAGCCAGAACAGACACAGGGGGAGTGTGTAAACACCACACAGATAGCAGGAGTCAAATCTTGGATTGTAAGACAGTAGTATTACCTGACATAGGCCTTGAATATATTTAACGTAATGCTTAAATAGTATTAGGTAGGGTAATTGTGAATGTAGAATAATCAGGGTCAGATGTGGTCAGCAAATAAACATGGCAAAGTAACTGCTGGTAATAAATGGCCACAGGACAAGTTGTCAGAAATGCAATGCTGCTGTTCAGTTTCTTTTCACTGCATTTTCAATAGTGCACATCTTTTTAAAGAATTAATAAAGAGAAGGTATACGTACAAGTGACAGAATGTCAAGAAGCTGTTCCAGTGTTGTCTTTGGTGCTTGTAGATAGATAGATAGATACTTTATTAATCCCAAGGGAAAATTCACATAATCCAGCCGCAGCATACGCATACAAAAAAAAACAATATTAAATTAAAGAGTAATAAAAATGCAGGTAAAAACAGACAATAACTTTGAATAATGTTAACGTTTACCCCCCGGGTGGAAATGAAGAGTCGCATAGTGTGGGGGAGGAATGATCTCCTCAGTCTGTCAGTGGAGCAGGACGGTGACAGCAGTCTGTCGCTGAAGCTGCTCCTCTGTCTGTCTGTTTGTTTGTCTGTATGTCAGCAAATGCCTCTTTGGCATAAAACACACAAACATTTGCCTCACTTCATTACTTCTGGGTTGACAAAAAACACTGAAATGGAAATTCATATAGGCAGTGGTCTGTGACAGAAGTATTAGTTGGAATGAAAACCAGCAAGATCACTGGACATTTAATGTTATAGTCTTGCATTGCATTGTTGTGATATAACTCTCTCACGTTCTAGAATCCTGCTTATATGCAGGATAAAGGAAGAAATTCCAACCCTGTTTCTGGCATTTAATACTTTTCATTGACAAAGGAAGCCCTTACCTTCAGAAGCATTGCAGAGCTGTCACAGACAAATGCTAAATTCAGCCGAATACCTGCGTCACTGCTTTTTCTGTGAGATGATGCACACTGTTTCTAAAAAAAGCTTTTATTCTTTCTCTCAGTTTGGAGAGCATCACTACTTACTTATTGTGTGTCTGATAGCAGTTTAAAGGCATACATCTCCATGCCAACCACACTGAGAGCTACTTGTCAGGAGAATAGCTTACGTTTAATTTTCTTGTCTGTAAAATGGATTTTTTCATTTATTTTTATTTTGAATTCTGACATCTTTCTACCTATCAGACCATTAAAAATGTAATATGAATAACACACTGCTACAAAAAAAATAGTTATCTTCCTGTCTGTTAAGGAAAGAAAAGCATTTGGCTCTCCTTTGAGATCGCAACTGGGGTTCAGTCTATTAAGTGATAAGGATGCTGATATCTGAGTTGCTAGCAGTACTGTATTGTCTGATGTTTATGCCCTGATATTAGGAAGCTATGTAATATCTGTGAACTTTAGTAAGCAAAAAATCTGTCTGCAGCTTGTGACAGAATGGTAAGTGAAGTAGAGTTTCACCATGAAACTCTAAATGTCAAAAGCAATATGAAATAATGTTTGACCCCTGAGTAAATCATTAGTTTTCATTTCCATCTGGTTACTGTTATTAAACTATGAGTTAATTTGTGTCAATTTCTAGATATGCAGAGTGATTTCAGTTTTCTGTGCAGGTTATTACTGTGTTGTCACTAGGAAAAGGTAAAATATTTAAGAATTCATTGTGATCCTAATTTGAATCTAAAATATAACTTGAGTGCTGATTATTATTAATCACTGTTTCATTTTGGTCGACTAAGTCTCAATTAATTGTATCTGGTAGCAAAGATAGATGGATAGATAGTACTTTAAGTCTTGATTGAAACCGCAATTACTAAAGCAACTACATAGCACATGCAGTCCATGCACTGTAAATAATTTTTACAGTGTAAAACACAAATTGCAACTTAAACGCATCAGACCACATCTTAGAATAGTGTACTATGTAGTGTGAACTAGTAGAACATCCATAGTGGTATATCACAATCATTAAAAGTGGGCTTCCAGTTTGCATCTAAGTGACAGTCAGGGATTGTTTACTATTAAGTTAGAAAGTAACCAGAAGGTGAAAATGTTTCTTTCAGAATATTGTATGTGCTTTGCAGTGTAAAACGTGATTAACAAAAGATTAGAAATGTCTTATTTTAAGCAACTCGTAAAATAATTTTTATTGGCCAGTTAATCCAATAATTATCATTTTTTGTAGTGCACCAAGTACTCTGTTAAGGGATTGTTCACATGCATACAAAATATACATTACCACTATTGTTTGTTGAGACATATTTTTATGTTGTTTATTTTTTATTTCTGATTTTAAGAATGGCGAGTAAATAAAAAGTCTATATTTAAATCTGTTTGAATAAATTCATTAGTTTATTAATTAATAAACTAATTAGATGCCACAAAGTAACCCATAAAAAAAGAAACAGAAACAGTTGTGGGTTGACTATACCTCTGCATACTTGCCAGTTAGAGGGAATGCACAGTGGCTATGATAGACTTAAAACTCAGTGGTTGTTACACATAGGCCATAGAGTGCCTATAATAAGGAAATTAGATCCACATAAAGAATTGACACATCCGAATTTCAGATGCTACTTACTGAAGGCAAGATATCTGTTTTGCTGTGATTACTAAACCTCTTATTATTACATGGAATGATGTGTACAATCATCATAATTTAAAAGTTTAAAATTATTTTAAGTCATTCAGTGTTTTAATTAACTTGTGAAAGTGGCAGTATTAGTTTGTGTATCATGGTAGATTTTTGTCCTTGTCCTAGGGCAAACTTCACATCCCTTTTATTTTTGGTTTATTTTAATTTTATGATTTATAGTGTCAAAGTAGTTTTGGGAAAAATGACTTTTTCTGACTGTTTCCGTGACACATAAAGTACATTTTCTAAAAACAAGAAACCCAAAAGTTTAGTGTTTCTTTAAATATTTTTTATCTTAAAGTACAAAATCACTAAAATTGCTCTGAAATTCCCATCCAAAGTTGTAGTTCCACTTTTAGAAGAGAATATTTATGTAGAAAAAAATCTGTGGTAGTGATGATTCCACAGTAATCAATTTTATTTCTATGCATGGGATAACACAGTGGAGCCGTGGTGAAAGCTGCTGCATCAAGGATTTGAAAGTTTGAATCCTACATCTGGTCTTGTGTAGAGTTTTCGTATTCACCCTATGACTGAGTGGGGTTTGCCCCAGGATACAATTATTTCAGAGTCTGACCATATCCCCAAAGATATAAAAATGTTAGTTTATTTAGTGTGCCTAAACTGGCTCTACGTGTGTGTGTGTGTGTGTGTGTGTGTGTGTGTGTGTGTGTCTGTTAGTGGGCACTGTGTTGAGTTGGTGCTTTGGCCAGAGTTTGTCAATACCTGTCACCTCCCAGTGCAGCCTAGATAAGTTCTGTCCTCCCATAACAACCACTTTTATATATTATGTACATTGTAAAAGAAAGGAAACAGACAAGAACAGATGCACGTGGATCAAACTCCTTGTTGCCATGATCATCTCGGTAGCCACTCACATAATACTCCAGTCATATATATGAGTGCATGGTAGAACCCATCCCTAAAGTTGAAAACACAAGCTGTGACCCCATAAGTCAATTAGTCATCTAGTCATAAGTCAACTAGTTATCTCTACCCTAACTGACCACGTCTGAAAGAGGGGTGCTGGGTACAAGATTGTATACTTAGTAACAACAGATTTGCCAACACTTTCAAAAAATGTGACAATAAGTAATATGCTGCCTGATTACATTATACTTTTTTTTTTAGACTGACAAGAATTATTTCAAAATTAACTTTGATATTTTCTGTCATGCTATCCTCTGTGTTTACTTTAAGAAATGTAAAGGCTGGGCGTACTGCATTTTCTTTCTCTTAATTACATGTTTTTGTAATCTGATGCTATGAAGTGCTCATCGTTAATTATGGGGGATGTTTCAGCTCCCCACAGACCTGTCACTTGGATGGAGGTGGAAGGCGTTAGATTATACAAAGCAAAGTGAACTCCTCAAAGCCTGTAAATCCCCTTCTTTGCAAATTAGATTATAAAATAGTAAAATGAAAATACATTTTTTATAAAGTAGTTGCATACATTGGGACTTTTAGCTTTCTTATAATAATGAATCTGGGCAGAAAAATGTAGTTGAAATAAATTAAACAACTACATAATCTCATTTCATCTCTTCTGAACTCTTGTTTAAATTAAAGTCATTAGACACAAGAATACCTGAGCATTTAGATACTGGATAGATTTGTATTATGTTTTCAATTATTTCTCTTTATCAAAAAACAGCAATTTTATACAGAGATAAGAATGATTGGGTGGATGTATGAAGTGTCAAGAAATAAAAGAAAGACAAATGCTGAGTTAAGAGAAGGACCTTTTGTGCAGGTGATGCATGTTGTGCTGAGGAGAAACCAGTTAAATTGTTTTGGGCATATAGAAAGAAAGGCAAATGATGACTGACAAAGAGGTGATAGAGTTGGAGAGGATGAGGCACAGAGGGAAGCCAAAGAATACATGTTAGGAGGAGGTAGTAGCTGACATTAGAGAGTGGGTCTCACTCTAAAGGAAGGCCTGGATTGTTGGAAGTGGAGGAAAAAGATTATGGGGAGTGTCTGTCTAATCTGGGCAAATCTTGAAAGTGGCCATTAAACTAGTCATGATGATGTTATAGTAATGTGTATTTTTTTATCTAAAACTTTTTTTCATCAATGAACTTATTACATACATGGCACTCAATTAGTGTGCTCAGATGTTTTTGCCCAGCACATCATTTATTAGTCTTTACTGTTCTGTAAATAAAATGATTCCAGCAATCACACACTAATATTAAAGTCTAGAAAAGCAAAATATACCAATTACTTGCTTTTTTAAGGCTTTATTGGCCAATGCCAATGGTATCATTCACCCCTCATTTACTCAACTGTTGAAGTAATAAAAAAGCATGGCACAGATTCCGAAATAGGCATGAACTCTTCATTTCATCTTCTGCCAGTATTTGTTATTTGATTTACTTCAAGTGAAACCACATAATGAACTATTAAATATTTGGTTGTGCTGTGATCATCTGTGTCTGCATTCATTTTTCTTTTTGTATTTAACCTAAACTGCAATGTGTCACCCATGTTTGATACTGTAGATGTTGTTTGCAGTATTTAGGCTTACCACATGGGTTGGCATTCTGAAAGATGTAGCTGTTTTCTTGTGTTAACCTTGATTGTGACTGGGGAATTTTGGTATACCTTATATTTGCTAATGAGTGATCAATTTTGTGATGTGTGTCTACATGCCTTCCTTTTGTTATACTTTACTTGTATGAAGTTGTTAATCTTGCTGTAACCCTACATTCACTCTAAATCTCAGTTTCATTTAGTAAGGTTGTTTACATGGGTTGGAAATGAATTAACTAGGATGAAAACATTTCACTTTGTTATGTGGGTTAGCCCATGTTCCATCACTCTCTTTTCAGGGCTGATGATGAAAAAAGCAGTAGAACTGTGTATTGAAGTGGTAAGTTGACACAGATGTAGAGAGTTTATTTTTAATTTACAATGTATAACTGTTTTCCATTAATCAAACAATGCTTAATGGCTGCACATAGAGTGAAGACCTTTAGAAAATGTAATTTTAACTGTGATTGTTCTTATTTAACTGATGTCTTGATGTTTGTGAAGTAAGTCATGTACAGATTCTCTTGAATTATACTGTACATCATTTCGTGCCTGCACAGAATGTACGTTTTGCTTATCAACTACCCTCCCTAACACCCCCCCCCCTTTTAAAAATTCACTGTCAAAGAAACCAATAGGTAGGCTAGAATCTTGCTAGAAAAAAGGTTAATTACTTTCAAGGTTGTTGTATTAGTGTGATGGCACTTTAAATGATTAGGACTTTTTCCTACAGTGTGGTATGTTGTGATGCGGTATGTAATGAATATGCCATTTGAAGTAGTAATATAAATATCTTGTCTATTGATAGCTTACAGTAATATCAAGTATTTGAAAATTACATTCTTTTTTGGACTTCTAACCTGGAGGCAATTACAGAACCTCTAGTCGGAAGGGATGTCAAACTTAACGACTGCAGTTGCTGGATCTGATTGCCTTGAAAATGTCACATTACATGACTAGAAACATTAGGATGATGAATGTTATGACTCTGGGCAGATCTTTTAGCACAATTTTTTGTATTTGCAGGGCATCACAAGCTCTTTGCATCATGATAGGCAATATTTGTCCTTTTAATTTCTTTTTTTCAATTCTCTCACTTTGTATTGTACTTCTGGGAGAGAGCTCATTGATTGTCATCTCTTGCACACACATGAGCTCACCACTTCGACTTAAACATGTTTGATTTTGTTGGGGCGAGTCACAGACTGGTTTAACTGAGTCACTGGGGATGTCAAACTATGACTGAAAGTCATAGGAGTGCGCCACAACTGCTAGAAAATAAAGCCTATGATTGAAACTTGCTGGAAAAGTTGTGGATATGATTAGGGCTTTAGTGATTGAATTCTTAATTTGCATTTCCTCACATTTTGTATCAAACTCATGATTAGAAAAACAGGCTGCTCAGGAACGCACTAGATCTGTTAGCAACATTCCATTCTTAATAGCATAAGACCTGAGAGCAGTGGAGTGCTGAGAGAACAATCACAGTATTTTTTGAACAATATGGCTTGTCTAAAGATATAATGAAAGCAGACATCGGAACATAACAGACATAAATAATGCATGTATAGAGGATGACATCCTTTATTTCACGTTCTTAATTGAATATCACAAAGGGGATACAGAAAAAATCATCCTTGATTACCTTTTTCCATAATTGTTTTGAAGTATAGAGAGGGACTACCTCTCTAAATGAAGAAAATAATTTATTACTAATTTAATTTTCTATTATTTGTGCCAAGCAAATTAAGAAGGAACTCCCATTGAGCTGCTTCTATTGAAAACCAAGGCTTACAGATTTAAAGTGAATACTTTTGTCTCGTCTGTAGATATAGTAAACTAATCAATGGAAAATTAAAAGTAAAATCTCCCTCTTGGTCTTGCTTTGCACTGTAAATATGTGGTGGATTAAATAGCAAAAGTGAAGTGCCCCGAAAAGTGGACACTTACTAGTCGATACTGCAGAATGCAGTGATTTTGAAGTTTTAGATGTGATGCTAAAGGCACTATACAATTGTGTGCACAATTTTATACCATTGGGAAAGTAGCACGTGCAGAATGAACATATACAAACATAATTTGAACCTTACTTTATTTATATTGTAAATATATCTTGTTTATTAAATTAAATGCATTTTACAACTCCATTGACTTATCTTTCCTGTTTTATGCTACAGCATCCTATACTATCATCTAATGTGCTTTCATTTCTTTAATTGGATAAACAGAGTATGGAAAAATAATATATGGTAGTTATTATATGTGGTCAAACCATGCTGTAATATTTTCCAGATCTGTTGGGTCTGTTTGAGGCCACAAAGAGTCAGTTTGGCAGTATTAGCCCATTGCAAAACACTTGCTTGCACAAAAGAAAATTAAGTGAAAATGGTAAGAAGGTACCACAAAGGACTTTCTACTTGTATTGAAACAAGGAGTGTAGTAAGATCCCAAACCTAGGTTCCTACAGATATCATACAGAAAATACTGTACTGTGGCTGTAAAGTAAGCACTTTACCAGCCTTGTCACTCAAGGCAACAAACATACCAATGGGCTTTCTGCCATGGGAGTTTTAAGGATGTCAGAGCGATGTCCTTCTCATGCATTAGGTGAAAATGCAATGCCACCTTTTTGTTTTGTTGGGACTAGAAGGGGAGTTGCCTTCTTGGGGCTTTGTAGACGTGCTTTGGCACCCCTTTGGGTAACAGTTTGATGCTGCAGAGAAAGGAGAAGATACCATTAGTCAGCATTCTCTCTTGTCCCAGGGTTGTACTGCTTACCTCCTCAGAACCCAGAAGATGATCCCCACGCACACATGCATGACAATATATAAGCCAGCTTTATGATCAAAATTGTACCAAAGTGGGTGCCAAACCTTTGTATTCTTAATCTTTTTTTGTTTACTTTCTCCATGTTTAATATATGGAGGTTTCATTTTCACGGAAAAAAAAAAATCCACTTCTCAGAAGAAGAAAACATATTTGGATATCTCTAGAAGATGTTTTAAGCATTTTTGTAAAAAAAAAAAAAAATGTGTGTCTATGTGTTTGTGTGTGTAATAAAAAGTTTGTAAACACTTATATTCTTATGAAATTCATTAGGCAACTTCCACTCGTTAATCTTAAGAGCTAAAGGTTTTGGATAAATTCTGTCTATTCAAGTTACTTTTAAATTAAGTTTATAAAGCTGATTTCCAAATGTTCACAAAACTTGGCATATGTATTTAGAGCTTTGAAAAAAGACTTTTTGTGAATTTTGACTTTATGCAAAGCTTGAGCTTGGAGCTTTTAAAGTTCAGAATTTTCAAATACAGTTTTCACAGCAACTAAACTCTTTCATACATGTTTCGACAATATTATATCATCATATGTTTTGGTAAATTTATACTTTGTCCTATGTAAATGTGAATAAAGTCATGTGCTGTCCACATCAGATTTTTAAAATTAACGAAGACATGTACAAGAAATATGCAATCTGTGGGAACTGTTAAAATCTAGTACTCTGGCAAAGTGCAAACTAATATGGTCTCTTCAACTCCAGCTGACTAGCACTCTTGAAGGCTAATTTATATTAAATTTAAAATTCACAAACTGATGTAATCAAAAGGAAAGCAAAGAATCAAGAAACCTAAGCTGAATAAGCACATCTTACGTAAGTTCCTGCCGACACTCTATTTCTTCATCTACATACAGTCATATGAAAAAGTTTGGGAACCCCTCTCAGCCTGCATAATAATTGACTCTACTTTCAACAAAAAAGATAACAGTGGTATGTCTTTCATTTCCTAGGAACATCTGAGTACTAGGGTGTTTTCTGAACAAAGGTTTTTAGTGAAGCAGTATTTAGTTGTATGAAATTAAATCAAATGTGAAAAACTGGCTGTGCAAAAATTTGGTACCCTTGTAATTTTGCTTATTTGAATGCATGTAACTGCTCAATACTGATTACTTGCAACACCAAATTGGTTGGATTAGCTTGTTAAGCCTTGAACTTCATAGACAGGTGTGTCCAATCATGTGAAAAGGTATTTAAGGTCGTCAATTGCAAGTTGTGCTTCCCTTTGACTCTCTTCTGAAGAGTGACAGCATGAGATCCTCAAAGCAACTCTCAAAAGATCTGAAAACAAAGATTGTTCAGTATCATGGTTTAGAAGGCTACAAAAAGCTATCTCAGAGGTTTAAACTGTCAGTTTCAACTGTAAAGAGGAAATGGAAGGCCACAGGCACAGCTGCTGTTAAACCCAGGTCTGGCAGGCCAAGAAAAATACAGGAGCAGCATATGCGCAGGATTGTGAGAATGGTTACAGACAACCCACAGATCACCTCCAAAGACCTACAAGAACATCTTGCTGCAGATGGTGTATCTGTACATCGTTCTACAATTCAGCGCAATTTGCACAAAGAACATCTGTATGGCAGGGTGATGAGAAAGAAGCCCTTTCTGCACTCACGCCACAAACAGAGTCGCTTGTTGTATGCAAATGCTCATTTAGACAAGCCAGATTCATTTTGTAACAAAGTGCTTTGGACTGATGAGACAAAAATTGAGTTATTTGGTCATAACAAAAAGCGCTGTGGGTGGCGCAGTGGTAGCGTTGCTGCTTCGCAGTAAGGAGACCTGGATTCGCTTCCCAGGTCCTCCTTGCGTGGAGTTTGCATGCTTTCCCCATGTCTGCGTGGGTTTCCTCCGGGTGCTCCAGTTTCCTCCCACAGTCCAAAGACATGCAGGTTAGATGCATTGGCGATCCTAAATTGTGTGCTTGGTGTGTGGGTGTGTGTGTGTGCCCTGTGGTGGGCTGGCACCTTGCCTGGGGTTTGTTTCCTGCCTTGCGCCCTGAGTTGGTTGGGATTGTCTCCAACAGACCCCTGTGACCCTCTAGTTAGGATATAGTGGGTTGGATAATGGATGGATGGATGGAAAAAGTGCTTTGCATGGTGGAAGAAGAACACCACATTCCAAGAAAAACACCTGCTGTCGAATTTGGTGGAGGTTCCATCATGCTGTGGGGCTGTGTGGCTAGTTCAGGGACTGGGGCCCTTGTTTAAATCGATGGGTCGGATGTATTCAACCCAATATCAACAAATTCTTCAGGATAATGTTCAAGCATCAGTAACAAAGTTGAAGTTACGCAAGGGATGGATATTCCAACAAGACAATGACCCAAAACACAGTTTGAAATCTACAAAGGCATTCATGCAGAAGGAGAAGTACAATGTTCTGGAATGGCCGTCACAGTCCCCTGACATGAATATCATCGAAAATCTATGGGATGATTTGAAGCAGGCTGTCCATGCTCGGCAACCATCAAATTTAACTGAACTGGAGAGATTTTGTATGGTTGAATGGTCAAAAATACCTCCATCCAGAATCCAGACACTCATCAAAGGATATAGGAGGCGTCTAGAGGCTGTTATATTTGCAAAATGAGACTCAACTAAGTATTGATGTACTATCTCTGTTGGGGTGCCCAAATTTATGCACCTGTCTAATTTTGTTATGATGCATGTTGCATATTTTCTGTTAATCCAATAAACATATACTAACATATATTAAAAGGAAGTTGCTACTTTGAAAGCTCAGCCAATGATAAACAAAAATCCAAAGAATTAAGAGGGGTTCCCAGACTTTTTCATATGACTGTAAGTGCTGCAATAAAACTCCATGAGCAAAAGAAAAGGAGACTAGTGTCCTTTTAACTATATACAGTGGAAGCTCGAGATACGAACAGCTCTGTATACGAGAAATTCAAGATACGAGGAAAGTATGAGCGAAAAATTCGGATCTAAATACGAGCATTGGCTCTTGTAACGAGCCAGGCTGTGGGTATGCGTGACGCGTTTCCCGATCCGCCTCGACTCGGGGATTCACCCAAGCTGACGCTGCCCGCCCGTCAGCTCACTCAGTGTTCCTTGTTCTCCCGTAGCGTGAGGATCTACGCGTTTGTGTGCTTGTGATTTCATTGTTTTTTTTGCATGTAACGTGAAAATAATTAAATAATTATTCCACGAGAGAGCCTTCCTGAATCAGAGGGGGACTCTCCTTCCCCACAGTAACCCGTTTCCTCCTCCCCACCTCCCTATCGTCTCCCTCAAGCCAGCCAGGACTCTTCATAAAGGTAAACTACAGTTATATTATTTATCAGTGTTATTTGTTAGGAAAATTAATTTTTATGTTGATATTTTGGGGGTGTGGAACGGATTAACTGGATTTCCATTGTTTTCAATGGGGAAGTTTGTTCTAGATACGAGAAATTTGCTATACGAGCTCAGTGCTGGAACGAATTAAACTCATATCTCGAGGTTCCACTGTATAGATATACGTTTTATACAAAGCATCACAGGTTTTTTTTACATGTACCTCATGACAATATATGGTATACTTATATAGTCCCAATATTTCTAAACACACATTTGTGTATTCAAGCAATTTTTTAATAGAAAATATTCAAATAGTGTTTTTTGTTTGACTATTCTCACTTCACAAGATCTCCACCATCATAATGGTTAGATTATGTACCAAATTGTGTAATTTAGGTACTGTAACTGTATATTCAACATCTTACTCAGGACAAAGCAAGATGCTTCCAATCAATTTCCATAATAATAATTAATTTAATTAATGGGATGGATTGAGTTAGGGGATTTTAATTCCCTGTTTTTGCCAAGAGGGAGATGATTTTGCTGAGTCAAATAAATAAATGACAGAGTAGCTATGTTATTTACATATCTGAGTCTTGCTCATATATACATCTGCTTTGAGGAAAACTATAGCAGCTGCTCCATTCTTCTGATCAGTCTGTCCCTCTGTCCAGATTTGTCAACAAGAATGCAATAGGAGTAAAGGTCCTCTTTCTGTGACTGCAGATTTATAGGTATTTGGTCTCAACTTGACCATTTCATACTTCTCTGACAGATTGTCAATTATGTTGTAACTGCACGTTTAGTTGGAAGAAGGAAATCATTTGCAATCATTAGGCTGACTGTTCTGAAATCCACTAACTAGGTGTTGTCCAAATCTAGGTGGAGCCTTTTTTAACCTGTCTGGGATAAAAACTGGATAGTAGTAGACACAAAACTGAGTCTAAAATATGTGCTACCAGTGACTCATATTGCAATTCTTAAATTCTTGAGCAAGAAACAAGGTAAATATATATTTAGTGTATTACAGAAATGTACTCAAAAGATTTCTTATTTTGTTAGAGTAAAAGCAAATACAAACCTAATTTAGACAGAAAAGCATGGTGACCCTAGGCTTCTAGGGTTGTAAGTCACAGGGTTTAACATATTGATTCACTTTGAATATTATATTAGGCAGTTTAAAATGTTCACTTATTTAAATGCAAGCTGCACCATCATTTTCATAAAGTAGCACTTACAAAATAGATACAAATTCTTGATAGGCAGCTGAAAATGGCGAATTGAATGATTTTAACCAGTCAGTTTTAATCGGATATTTTATGCAACAAAAAAAATTTCAGCCAAGTGTATGCTCTTTAATCTTGATCTTAGATATTGTTTGTAACTTTAAGAGACCTTTCTTAATCTTCCTGAACAGGAGGAGTTAATTAGCTCAAGTACTCTGGAGACCTAGCCACAATGTGATGAATGAATCTATTGACTGCCAGTAACTTCCTTTTGTGATATTTTAAGTTGTCATTTGTAATCTGATTTTACTTAGTCAGTCATTTGTTTGTGTAGGAAACTGTATATATCAGGTTTATTGTGAGAAACGTTTTGGCGAAATGTTTCTTTCAGTAAGACATACTGTTAAATAAGATAGTAACATTTGAAAAATTTCTCATTAACACCTTTCTTTAAACATGATATCTTTTAAGCATGCTCACAGCTGAAATGAAATTCTTCTGTCTAAGCACATTTGAAAAACAAATGGTAGCTCTAAATTTTCCTTTCAAAAACAGTCAATGATATATTCCTTGTGTAATTTTTTAAAATCTTCTCTGAGGTGGCCTGTAGACTGCAGCATTGCTCTGCAGCATGTAGGAGAGGAGGGGGGATAGTTTTTGTCATCCTTTAAATTTTTGGCTCTTGGAATCTCCAATTTGCCAATAAATGTCATGTGCCTCTGTGAAATTCCAGTCTGGTTTATATTCCTTTGCAATAGTTTTACACCACAGTGCTGGTAACAGTGAGTGACTTTGGTTTGACTTCAGAAGCATGCCAAAAGAAGACACAAACCTCCTTTTGCACAGAGTTTCCTAAATGACCCTGCAGTGAATGAGAGCAGGTTCATAAAATTCATGGCTAGATGCATAGAACCATTATTGGTGAAAACTGCTCTTTACAATTTACTAATTGGAGATTGTTCAAAACTTTCAATGCTAGTCTTATTCAATAGTTAAAATAATTTTTGTGTCCCAAATTATTTCTTAATTGCACACTCAGTATGATTCACATGCATGACATTTGTGGGAGAGGTGTACTTTTAAATCAACTGTTGGTCCATCTTCTATGTAAAAGACTAGTGATCGGAATTATCCGTGATAGGTGGGCATCTAGTAGTCAGGCTTCTTGCATGCAACATTTTAGAACCTCTTGTACTACAGCTTGATGACATTTTGCTCACAGTTTAAAGCAGGATGCAAATATATTTTTACTCTCGGATTTGATGAGTTTCCAGTGAAACTACATTGAAGTGCTCAGATTTGCACATTGAAATCCCCTCCATTCTACATTGCTTGATTCAGTCAGCTCCATAATATTGAAGCCATAATATTATGTACATACATTAGTATGTTTGCATAAAAAGATCCAGAACATATGGTTGTTTGGCAGATTGTGAGGACAGTTTGTATTTCATGAAGCTATCGGGGAAGGATAATCTTCCCTAGTTCTTTATGTACAGATTGTTCTTCTCAGTTGACAAGCTTTTTTACTTTTAGACTAGGGACCTGCTCAAGCAAATGTTTTGTGCTTGTGTTAGCTGTATTTGTCACAAAGCAGCGTCTCCAGAATTCCACTTCTAGTCAGCCTATCTTGTGATATTCACCTTTCTCTGCCAAACACATTTTGAAGTAGCAGAGAATAAAGGTGGCAAGAATCAAATATGGTCGTAATAATTTCACAGTGTTTGCCGTTGCCATAACAATATAGAGAAACCCATATAAGACTAAAAAAGTGTTGAAACTCTAATGGCATACACTTTTTGTTTTAATTAAAGTATTGCCAAGGTTTGACCTCTTTAATAATCATGCTATGGTTCATAAGACACCTGAGCTATGTTCTTTCTTGTTCTAATTAAAACGTGTAACTCTAATGTACATGGATATACAAATTTAGTAATGCAGTGAATTAATCTGTTACACTGAAGCACTTACAAAGGTTTTTTGAGTTTTTTGATATTCTCTTTTTTAACTTTGCTTATCTGTAGATGTTAAGTGCAAGCTCTGTTTTAATTAATTTTCCTTCTTTGGGATATAGAATTTTCATGAGAAGACTTTTTCCCGTGTGATATTTAGTTTGCCAACCTCAAAGCTTTTCCACGGGCAATTTCATGGACTATGTTTTCTTTTTCAACTTCAAGTTATTGACAAGTGTATAGAGTACAATGAAATTCTTACTTGCATGTTTCCCTCAGACTAATCACAGCAACATAATGCAACATATATACACAGCATAAAAACAAAAGCATATATTTCTCACTATGATAGACTATTGAGTAACCACATAACCTATGGGTAAACACTCTCAATTAATCTATTATGGGAAGTACTGATGGTTCTGTACAACTTGCTAGACAAAATTTAAAATGTAGGATGGATGACATGTTTTACTTTAAAGTGTCATACTTTAATAATATTGTTCGCCTTTTTAATACAGCATGTATTTTATTTGTCATGAACAGAAGAAGAATATATACCAGTACCAGTAATATTCTGAGCCAACTTCACCATACCCTGCAGTGTTTTATGGACTTATCCAAAGATAGCCAGAGTTGAAAGTTTGTTGGTAGGTGATAATAAGTTCAGATGACCATATTTGTGTGAATAAAAGTGATGTTATTCTATAGATTAATCAGGGCAATTTTAGATTTAACATTCTCAAACTCTTGGTCTAATTCATGGACACAGTGGGGGCACAGATTATCTTGGCAGCACTGGGTGCTGTTATGGTATACCTGGAAAATGGCAAGTTGGAAAACCTTAGTTTAACTTAATGGAACAGGAAATAAATTAAATTTGTGGTTAATCTGTGTAGTCTTTTAGCCAGGCAAGGTAGAAATTAACAAGCTTGTATGTAATACATTGTGTTTTCATAGACCATTTGTAAATTTCAGCAGTTGGATTACAAGGGTGGCTTGTGGAAAAAAAAAAACTTCTTCTTTAAAAAGTGACATGCTGATAAAATGCTTTCTTAAAAAATGTGTTTGTTATTTTTTATCAAATAGTAATTTATTTGTTGCATATACAAGTACGGTACGGTATAATGGTAAATGTCTCTCTATTATAAAAAAACATCTTGGGAAATCTTGGGAGGGAGATGAGACGTGATCTTCTCGGAAAACAATCTGACATACCGCGAGAGACACTTTAACATCATGCGAGACAAGGCAGTGTAACAAAAGGACAGCTGCTGTACAGGCTTTTAAATGATCGCGAGAAGCAGAACACGAACCTCAGCGACAGCAGCAAAAAGCCAGCAGGTGATACGTCCGCATCTCCTTAGCGAGTGCTGAGCTCCCCCCCTTTACAATACGAGTGGGAGAAACGCGAAGTGGCAGGAGCATAGCGCACCTCTGGGTTGGTTGAGCGAAGAGATCGAGACGTGATTCTTTCGGAGAGACACTTTGACATCACGCGAGACTAGACATTACAACCTTAGGAAGCAAAACCTGTGAGATGGTGACTTTTGCACATCACGCCCTAAGTTCACGGACTTCTAACCTAGCAATTGTTGGAATACTTTTGGCATACACACTTCATGTGCTCAATCTAGATGAGACCAGGCCGTTCAGGCGAACAAAGCTCACTGTTCCTATCCACTTAATTCTTCTAAAATAACATCAAGTCGAGTTTTGAAAGTCCCTAAAGTCCTACTGTCTACCATAATACTTGGTAGCTTATTCCATGTGTCTATGGTTCTCTGTGTAAAGAAAATCTTCCTACTGTTTATGTGAAATATACCTTAATGAACTCATTTTGAAATAACAGTTTTGATCCACCATACTAATTCCCTTCATAATTTTAAACACTTCAATCATGTCTCCTTTTGCTTAAATTGAAAAAGCTCAGCTTTTTTAATCTTTCCTCATAATTCATTGCCTGTAGCCCTGGAATCAACTTAGTCACACTTCTCTTTCTAGTGCTACTATTTCCTTTTTGTAACCTGGAGACCAAAACTGAGGCCTTACCAGTGTGTTTTAAAGCTTGAGCATAACACCCTCGGACTAGTACTCTAAACATCATGCTATATAAGTTAACATTCTGTTAGCCTTCTTAATTGCTTCTGAACCCTGCCTGGCAGTTGATAGTGTTGAGTACACTACAACACCTAAATCCTTCTCATAAGATGTACTTTTGATTTTCAGACTTCCCATTCTGTATTCAAACCTAACATTTTTACTTCCTACATGTAATACTTTACCTTTACTTACATTCAGTTTCATCTGCCACAAATCTGCCCAAGCTTTGGTTCTTGCCATGTGTTGCTCAATCTTATCCTTAATAATTCCTTCCATTAATTTACCTGTGATGCACATTAAGCTTACTGGCTTATAGTTGCTTGGATCTGTCTGGTCATTCTTTTTATACACTAGATAACATTTGCCATTTTCCTTTCCATCAGTATTTTCCCAGTATGCAGTGACTTCTTAAAAGTTTATACATACAGTGGTGTGAAAAACTATTTGCCCCCTTCCTGATTTCTTATTCTTTTGCATGTTTGTCACACAAAATGTTTCTGATCATCAAACACATTTAACCTTTAGTCAAATATAACACAAGTAAACACAAAATGCAGTTTTTAAATGA
>JANRMT010062854.1:111503206-111543002 GCA_026402145.1 Polypterus bichir lapradei | reverse complement strand
TTTACTTGTGTTATATTTGACTAATGGTTAAATGTGTTTGATGATCATAAACATTTTGTGTGACAAACATGCAAAAGAATAAGAAATCAGGAAGGGGGCAAATAGTTTTTCACACCACTGTATACATGCTAACCTCTGGGAGCCTGTACTGCTGTACCTTTAATCTAAGCTGTACTGCTTTTGCTACAATTTGCAAATCACTCAGTGCCTTCTTAATACTCCCTTTTACCTGTGTGAGGTTATCCACTTCCTCATATGTGAAAAACTCAGAAAAATGCAAGTTTAGAGTATCTGCTATTTCTCTGTCTGCATTTTTAATTCCTGATGCAGTTCACTTCCTTAACTGTTCTTTTACTGTGAAAATTCTGATAAAATCTCTTTGAGTCATCTTTCACCTTATCTTCTATATTTCTCTCTAACTGTCTTTTAGCTTTCCTAATAACGGCCTTTTAGCCTTCTTAATATCCTTCTTAATAAAGGACAAGTTAGTAAATTTAAATGAATTAAATTTAATAAAGTTGTATGTGTCAGGGAGCTGTAGTCTATCCTGGCATCCTTTGAAGCAGTGAGAGAACCAACTCTGGACAGTATGCAGATTCATTATAGATAAATGGGGGAGTGTGCTTTTTTTAAAATAAACTGAGTGCATTGTCCTAATTCTTCCTGGAATTCATACTATCCACATTGTATATAAGCCCTTTATTGTAGTAACTGGCAATGGCAAAACCAGGGCTGTGAAGTTGGTACACAAAACCTTCAGCTCCGACTCCTCAATTTATGGTACCATCAACTACAACTCCTTTGTTTGCTGTTAGACTGATATATTTAATATGTTGTTTGAAAGCACACAGCATACAAAATACAAGGCATTTTGTCACTGCCAAGTATAGCTTTTGATTCTTTTGCATGAAAATACTGCAAGTGTCCTTTTAGATGAGATGCATTTGTAGGTGCATTTTTTTCAGAACCAGTAAAACTATTGATTTTTTCATCACATACTTTTTCACCATCATCTTCTAGAAGGCACTGACGCAGATATCTACCATCTGTTCTGACTTTAAAGTGTTTAACTGCTGACTTTGTTAAAACTATTTTTGCCATTGTGATTTATTGTGTTTAAACTACAATATAATATTGTCAAATTTTCAAAAAAAAAAAATCAGTCTTTGGTGTAAATTAAAATGTATTCTAAAAAGAAAAAATAGTTTAATCAAATTAGATTATGAGATATTTTGGAAATTTTATCACATTATATTACAATTACATTTAGTCAGAGTTAGAGTCAGTGCATATTTACTAACACCTGTAAGTGTTTCAGACTCTAACTCCGACTCCACAGCCATAGGGAACATGTTGAATTCAATAATTCTTACTTATAAATTGTATCTGCTGTTTTTGGAATATATATTTGTTTTTATGCATATTTTTCTGAATCAAAAAAAAATTTTGTGATCTTTATCGTTTTCATGTTATCTAACTTATATATATGTGTGAGACCTTTTGGCTGCAAAGTTAAAGTTGAATCCAACAATTAGTTCTCTCTTTTTAGAACAATGTTAGTATAAGGAGTCAAAATGGTGCTGACTGTCTGAAACACACGTTAGAAAACAAACAAGTCCCTAATTGCCTGAAGAATAATACTGTATTGAAGGAATTTCCTAATTCAGTGGTTGCATTGTGATCTGCTCATATATAATGATAAAAATGCTTCATGGGATTCATGGCCTTCTGGCTTTTCAGCCTGTGACCTCATCCACATGTTTTCCCAGCAACACGTCACCATATCCGCGTAAGACTTCTTTCTAGTGAATGTCATTTATTAATTTAGTACAGGTTTCATTTCTGAGTAGACACTATTCAGCGCCAAAATATTACATCACTCTTTTGTGTCTGTGCAGTAATAATTAGATATTTTAGACAGTAGAGAGAGTAATTTTACTACTATTGGAAAATGTGGAAACAGACAAACAGCATTTGTCTTTGCGGTATGCAAGCAAAGGGAGTGTTGCGTTTTAAAAGGGTGATTAGTCTGCATAATATACGGCACATCTCAGATCAGTCATCATCACCATGTTTTTTTCCTTTATGGGAAAAGTTGTCAAAACACGTTAGAATAACTTCTTCTGGGCATGTTCCCTGGTACCTTAAATATGACCACAAAGACACACCTTTATGTGCAATATGCATTAAGCAACATTTTGTTCTGTATGAAAGCCCTCTGGGGACATAGGTTGCTTTTTGTTCTACCCTTGCTGTTATGCTTTGTGTTTTTCTTTTTTTCTTAGCCTTCTTGTGTTTAATCTTCCCATTAATAAATCCCTAATTTTTTATACCTTTGACTTTCCTGAACCCATATTAACATTCAGAAAATGCTCTAAAAGAAGTAATTAAAATCCACAAACTAACAACATAAAGAAAAAAAATGAAATCAATTGGAAATGATGTAGGCTGTCCCAAGTGAAGAAAATGAACTGGAAAACAGGGTTTGTCACTGATAAAGCTGCTTTTGTCATTGACTTTAAGTTTACCTGGCAAGGCTTGAGACTTTGCTAGACTTGTAGGCTTAGGGTTGCTGTTATACTTCTTTTGCTTGCATTTGTAAGAAGAGCTGCACAGTCAAAATGATTTAGGTGCATGCTGCACTTTCTGTTTTGAAACTCTGTGAATGCAATGTAGAGAATCGGGTGACGAGATTACTGGCCCTAAAAATTCTTGTTGCATCTCCAGTTGTACTTTTTGATTTCATAGTAGATGCCTTTGAAGAGAGGGTGGTAGAACAAAAATTGTCTATTGCTGAAAAAAAAAATTTAAAAGTGCATCTTTTCCCTTCTAAAGTTTAAGTCAATTATTATAGTACCTAAAATACATTATTTCTTTGGTTGTATATAGTTTTTTAAAAAGAAAAAATGTGATTGATTTGAAAATATTTAAGAGTGAATAATGTAAAGTTCAAAGACTATATGTTTGCCAATTATAGGAACATAAGCATTTCCCAGAGTGAGAAATAGAAATCTGCACATAAAGTACATTACTAATTTCAGGCATTTTGAACAACCATACCTTCTTCTCAGACAGGAGTCGACAACAATTAAAGACTGAATTTACAGACATGATACAAAAATTGTTATCACTAGAGAACAGAGACTGAAAACAATTGGATAATCACTGTTCAAATTATAAATTGTATCAATTTATTTGAAAGTATACTTTGTCATGTTTTCAGGTATAGTTTTCTCTTAACATCTGCCAACTTATTACTTAACGGGTATAGTTGTGAACACTGCAAGCATTTTGTTTCGATATCAAAAATATGATGATTTATTACAAATGAATAAGCATAAAGTTGGGTGGAGAGATTAATTGTATGACAGGTCCAGTTAGGATTACAAATGTGGCTTCTCTTAATAAGGTAAATTTTCATAAAAGGTAAATTCTGAACAGCTGGTAGGATGTATTTTTCTTAGCATTCCTGTTGGCATTTAAATGCAGTATGGCACTTATCAACTTATTAAAGTGTATCCCCATGTGAATTGGCTTCCTGTATTTGTGTTACTTCCTTTTAGTGGAAGTATTTATTTAGCAATATTTAACAAAAATGCATGCATTTTGCATCTTGTGAACATATGACTGGACAGCTTGATATTTGGATGGTGCAACACAAATAATGTGAAATTTTTTTTCTTTGACATTTTGATATTGTTCGCTGTTGGGGATCGTACACCTCCATTGAATCATAAACTTTGCTACTTATGTTTGAAAATAAGAAATAAAAAATTTCTCTTGGCCATCTCTACAAGCTGCATGGGGTAAGTAACATATAAACAAAATACTGTATCATTTTTGGGTTGAGTATCCCTTTAAAGCAATGAGTTTCAAGCACTGCTTGTTGTACTTCTGTTTCAGTTCTGCCTGAACTCGCTGCTTTTCAAGGTGGAAGATGCTTCCCATTTTCTGGCCTTTGAAGTTACTTTGAAGCAGATGGCGCATGATCATTTTCCCTCTCTCCTTTAATGAAGAGGGTGCCCCTTTTTTCAGATTTAGACCAATTTCTAGATATGTATCAAGTAATTTTACAAAACATGCAAACAAATGAATAACTATGATTTGCTAAATATTTTGAGGTCATTGTAGCCATTAAATACATCAACTGATGAATAATTTATTGTGACCTGTAAAATTGCAAGGCTAAACAACTCAGGTATTGGTAATTATCCTTGGAGTGGCAGTTTAGTAGTAAAAACCTGGTATAATCTGTATATGTGAAATGAGCTGAAATCCTTTAGTATAAACAAAGCCAGCTGGCCCATACCAATACATAAGCTGCTACCTGAACCTTCCCCTATCTTTGTGGATAGTTGTCAGTCAGATTAACCTTTCATGTCCTGGATATCAAACTGCATTAATAGTATGGAAAAAAATCTTTTTACTGGCAAATGTATACAATATACTTAGAACATGCTATGTGAACAGGTTTTCTTCTACTTCTGTTGTAAAAATGCAAGTTTTCACAAACCTCTTTAGTAGTGTGCATGCTCAAATATCCCTTTTGGAGGAGTTAATTGCCCCATAAGAATGCCAAATGTATGTAAATAAATTATCCCTAACCACTGTCGCACACAATTAACATCCTCACTTAGCAACCAACTCAAATAGCACTCATTTGTGGTTTGCAAAGAGCTTGGAGCCTATAATGAGCATGACTGTGTATGTTAAACTATAATGTTGCTTTCAGACAGAAAGCCATGAGAAGAGATTACAGGCTTATTCTTTTACCTTATAGCATGATTTTCAAAGGTTACCTCAGATTTTATGTTTCTGGTGCTGAAAGCTTTTGTTGTGTCATCTGTAGGAGTTTGTCTATTTATATAGTTGCCACAAATCTCTATCATGGTGAATCTAAACATAAACTCTCAACAAACCTTTTTATAGTCTTACTTGATTCCTTATGTCAGTGATTGCATACAATATATGTACTATACAACTATGTAGTTTTAACTTGATTATTACAACAGTAGAGTGTTTTGTTTAAGGAGGTAGCAGGCTACAGTGGTTATCTCTGTTGTTTGACAGCTTCTGTTTAGTTAATAATGGAGTTTACTTGCTGAACTTTTAAACTTGCATCTGCATCTTCCTTAAGATCTCTGTATAATGGATAAATCGAAATTGACCTGAAGTAAGTAATTGTGTGAGTGTGCTTTGCAATGCACTGGCATCCCATTAGGGTAATGGTATCAGTCATACACCATTTGTTGTAGAGATTGGTCCTAGCTTCCCGTGACTGTGTATTTCAAAAATTATTTCTCATTTTTATTGATGCTTAGATTAAGTGGCATCTATAGAGTATAAAATATGCTTACTGTACAGTGTAATTTGAGGAAAGGTAAATTGGGACACAAATGTGTAATTGGGGATTGACTGCTTACTGCTGTACAACAGAATCAAAAAGACAGTGGGCAGGAAATGTCCTGGATAAAACAAACTTTGCCATTTGAAATTTGAAAAGCGGTGCCATGAATACTCAAGCAAGAAGTAAGTGGTGATGTATGTTTACAGTCTCATTTAAAAATTATATTATTTCTAACAGTGATGTTTTTAATTAGCTTAGCTGCATATGAGTAGATTTGTTTTCTTGCTCTGATGCCAATCTAGTGTTTTGGCTATATGCCCAAGGGTGTTGCCATCTTGAATAATGAATTACTGCTATGGCCTAGTATCCTTTACACACTGAAGCAGATTTTTTTTCCTCAGGGATTTGACAACAATCCTAAACACATCCTCATAATGTGATTTCTTCCACTAGAGTTCAGTGCTTCATAGTAAGAGATGGGATTAATATGATGACAGGCATAGGAACCTGAATTTGAGCTAGGCAGTTTAATTTTTTTCATCACACTACAGAATATTTTACCATAATATTAATTTGTTAAGCCACATGCTTTTAAGCAAACTTGAGGTGTATTATTTATTATGGGGTAATTGTTCAAGAGCTAATATTTTTGAAAATTTCCTCCAAGAGAGGATTCATATCTGAAGTATTTTTCTCTAGACACATTCTCTAATATTACATATGAAAACACATAGGCCATTTTCTAGTTAATGTGCAGTAATTCTTGCTTATATGCATAAATCAGGATGGCATCTTAATCTAGAACATTTTATGTGGTCTCGTGCTGTTTCTAGTTTTCCAAGATTCAAGAGTTTATTCGTCAAATGATGAACTTTCATTCCTCTGAGAACATTTCACAGCATACAAAGATTTTAATTTTCTTCCCAGTCCCACACCTTCTTTCAGCTTTATTACAGATCTGCAAAATGCATGTAATATTTGAGGAAGAGCTTTGCTTTTGGCAAATATTCAGTACTTAGTATGACATATTCTATGATTTACTCTTCATTTTTATATTGGTGGTGTTTCCTGACAAATAAATATTATGGTAGAAATCGGCATCTTAATGAAAGAAACTTATCGATAAAAACCTTTTGAGCCATTAAGCAGGCAGGAGACAAGCTTGTCCATCTATGTCATTTATTTAACTTGTAGCACCAAGCTGAGAAGGGAGCATCTCTCACAGCATGATGAGGATGATAGGAGAAACAAAGGATAGCGGTTCATTTTGTAAACTATTAAATTTATATCTAGTATCAATCAATGCATACATTTTACTCTGGTTGGTTGACTGGTTTACACCCAAATGACTTGTATAAAATAAAAGTCTATTTTATTATTCTGTGGTTCTTCTTATACCCCTTGGGTTGAGCCAGCACCCCTAAAATTTCTGTGTATGCAACAACTGTCCATTCTGGTTATTCTTAGTCCTCTCTTGTAAATCAAGCGTGTTAAATCAAGGTTGTTCTTCTTAGTCATCTCTTACTCATCTTTTAGTTCACTTTGTGTACTACATCTTTGTTTTTAACCCTTGTCGTTTTCCTGATATGCCTGAACAGGTTTATGACATTTATTAACCCTTTATGCCAGCATTTCCCAAACTATGGAGCGAATATTGAGTGGGCCCTGAAACATAAGACGATATTCCGACCGATCAGGCTAACAGCCGGACGTCTTTTGTTTTTGTGACATTCTTTATCGCGTTGTGTTGTGTTCGTTCGCGTACGTCCTTATAATATTTTTAAAAACAATTATTAACGTTTGAATATAATAATGGAAAAGTGTTTGAAACAGATAGCAAAAACTACGTCGCCGCCGGTTGTTTGTGATTAAAAGACAGAAGATGTTCTTATAAATGACAAAAGTGGCACTGAGGCTGACTTCCAAGCTCCCTCAACGAGTTTGCATGAATCGAAACGACGGAAAGTTGTAAGAAAATATGACCCTGAATATCTAAAACTAGGATTCACTTGGAATCATGATACGATAGATCCGCGTCCTCAATGCGTGATTTGCTACGAAATATTAGCGAACGAAAAGTATCCGCCCAAGTAAGTTGACGCGTCATATAGAAACAAAGCATTCCCATTTTACGAATAAGCCAGTAGATTTTTTTCAAAGAAAATTGTTGGATATGAAATCTTCAAAAAATATTGTTTCACATTTCATTAATATTAATGAAAATGCTGTATATGCCTCGTATCTCATTAGCTTAAGGATCGCCAGAGCAGGAAAGCATCATACCATTGGCGAAGATTTAGTGTTACCATCGATTAAAGATGCTGTTGGAGCGATGTTTGGAGAAAAAGAAGTAAAGGAAATCGAGCGCATACCACTATCCAATAATACTGTTGCACGACGAATCGACGAAATGGCTGAATGGGCAGAGGACGAATTAATCCAGAGGGTAGTTTGTAGTAAATTTTATACGCTACAACTAGATGAGTCTACTGACTTGCAAGGCCTATCTCAGCTACTTGTTTTTGTGCGTTATATTTGGCAAAACGACGTGCATGAAGATATCTTGTTCTGCAAGCCAATTAGTCGTGGAACGGCCGAGGAAATTTTCAATGCAATTGATTCCTATATAAAAGAGAAAGGTGTACGGTGGAAGAACTGTTTTGGTATATGCACTTTCGGTGCACGGGCTATGTGCGGGAAAAATAGCAGTGTCGTTACAAGAGTTCTTAAACAAAGCCCCTGTGCTTTGTGGACACACTGTAGCCTTCACAGAGAAGCACTGGTTTCAAAAGCATTACCTAATGATTTCAAAACAGTACTAAATACAGCTGTGAAAATTGTAAATTATATTAAAACAAAACCCTTACAAGCATGTTTATTTCAAAAGCTGTGTGAAGAAATGGGTAGTCTTCATACATCTCTTCTTCTGCATACGGAGGTACGTTGGTTATCCAGGGGGAAAGTACTGACACGATTATTGGAAGTTACAATTTACTTGGAAGGAAAAACTGAATATATTGAATCTCTACTGGACAAAGAATTCATTCTCAAGCTCACATACCTGGCGGATATTTTTTCGAAATTAAACGAACTCAATTTGTATTTGCAAGGTTCAAACGAATCAGACATTTTTGCAGTTCATGATAGAATTCGAGTGTTTATGAAAAAGCTTATGTTGTGGAAAACTTGTATTGAGGATGGCAAGTATGATTGTTTTGAAACTCTTGAAACTTTTATTATAGAAAACCAAGTGCAGCCAAAGACGAACGTACTGTCTGCAATTTCCACTCATTTATCATTGTTAAAAAATAACTTTGATGCCTATTTCGGGGAAGAGATGAAAAAGCTCGACTCGTTGAATTGGATTTGTAACCCATTTCAAGACCTCCTACCAAGTAGTATGTCAACAAAAGCAAGTGAAGAACTCATTGATTTATCAGAAGATACGTCACTGAAAAATAGTTTCAATCGCAAGCAGTTAACGAAATTCTGGCTCTCAGTTACTGGGAACTATCCTTACCTGTTTGATGAAGCTATAAAAGTCCTCCTCCCCTTCAGTACCTCATATCTATGTGAGGCCGGATTTTCGCCTATGATCAGCATTAAAACTAAATACCGAAATAAATTGGACGTATCAAACTCACTGTGATTAAAAGTAACTAAAATTGAAGTTGATGCTAAAGCTGTAATGACAAAAAATAGGAAACAAATACACCCTTCTCATTGAAATAACAGTCCTTGTAGGTATTTAAGTAATAAAAAATTGTAACTTAAAGTTTTTTTTTTCTTATTTGAAAAGTCCTTCATTCATATTGGTGACGCTTAAATTTTCATAGTGACTGTTTGTGAGCTAAAGTACAATATATGTTGTCTGTGATGATAACAAATTAATGTCAAATGAAAAAATACTTTAAACAAAATAAACAGCCCGAACAAATAAGACACCATTAAGTAGTTCCGCGACTCGCTACTAGGGAATCTGAGTGTTACCAATATTTTATGCCCCCTTTTTAAGACGGCTAAGAGGTGGGTCCCGAATTTGGCAGTTTTTGTTGGGTGGGTCGGAGCCCAGTCAACTTTGGGAACCAGTGCTTTATGCTATTTCTTTAAGATGATGTTATATTTTAATATGGAACGCACATTCAAACACTTTTTAAGTGTTAAACTTTTTAAACTTCCTAAATTGCTATGTGATTCATAAGTCTAATTCATCTTCCACCATATAAATCAAAGTAAGTGAACTACATGCATTTTCAGGAATAGAAATAAAAAATAATAAAATTAATTGATAAATATGCAGATTTATTGGGTTATAGATAGAATTATTCATTTTACGTAAACACTAAAGACAGAGTGTAGGTTTGATGAAAAACACAAAAGATATTGAACAAAATCACATTTTCTTTGCTCCTTTTGAGGTTTTATGGTTTTTGCAGGAGAACAATGTTTTCTTCTAAGTAGATTTTACACGCCTTTTCATACAACTGCTTTCTCATTATGTTTGAATTTGTGTGATAACATGAACACAAGGCTATTAGTATATTTTCTTGTTTGGTTTCTGAGCAAGAGAGACAAACATGATGTGGGAAAGTATCTTATTTCCTATATATACAAGATGAATTTAAAAAGATTTACCCAGCACATTCATCATTGATCTCCATTGCCCAGTAATATTTAATCAATAGAAGGAAATACAGACTTTTTTGTCTGGGTGCTTACTAGTTGTTGTCATTTGGAGCTTTTAGCAGGATTTTCAATAATATAGACTAATGGTGCAGTGCACTCTATTGTCTTAATTGGTGGTTCTTGATTATTGGTATGGTCTGGCTGTCTTTCTGGTGGTCTGCATATCTTCCTTGGTATTCTTTTGTCTCTTTGTCCTATGCTTAATTGGGACTATTTGTTTAACAACACTGAATTAATGTGTGGCGTAACTGTCTTCTTAAGTGCAGATTTTAGACACTGGTATTTCCTTTTTGAAGTAAGGATTTAATTTGCTGTCCCTTGGGGTAGAGTGCTGGACACCTTTTGCTGATTGTCTCAAGACTGGATACCATTCAATGTCTGTGTCTTTGTTTCTCACCAATCAAATTATGGTGTTGGTGTTCATGTAATTTTTTTATTCTGGGCATCTTTTAGCCTGGCATAATGTGAGGAGATGTTACCTTATCTTGATTATCAAATTCTCATCAGATGAAATTTACAAGGCTAGTTGAGCAATGAACTCCATATGTTAGCTGGTGTTGCAGTCTGCAGCAATACCTTGTTATAACTCAGAATCTTAAATAATAGTAGATTTCAGCTTCTGTTTGAATCTGTTTTACAGGCTTAGAATGCTATACATTTTATGCATCATATAAACCCTAAGCAGGGCGGCATGGTGGCGCAGTGGTAGCGCTGCTG
Source organism: Polypterus bichir lapradei (assembly GCA_026402145.1). Classification (NCBI taxonomy): domain Eukaryota; kingdom Metazoa; phylum Chordata; class Cladistia; order Polypteriformes; family Polypteridae; genus Polypterus; species Polypterus bichir. Next base: position 111,532,252 of record JANRMT010062854.1, on the reverse strand, counting down.
CCTCGCAGTTAGGAGTCCCGGGTCCTCCCTGCGCAGAGTTTGCATGTTCTCCCCGTGTCTGCTTGGGTTTCCTTCCACAGTCCAAAGACATGCAGGTTAGGTGGATTGGCATTTCTAAATTGGCCCTAGTGTGTGTTTGTGTGTGTCCTGCGGTGGGTTGGCACCCTGCCCGGGATTGGTTCTTGGCTGGGATTGGCTCCAGCAGATCCCTGTGTTCAGATTCAGCGGGTTGGAAAATGGATGGATGGGTGGATAAACCCTAAGCAGGCCTGTGGCAAAATTAGTTTTTATCCACTAAAGTGTGAATTTTTTTTTGCATAATATTTTAGGTGTGTTGCATATTGTTCAGTTATAAGGCACCTTTTACACTGCATAAGTCTATGCAAATCTTTTTTTCTCATTTAGAAGTAGTCTGACACTTTGTAGTAAAAAAAGAACAAATGTAGAGCTCCTCGGGTTGAGTAATATGGCCAAAAATGTATATCATGATATAAGAAAAATTATCATGGTTTCATTATATATCACAGTAATATTTTCCCCCGGGACAAATAAAGTTCTATCTATCTATCTATCTATCTATCTATCTATCTATCTATCTGTCTATCTGTCTGTCTGTCTGTCTGTCTGTCAAACTGAAGCCAAAGCCAGGGTTTAAGTCTGTTGGCCCAAGTTTATAGATTAACAGTGGGTAGTTCTACTGTAATATTTCTTTTCATAAGGACCATTTTAATCAGTAGTAGTAGTAATAGTAGTAATAAAAACATTTTATTTATATTGCACCTTTGCTCAAAGTGCTTCCAGGGTTTCAGAATGAACAACTGGGAAAAAGTTGAAAAAGATCAAATACATAACACTGGATACAAAATAATATCAATATAAAACGCTAAATAAAACTAAATTCAAGAATCACTTCATTAGAATAACAGACAATAAAACCAAAATAAACTATAAAATACAAATACTAGAAGAAAACTCTGAATAAATAACACAATTTGTGATATAATACAAATCATCCTGAGCACCAAGACAAAGAGGTTAACTAAAACTAAGGAGGGTTAGAATGTCAGGGTGAATTAAATGCCTTCCAGAACAAATGAGTTTTAAGTTGAGTTAAGTTGAATTAAGTTGAGTTAAGAATGAACTGAGTCAGCTGTTCTAATTAAATTGTATTCAAAATATCTTTATTGTGCGAATTAAATAAGAACTGAACTAAAGTACATAATATAAATAATATAAACATGTATTGCACATAGTATTAAAAGGACACAGAATTTTTGAAAATGTGTAATGATTACAGTAAAAAAAAGATTGACAATAAAAAAATACATTTTCAATGAGCTATTCTCCCCAATTCCTTTGGTTCCCCGTTGAATAAAAACAAGCCTGCCTAACCAGACTTTAATATTGCTTTTCAAAAAATCTTAATAATCACGAAGAAAAATTATGTAAAGAAAACCAAAGAAAATGTAGATCTGTTTTGACTGAATACTGTATCAGCAGACACTACCGAAGCAAGTCCTGATGTACAACCTAGTAAAGAAAGCTTTTACATTTGTTGCATGACTGATTTTCAAAATCCTCATTTTATTGCAGTTGATGTTGGTGGAGATTTTTTTAAAAAGAAATATTAATGAAGAGACATCATTATTTGTATGAAACAAACTATTTCCTATTCAATTGCTTTCAAACTTTCAAATTATACAGCATATCAACATGTATGGATCCAAAGATGTAAAAATAATTCCTATTGTTGCCAAATAATAACATTTTTTGTACTTAAAGTTTTCTCCTAATTTTTTAAAACTTCCCGTTCTTCTCTTTTACCCTTCCTGGGTGACATAAGCATGTGTCTATTTTGCTTAAAGGTTAATTGAGGGTTGCTTTCTCGTCAGTGTTTGAAATGAAACAGGTAACTATACTTTTTTCTCGGCTTGTTGTCATCTTCTTCAACAACTGCGGAAGTGTGGAAATTGTCCTCTTCAAAGCTCAAAAACGTGTTCAAATTTAATAATAATTTCAAATGTAAAATGGAGTAGGTTTGGGGGATTAGGGCTAGGGGTAGAGGCTCTTAAAATTGTGAAGATATGTTGGTAAACATCTTCAGAGGTGGGAAGGTTGGGGGTAGGGTTGTGGATGTGGGCTGTGAGAAGCGCTGGCTGTGTCAGTAGGTAATGGAACTACCACTGTTGACAAAATTCTACCGGTGTCTCATTTCTACCAGTATACTACTTACATCCCTAAGAGCCACCTTTTTATTTTAAATATGCATACTTGCTGTCATTTTGGGAAAGAGAAGAGTGTACTGTATATTCAGATGCTCCAAGATGCCTTGTGTATTATTATAATCCATTTCTTTATCACAGAAGTGCAAAATGTATCCTTTGCATTAAGCTAGTAACAAATTCGGTATATTAGGATTCTTGATATAGTATTATATTGTTGTTGTCCCCATTGTTTAATGTGGTTTCTTCTATTGTAAAAAAAACCATCTAAAGTTCAAGTTTGTCCTGTTGGCAACACAAGTTATATTTTTACACACTTTTTCTGAAATGGAGTTACTTCTACAAAACTTGAACATTCCTGCGTATTGAAATTTTTATTTGAAAAATCTAAAACATATTCCAGAAAATGTGAAAAAAAATCAGTGGAGTACAGTAGACCCCCGCGAAGTCGCGGTTCAGGTTTGCGGCCTCAGTCATTTGCGGATTTTTCCTTAGAACCTAACTAATGATAATTAGTGGAAACCGCAAATATCCTCCGCAGTTTTTATGGCTTTTTTCGTGGCAATACTGTACTGTAGAGAGAATCGCGACTTGGGATGGAGAAAGTAGCTAATAGAATTTGAAACTGCAACTCCCAGCAGTCCCTGCAGTGGATCTGATTGGTCTTCTGCTGAGGGTGCTGGGGCTGTTGAGGTCAAAGGGTGTCAGCACTGCTTTTAAAAAGGGGACCGGTGACCAAAAGCAAAAAAAAAGTTTTTGTAATTTGTGTTTCAAGTTCCTGTCTGTCTGCCTTCTGTTGGGTTACCTGTACTTATTCATTTTGTCCTGGTTCGTTTTCTGCGTCTGGATTGTCTGCCATCTGCCTGTGTACATGAGGACTGTAAGTGGATTCATGGCCATCCTGCAAAGAAAGGAGCGCTCCTGAACCCGTCTTCACCATTTCAGGAACTACCGGTAGGACTATCTTTACATTCCCATTCAACATGCGGATCTCTGGACTATCTATTTTCATCATTACATTTCATCTGTTGCTGTTTTTCATGAACTTTTTCATGATTTACTGTGTGTGCTTTGTTTGTGCTTTGTTGTATTTAATGTGTAATTGCCGTAAGGGGAACAGGGGTGGTATCGTTTTCTTATTTCATTTGTTTTCATTACATTCTTTATTTGCTGTTTGATTACCGGTTTGCTTTATTTTTGTCTTTGTTTGCGAGTGTGCGCTGGTCGGGTCAAGGCTGGGTGGAATATCCACCATAAAAATAAATAAATCACCATCTTGTCAACGGTGTGAATCTTAGCGGCACCGGACCGCTACAGCGTTATTCATTTCTCCTTACTGCTGATTGACTGATATACATCTCCAGCTGAGTGTTCTTGTTCCTGTCCTTTTTGGCTGATTGCTTTGTTTTTCTCTCCTCCCCCAGACATTCTCTGCTCCTGTTGGGGGTTGTGCTACCATATGATGTTTGTCTATTGTTTAATCGATAACTAACTGCATACTGAGCTTGTTCCTCTTCTGAAAGAGTCATGTTTGTTTGAAGTGTTTAAATAAAGTTCCTGTCTCTACAATCTCCTGTGTTTCTGTGTTGCAACCGTGACACCCACTAAGACTAGCCTGCCAGCGTCAGCGCTTACCTCTGTGTGCTTCCGTGCAGCCCGTTAAAGCGCAGTTGGCTCAGTGATTTACATATATGGCGTCAGTTGCACATTTTACATATTGTTCCAGTAGTTTTTTTAAATACTTTTTACAGTTCATTAGCAGTGTGTAAAATGATCAGTGTTGCAGTAATTGTGATGCTCTTTGCATGAAAAAGTGTTCCATTAAAATATCACTTTTTCTTTGTTAATTGTGACATTTACTTAAAGTGCAGCAAAAAAGTATTTGGCGTCCAGGGATGCATTAACCCCGAAGTATGTGGCAGTTTAAAGGTTAAAGCCCCAAGATGCTGCCGAAACAAGCTGCACCGTCAAAGGCTTCTGGCAATGAAAACGTGCTTGCATGAATTACAGTACATATAGCGGTAACATCTGTATTTTACATTCTAGCATTGCAGGAGACATAGCAGTACAGTATACAGTGTGGTCCATGGCCGGCCTTTTATCCGGCCAATACCCCCAGGCCGCCAGAGGGAGCCATTCCTACGACATGGAGATGCTTCAGATTCCAGCAGGGCTGGGTCGCTCCAGGGAGAACCAGGGACTGCTATTTGCCCTACGCCCCGGAAGTACTTCCGAGTACTTCCGAGTCACATGAACGGAAGGAATGACGTACTTCCGGGGTGGAAAAAAGGACTTTTATCTGACCCGGAAGTGATCAGGAACTATATAAGAACTTTGGGAACTCCCAGACGAGCTGAGCTGGGTGGTAGAAGGGCAAAGCGTCTGGAAGTGGAGGATTGTGATTTATTAGATTTGTATTGTTTATTGAGAATAGTGGAGTGGTGGTGCTTTGTGCACTTTACTATTTTAATAAATAATAATTATTGGACTTTTACCTGGTGTTTGGCATGGTACCTGAGGGTTCAAGCGAGCGGTAGCGCCCCCTACTGTCACAACAGGTTTACCTTTACATTCTTTATTTTTAGGTAATGTATTAAGCGGAGTTTGAAATTAATTTAAAGTGTTTTGGGGGCATATTTAGGGTTTAAACTATGAAAATAGACATTTTTTTAACCACATCCAAAATTCACGTTTTTCACAATTCGTGGGTTCTCTAGGAACATAACCCCTGCAAATTTTGGGGTTGTACTGTATTATCATATTTTTCTTTACAAGTTTTCAATGATATATTTAGAGCAGGTATCAGGAATGTCCTGGAAAAAGTTCCAAAGGCTATTAATTTAAAGTTAACAAGGTAACATATTTATTGTTTATCTAATTAATAAGTATTTACTTAACAGTGTGTAATATGAATACAGTTTCAATATTGCTGTTATGAACTACTACAAAAAACGATTTTTATATTTCTCATTATTGTTCTTAATTTGTTTTGGATTAATTTGGTTGGTCTCTATGTTGTCTTAACTGAGAAGTTCCAAGAATTCTCCTAGGAATGTAAGAGTGATAGGTTTGTTGCTCAGTATCATGACAGTGTAATATAATCTAAAGGATTATAGTCTGGCAGTCTGAAAACTGAGGGCATTAGATTTGCTTTCATATGCTTAGAATTTTTTCTGTCCTACTCTCCATTCTGAAGCTTATAGGCCGAACCATAATGGGGACTATGGAAAGTGGTGAAAGTGTGGCTTTTAACTAAAAATTTTGACCCAGGTGATCCATGTCCCTTTCTGACATGTCATTTGTCCCATCAATTTGATGGTGAGTTTCTAGCTTGGGTATATAGGTGAACAAATGCTAGAATATCGATTTTCTGAGAAGTTCAACACTGAGATCAGATTAAGATGTAGTATGACCCATCAGGACTCAACTGCTGCAGTACTTTTGTGAACAAAGTTATTAAAACTACTTGATCAAACACTTCTAAAATGAAATTCAACTTGCATAAGAGGTTAGAAGCACCTGATCAGATCAAATGAAATTCATCTGAAATAGATCCATAGCAGGCTATACAGTAATGTCTCAGTGGTTTATAGTGAATGATATAAGAATATGATTGCTATGATTGGTACCTTTTGTCTTCTTTATTTTTAATCTGGTCTCATGCTAGAGTGCAATAAACTCCAAAGATTAGCTGTAAAGTTAATAGAAGTAGATTAAAATAAAAATACAAGACACTGATAGTCACACAGGTACTTTTAGTGAAGGTATTTTATTTTTCTATTGAGCTGTGGTACAGATGAGTGGCATAGTCAGCAGTTCAGTTATGTAGCAACAATGGAGTAAAGTCTTTTCTTCCGCTGTGCCAGACAAAGGCAGACAAGTTGGTACAGCATACATAACATGAACATGCAAACTTCAACAAGGAAAAAGTATATATATTATATGTGCCCACCTGCAGGCCAAAAAATATAGGCTTTATTTGTTGCAGAATAGGACTCAACATTTGTTTATTTTTTTTGGCAAGACATTAGACTGTGATAGCTGTAATACTTCAGAGACTTGTTTGAGAAAATGGCAACATATTGGGTTTTAGAGTTTAGTTTATTGTATTGAATTGTATTTAAATAAACTACCTATAGGCTGCTGCTCAGCAGTCATTTTAGGACAGAAAGTCTGTGTTTGTGTGTTTAATAATATATATTTAAACTGATAGCAGGTTTCAGTGTGCCATACCTTACAGGCTTATACCTCATAAATAACTGTCTTACTTTCAGAACATACATTTTTTTCACATAATAGCATAAAAGATGACAAAAAATTAAGTTAGAGTGATTTGTAAATAGAGCAGGCTGAAATACTGTACAGTAAATAAAGCAAGTGCATATAGCTAATTAATATGCTAGGCAAACAGTGTAACTATTGAGCTGATTTTTTAAAAATGTTATATTAAATCAAGTGTTTCCAGACCTTTTTTAAAGGGTTCCAAATTTGATTAAATGAAAATACATGTACACGAGGGCCAACTACTTCTTACATATAATATAGGTTAAAAATATGAGAGAAAAAATCCTACAAATACACTGCACTTGATACATTTTATTTTTAGGGTCATTCTCATGCTGTATTCAGCTAAATAGAAGTGTCAACAGTAGCCAATTGTAAACTGAATAGGCTATCAGTTATCAGTCATACAGCAGTCCTCTTCCTCACATCTCCAGTACAACATGTAGAAACCAGTAGGTATCCTTTGCAAAAAGTTAAATTCAGTTGAAAAGTTTCTGTATTGCCATGTGTATTATCATTAAACCATGAATTCAAAATACTGGAATATGAAGTTAAAAAGAAAGTCAAAATAAAATTCAAGCAATATTCTCCTATGAAGAGGATGAAAAATGGAAAGGCCGTTGGTCCAGATGACATACCTGTGGAACCATGGAGGTGTTTAGGAGAGCTGGCAGTGGAGATTTTAACCAGATTATTTAATGGAATCTTGGAAAGTGACAGGATGCCTGGAAGAGTGGTGAAGAAGTGTACTGGTGCCTATATTTAAGAATAAGGGGGATGTGCAGGACTGTAGTAACTACAGGGGGATAAAATTGATGAGCCACGGTATGAAGTTATGGGAAAGAGTAGTGGAAGCTAGGTTAAGAAGTGAGATGATGATTAGTAAGCAGCAGTATGGTTTCATGCCAAGAAAGAGCACCACAGATGTGATGTTTGCTCTAAGGATGTTGATGGAGAAGTATAGAGAAGGCCAGAAGGAGTTGCATTGCGTCTTTGTGGTTCTTGAAAAAGCATATGACAGGGTGCCTTGAGAGGAGCTGTGGTATTGTATGAGAAATTCGGGAGTGGCAGAGAAGTACTTAAGAGTTGTACAGAATATGTACGAGGGAAGTGTGATAGTGGTGAGGTCTGCAGTAGGAGTGACGGATGCATTCAAGGTGGAGGTGGGATTACATCAGGGATCGGCTCTGAGCCTTTCTTATTTGTAATGATGGACAGGTTGACAGACGAGATTAGACAGGAGTCCCCGTGGACTATGAAGTTTGCTGATGACATTGTGATCTGTAGCGATAGTAGGGAGCAGGTCGAAGAGACCCTCTAGAGAGGAGAGGAATGAAGGTCAGTAGGAACAAGACAGAATACATGTGTGTAAATGAGAGGGAGGTCAGTGGAATGGTGAGGATGCAGGGAGTAGAGTTGGCAAAGATGAATGAGTTTATATACTTGGGATCAGCAGTACAGAGTAATGGGGATTGTGGAAGAAGGTTAAAAAGAGAGTGCAGGCGTGAAGAGTGTCAGGAGTAATTTGTGACGGACGGGTATCAGCAAGTGTGAAAGGGAAGGTCTACAGGACAGTAGTGAGACCAGCTATGTTATATGGGCTGGAGATGGTGGCACTGACCAGAAAGCAGGAGACAGTACTGGAGGTAGATTTGCACTGGGTGTGACCAGGATGGATAGGATTAGAAATGAGTACATTAGGGGGCCAGCTCAAGTTGGACAGTTGGGAGACAAAGTCAGAGAGGCGAGGTTGTGTTGGTTTGGACATGTGCAGAGGAGAGATGCTGAGTATATTGGGAGAAGGATGCTAAGGATAGAGCTGCCAGGGAAGAGGAAAAGAGGAAAGCCTAAGCGAAGGTTTATGGTTGTGGTGAGAGAGGACATGCAGGTGATGGGTGTAACAGAACAAGATGCAGAGGACAGAAAGATATGGAAGAAGATGATCTGCTGTGGCAACCCCTAACGGGAGCAGCTGAAAGATGAGGATGAAGAAGATTCTCCATTTAAAATGAAAGTTAATATGATTATACTTCTTATATTAAACTTGGATATATTTTAAATTTGAACATTTAACCTGCACATATCTTTTTTGTCATCTTATGGGCTCCCAACATTCAGATACTAGCACTTGGAGAAGAAGTTCAATCACTGTCAGCATGAGAGATAAGCAGGTCACTAATAAGCTTGATGATATTGAGATCTAGATTGCAGGACACATGTTGCTGTGGTATTAATATGTAAAACGTCACTTAAGTGAGCATTGGTTAGCCTGAATCTCAAGCGGTTCTTGTTCAAGTTTAAAAGCAAGAAGGTCTGGTCACACAGGTACAAGGATCCAAAACGCCTCAACATTCTTCTGGCATGTGCGTGCAAAGCAGCAATTTTTTTTTATCCTATTGCTGATAAGTGTCAACAGATGCTGAAGGTGGTTACGAAACTCTTCATCGCACTGCAGATCAATGAGCTCCCGATGCAGTTGATTCAGAACAATATTGGGATCCGTGGAGAAGGGAGACAAGAAAATGTGCATGTCCAGCTCAACAACAGCAAAATCCTTAAAGTGCTTGTTAAACTATTCAGAGAGAAATGTGAGTAGTATCACATACAGTACAGGCCAAAAGTTTGGACACACCTCCTCATTCAATGTGTTTTCTTTATTTTCATGACCATTTACAGCACTCCATCACTCTCCTTCTTGGTCAAATAGCCCTTACACAGCCTGGAGGTGTGTTTGGGGTCATTGTCCTGTTGAAAAATAAATGATCATCCAACTAACCTGACTTCTGCACAACACAACTGCTGGTCCCAACCCCATTGATAAAGCAAGAAATTCCACTGAATAACCCTGATAAGGCACACCTGTGAAGTGAAAACCATTTCAGGTGACTACCTATTGAAGCTCATCGAGAGAATGCCAAGAGTGTGCAAAGCAGTAATCAGAGCAAAGGGTGGCTATTTTGAAGAAACTAGAATATAAAACATGTTTTCAGTTATTTCACCTTTTTTTGTTAAGTACATAACTCCACATGTGTTCATTCATAGTTTTGATGCCTTCAGTCATGAAAATAAAGAAAACACATTGAATGAGGAGGTGTGTCCAAACCTTTGGCCTGTACTGTCCCACCTGTCCACACACGTTCTGTAGAAAACAGTCCATTACTACCCATAAAGCATGGAAATGTGAAGTATTAGACATACTTTGTGATAGTTGGCTTTTCAGAAGCTAGCATTTGGTTCCAAACGTCTTGATATGTACGTACTGGCTTACCACTGCATCTTTTCCTTGTAGATTGATGTTTAGCTCATTCATATGCTTAGTGATGTGAACAGAAATTCCCAAATCTGACAGTCAGATAGGATTAGACAGCTCTTTTATTGCTTAACCCCTGTCGTCCAAAAACTGTAATGTCTCCTTTTTAAGAGAGAAAAAAATGGTAACGTTATTATGGGAAATTTTATTTCCATATTCAGTTTATGTGTCAGAAAGAAACTGCTGAAACTGATGGTGGTACAGGGCTTTGGATCAAATTAAGTTGTTTAATCTTTATCACCTGCGTTACAATGTGTTAATTTTACAAACATTTAGTGCATAGGACTTGTTGATGAATGAAGCAGTGCAGCAGACTTTGTTGCATATCAGAAGGCAAGAATGTATGATTGTTTACTTTTCGTTAACTTCAGTTGATGAATGCATTAGATCTCTGTGGCTGAAGCTATTTTTTTGGCGGGCCACATTCAGTGCAGCTTCAGAAACAAGCTGTGATTGGCCCAGAGGCTGTACTTTGGACATCTCTATGTTAAATTACTCTATGTAATGGCAGTAGATGTATGTATAAATAAATAGCTGAGCAATACTTCCAAAGCAGAAATGAAGTAAAACAAGTACAGTACTAGTAACATATATTACCTATCAAAAATATCCAGAAAATGCTGTTTTTATTTTTTGTTTTTGTCTAATAAAACCTTTGCTGAGCATTTAGTTATGTCTGGGCTTCAACAACTTTTCCAGGTGTCTGTTAGGAATGTTACGACTGTTACACCATATTAATTTTTCGAGTATTTTGCAAACAACTCTTTGTTTTTGTATTGTTTATTTTGTTCATCATAACTAGCATATTGCTGTCTTTATCTGAGATTTGGGTGGGGATGTCCGTTTTTACCCACTCCTGTTAAACTTAAAGGATAAGTTTGGTATTTTTCAAGTCAAAGTTGTTTCTTCACAATCATGGTATACTGTATATTACTATGCCACATAAAATTGTGTTCTAAAGTGAAGCATTTTTTAAAAATACTTCTGTTTTCATGCAGCTTATAATTGGGCTTAAGGGTCCTCAAGTCTTTAAGTGAATGACAAAGCCTTAAAACGTATCGAGTACATCAAGCCAAGTTACCAAGTATTGATCTGCTTCTTGAGATGTATATACAGTCGATTCCGCTTAATTGGGACACCGGTTAATTGGGGCAGCCGTTTATTTGGGCCAAATTGTAAAGAACAAATCCGGACAGTGTAATCGTACACGTTTTCTGTTCGGTCATTTGGGCCACCATTCCGCTTATTCGGGACAGGAGTCACTTGTTGTTTTAAAGCCGAGATGGGTAAGATGAAAATGAAATAGCTCAGTTCAAAGTAAATTTTCCAAGAATCGCCCAAATGAAAGATAAGGAGTCCCGTTAAGCAAGCCCCTTGGGGATGCCCGCAAGGAGCAAGAGAAGGGTTGAGCCAGTGTTATCTTTAGGAGTTTCTTGGTCATTTGCTTTGGGAGCTCCAAAAGTCGTGTTTGAAATGTGAAGTGGTGCTGAAAACATCTTGTACGCTGAACTTCGACACCGCCTTTTTGGTAATTGATAATAAGCAGCATTTTTTTTACCACTTGTTTTAAATTAAGTTGTGCAAATCGCCTGAAAAATTACGAATTCCATGACGGTTGATAGAATTCTTTTCTAAATTTCATTCATTATAGGGTGCCGCTGTTAGGATGCCACGGAAAGACCTAACGCTCTCCGATAAAATTGACTTGCTTGATAAAATCAAAAACCAAGCGCCTATCACAAGCACCCGTATGCTGGAGAAGATAACGGGCATTCCGAAATCAACAATTTCGCATGTTCTAAAGAACGAAGGCGGAGGCTTTAGCTGAAAAGTTGGGTCATGACGAATTTAAGGCAACAGATGGATGGTTGTCTAGGTGGAAATCTAGGCATGAAATTAAGTTAAAGAGAGCACATGGCGAAAAAGGCAGTGCTGATGCTGACGGGGCTGAAAGTGGAATTCCAATAAATTACCCGAGTTGCTTCAGCAGTTTTGTGCAGATGACATTTACAATGCCGATGAAACTGGCCTGTATTATCGTGCAACATCTGACGGTTCGCAGTGCTACAAACACGAAACGCTATTGGGTTCCAAGAAAGCAATGGATCGCGTAACTGTAACATGTCAGGAAGTGATAAAAGGAAATTGTTAGTTATAGGTAAAAGCGCTAAGCCTCGATGCTTTAAGGGGCTTAGGATGGATGGATTGCCAGTTCTGTACCATGCAAACAAAAATGCAAGGATGACTTATGAGATTTTTTCGAAGTGGTTGTCAGAATGGGATGTGGAATTGCAGCGCAAGTTGAAAAAAATTATGTTGCTTCTTGATAATTGCGCGGCTCACCCTCACTTAGATTCTTTGAAAAACATTCAGTTGGAATTTCTGCCTCCTAACACCACATCCATCCTGCAACCAATGGATAAGAGAATCATAAAAAAATAGAAAACTTTGTATCGAGGCAAATTGGTGAGCTACATTCTGGAAGCAATCGAAGAAAATCTGCTGCAAGAAAGTTAGTGGGAAGATTAACACATGAGGAATTTATCAGCATTGATGACAACATCGAGTGTTACAACAAAAAAGAAGATTGTGACGACGCGATCGTCGAGGAAATTGCTGCGAAACGCGAAGAAACAACAGATAACCAAGAAACTGATGAAGCCGATGCGCATGAAGAAATTGAGCAAGTGACTCATCGGGATGCCAGGAAATTTATCGCTGGATTGTGATTGTATTTCATGCAGATCCTTTATCTGCATTAGATGCATGCGCTGATTTTGTGCAATGCCAGTCCATAAATAGGACAAGACAAAGCAAAATCGACGACTTTCTTAATAAACAGGATTAACTATCAGTAACCACATGTATGAATCGATTTACTACCTTTCTCTTGTTATTTGGATAGAAGGGAATATTATAATGTTTGGATGACAAATTTGTCAAGTCGTTTTTAAAAGAATAAACGTCAATTTATGGTGTGCAACATATATTCAAACGTACGTAACGTCTTCCTATTACAAAATTTTACCTTTTTTTGCGAACTTCGCATAATTGGGCCAGCCGCTTAATTGGGGCAAAACGTCTCCATCCAGATGTGTTCCGATTAAGTGGAATCGACTGTATTACAAAATGGATATTAAATGGAATCTCAATGTTGGTTTAAGAATGTAAAAAAGCAAACTATTTTGAGATTCAGCCATTTCAAAAGGGGACTTTACTAACTACCCTACTAATCTTCCTCCATGACGTTTCATCCCCACAGACACTGTCATCATTATTGACAGCATTGACTGTTGATGCGTAGATGTGAATTGACATCTCTTGTTTTTTTAGACAACTAGACAGTAATAACTGGAAAAGGCGCTTATGATCACTTTTATTCTTTCACTATACAGAAGGTTATTTCTTTATAGGCATCTATTCATTTTCTTAACCTGCTTCTGCAGGGCAGGGTCATGGGGCAGCTGGAGCCTATCCCAGTGAGCATTGGCTGCAATGCAGGAACAATCCCTGAATGAGGCACCAGTCCATTGCAGGGAAAACCTACAAACACACCTTGCATGTGTTTGTACTGTGGGAAGAAACTGTAACATCTAGAGACAAAATATAAGCTTCACATGCACGCAATTCCCAGTCTCCTTCAGTGTAAGACAGCAGGGATACCATTGTGCCAACTTGCTGCCCAGTATTATTAGTAGCAATTAATGTCCTCAATGTCTTTCATTCATTACTGTATTCAAATAGAGTAGCACACCTCTAGTGGTGTGACCGCATGGTCTACAGCGACGAGAAATCAGGGACAGAGACAGCCTTGTACTTCAGGTCACTGGGAAAGTGGGCACGTGGGCAACTGAAAAAAACGTTGTCTCAATTGGTCGGGGAATAATATGTACAAAATCAATGCTGCCCAGAAGATGCTTGTGATCGGAACAAGTTGAAAGCAATGTGCTAAAAGGCAGACCCTGCGTGAATGTGGGATAAACGCTAAGAAGAAGATTAATCAACTGATAGTTTTTTTTTTTGTGCTATAGACAGAGTAATAAAGATAATCATCCATCTTCCTAACCTGTTTATCCAGGGCTGGTTCTTGAGTCAGCTGGTAAGCCTGTGCCAGCAAGGATCAGGTGCAAGATAGGAACAACCCTGAACAGAGTGCCAGTCCATCGCAGGGTGAGCAGACAAAACAGGCCACCCTAGTAGCTCCAATTCACAATTTTTATTTTTTGCGTGCAACTGCCTTTTGTTGCAAGCTATGGCAGAACATAACTGGTTCAGAAACAGAACTGCAGTAGTAAAACTAGGATTATGAGCAGAGTATACCTTGATGCTTAGGGGCTTTTTGGTTGTCTTGACTCAAACCATGATGAACTTCACCCACGATGAAGGCTGTGAGCAGACAAGCGATTGAAAAATTATTCTTACCTCAAAGAATTGCTCCAAAAATCTGTGATAAAATAATTATTTATAGTTTCCTTTTGTCATCACACAGATGCCTCATGGGAGGCATGCTTTCTAAAATACACTTTTGCTATTTGAAAGTGGTCTTATTCAGTATGTTTTAAGGATTTTACATACTCCTATGGACTACCTATGGACTACTACTACACCTACTGTTAAGCCCCATTGTAAGCTGCAAGAGTAGACAAGGTATTTTTAAAATTTAGAAACAAATGTTTTTCTTTAGAATGCAGTTTTGTTTAACAGTATAATATATACAATAATTGTGAAGAAATAACTTTTACTTGAGAAATATCGAATTTATTTTTTAATCCTGAATTACAGTGAAGTACTGTATTCCTTTGTAGGCAGTATTATAGCTTGAATGCTTTTCTGTTATATGTTTCTGAAAATGCATTCTTTTTTCATTTTTAGTGACACCTTCCATCTGAAGAAATAAGTACGTCATACAAACATTTAAAACTGAACAGACATAATGAAGCAAATTACATATGTTGATTATTAAGGACAGACATTTTTAATATATATCTAATATTAAAAATTAAAAATATAAATAATTACAAAAACAGCCATTGTATTGGCTAAAGTGTATTACATTGTATGTAGCCTACTGAAAATGTAAAGTAGCAACAAAAAGAGCACCATTTGCAGAATTTATGATATTTTCACATATTATTAATCAGAAACTTTACCCTATTAGTATTTCACATGGTATAAGTAAAAACATTCAACCATTTTCCACACACCTAGGCTGATTTAACATTCTGCATTTACCTTAATATTTCATATCTTTGGGACGTGAGAAAAAGCTTGAGGTACCTTTAGGAAACCTATTCTGAGAAGAACATAGTGTCCTGGAGTGTAAAATCATAATATTGTGAAATTATAGACTGCTTATATTAGACTAGATGCAAGCAGCTGATGCCTGATATACTGTGAGACTGATAGCAAAATGTTATATAGTAGTGTTCTTTTTCTTAGTAAATAAAGTATACATTAACATACTATATAACAGTAAAAATTACTTACATTTATATGAAACATATGTACTTAGCAGCTTTGACAAAATGGACCTTGGACACTGCAAGTACAGTCAGACTAGAAAGGACATACATCAGTGGATATCTGTAAATGAAACTAGTTAGCTGTGCAATGAGAGAGTTTGCTATAATAACAGTTCCTGAAGAATAAATTAAACATTATTAAAAAATGTGGGTAAGTCAAATGTTGAAGTTATTATGAACATTATGCACATTGTATTGCTATTGTTGGATTTTTTTAATGGGTATTTAATGTGTGTCTAATAGTATGATATAGTGTCTACTTTAAAGCTGTTTAATTCATTACAGAGTTGGTACAATAGTTAGCGTTTTCTTCTGCTAGGATAAATCCTCCTGGCTGATTGTGTGGAGTTTGCATGTTCTCACCTTGTGTGTACATGTCCAAGATTGAAATGTTAGGTGAATAGGTTGTTGCAGTAGTCCCCATGGGTGTGTGCATAAGTGTGCCCTGACTGGTGCCTCATCTAGGGTTGCTCTTGTATGGTGCCTGTTCCTACCAGGACTGGCTCGTGTTCACTGTGACCTTGAATTGGAATTAACAGGTTTGAGAATGCTATGCATTATTAGAGGCCATGTACAAAGTGCTACTTGTATTTTGCTTTTGTATTGATTTTATTTTCCATTATTTTGCTATTTTTAAATTACAACTCTGTAAACACAAATGAGTATGTAATCTTTGAAAAAATATTAAGGCATTTATTAGGCTGTAAAATTTATATTTCTTAAATGTGTTTCTCTTTTATATTCCTCGTGAAGTTTTTCTTGTATCATGAGCAATTATAGCGTACTCTATTTGTAACAAAATTTGAATTCTTTCTTTGCCTTGGTCTAGAGCAGCAAATACATCTCAATGTGCCTGATTGTGTACTATTGACAAATGTCATGTACTGGCAGAACAAATATTTCAATACTTATTTTTCCTTTCTTGTAAACCTGGGAAGCAACTACTTGTTGTCCTTCAAGATGCATCTGTATTAATGGTCCTAAAGATCATTTAATCAATAGGTTTATTTATATTACCACGTGAAAGATAGAAAGTGTTCATTATGGATTGCTGCCAATATGGTTATGTTAAACAACTTTGAATTGTGCTACAAAGGGACCTCAGAAGATAACACTTTATTAATCCCCAAAGGGAAATTTGGGTGTTCCAGCAGCTCACAGAAAAATTAAACAAGTACATATATATTAAATAACTAACCACATAATACATATATATAAGATGAAACAGAAGATAAATAAAAAAACATGCAGTGCCAAAAATAGTGATATATTACAAATCACCAGTAATAAATACAGCGTAGTATCATAGTAATATAATATGTGCAATACACGGATAAAGTGTCTAGTGATTTATAAAATACCAGTGATTACATAGTCTGGCATCCCATACATAAAATTCATGAAATAATCCAGTAAATGATACATGAATTAAAGCCCGAGGTGTATAGTCTAATAGCAGCTGGAAGAAAAGACTTGCAAAAACGTTCTCTCCTGCAGCAGGGGAGGAGCACTCTGCTGCTCAGTGCACTCTTTAGGCACTGTAGCAATTTATGGAGCAGATCAGAGGGAGTCTTCATAATTAAAGACACCTTTGCCAGCATCCTCCTCCTCTCTGTTCTCACCTTCACAGTGTCTAGTTTCACCCCAGGGACTGAATTGGCCTTTCTGATGATCTTGTTCAGTCTGTTAGTATACTTGGCTGTGATATTGCGGCCCCAACACACCACAGCATAAAAGATGGGACTCAAAACCATAGACTCATAGAAAGCCTTCAGCAGCAGGCCTCTCACACCGAATGACCTCAGTCTCCTCAAAAAGTAGAGAGGTCTCTGGCCCTTCTTGTACAAAAGTTCACATTTTGCTCCCCTTCCAGCTTATCATTCAAGCAAACACCCAGACACCTCTAAGTTTTAACAATCTTGATATCCTCCCCTGGATGATAACAGGAGCATGAAAATACTTCTTCTTCTGAAAGTCCATTGCAAGTTCTTTTGTTTTCTTGGGGTTTCGTTGGAGATGGTTGTGATGACACCACTCCACAAAGCTACTCACCAGGCTTCTCTGTTCTTCCTCCTTCCCTTCACTAGAACTTTTCAAGGTGGCATGTCTCAGAATCAAACTTGAAATCTGAGGTGTAAAAGGTGAAAAGGAATGGAGCAAGGACAGTCCCATTTGGAGCACCCGTGCTGCTAATCGTTCTCTCCAACACACAGCTCCCTAGTCTCATGCACTGTGGCCTGTTAGTCAGATAGTCTAAAATCCAGGAAATCAGGGCAGTGTCAACCTGCTCTGCTAACAACTTGTCCTTCAGGATTGTATTAATGACGCTAGAAATGTCCACACTCCCAGCCTTCTCCAGGTGATAGTAGGCTCTGTGCAACATATAAACTGCAGCATCTTCTACCACCACATGTTGATGATATGCAAACAATAAAGAGTCCAACCCTGCACCCACCATTGTTTTCATCAGGTGAAAAGTCATTGCCACAGGCCTGTAATCATTTAGTTCTTTGGATTTCTTGATCTTTGGCACTGGGACAATATACGAGGTCTTCCAAAGCACTGGAACCTTCTGTAGTCTCAGGTTGAGATTGTATACAGGTATGTGCTTCCAAGACACCACACAGCTCATCAGCACAGGCCTTTAGTACTTTTGCATTGATTCCATCAGGGTGTGCTGCTTTTCCTGCATGTAATCTGCATAACTCATTTCTCACCTCATTCTCTGTTATAGTAAACTCTGGATTTGGGGTTGAGATGTGAAACAATGGGAGGTGGTAGTTATCTGATAGTTGTGAAGAACACAGAGAAAGGGTATTTTGTGAAGGTTTCATGGGAGATGTATTTGCAAATGCCTCACCATCAAACCTATTAAAGAATGTGTTTAGCTCATTCACCCTCCTCCAGGTTAATTCATCTTGGTGGTGGCAAGGCATTTTATACACGTTCACCATCCTCATCCCATTCCATACCTCTTTAACATGCAGTTCATTTTCCTTCTGTATTGCTCTTTACCCTTCTTAATTCTCACCTTCAGCTTCTTCTGCACGCTCCTCAGACAGTCCCTATCACCATCATCCATCCATCCATCCATCCTCTTCCCCTTATCTGAGATCGGGTCGCGGGGGCAGCAGCTTGAGCAGAGATGCCCATACTTCCCTCTCCTTGGCCACTTCTTCTAGCTCTTCCGGGGAATCCCGAGGCATTCCCAGGCCAGCCGGGAGACATAGTCCCTCCAGCGTGTCCTGGGTCTTTCCTGGGGCCTCCTTCCGATTGGACGTGTCCGGAACACCTCACCAGGGAGGCGTCCAGGAGGCGTCCTGATCAGATGCCCGAGCCACTTCATCTGACTCCTCTCGATGCAGAGGAGCAGCAGCTCTATTCTGAGCCCCTCCCGGATGACTGAGTTTCTCACCTTATCTTTAAGGGAAAGCCCAGAAACCCTGTGGAGGAAACTCAATTCAGCCGCTTTTATTCGCAATCTTGTTATTTTGGTCACTACCCATAGCTCATGACCATAGGTGAGGGTAGGAACATAGATTGACTGGTAAATTGAGAGCTTTGCCTTACGGCTCAGCTCCTTTTTCACCACGACAGACCGATGCAGAGCCCGCATCACTGTGGACGCCACACCGATCCGC
Source organism: Polypterus bichir lapradei (assembly GCA_026402145.1). Taxonomy (NCBI): domain Eukaryota; kingdom Metazoa; phylum Chordata; class Cladistia; order Polypteriformes; family Polypteridae; genus Polypterus; species Polypterus bichir. Next base: position 111,513,273 of record JANRMT010062854.1, on the reverse strand, counting down.
CTGTCGATCTCACGCTTCATTCTTCCCTCACTCGTGAACAAGACCCCGAGATACTTGAACTCCTCCGCTTGGGGCAGGATCTCGCTCCCAACCCTGAGAGGGCACTCCACCCTTTTCCGGCTGAGGACCATGGTCTCGGATTTGGAGGTGCTGATTCCCATCCCAGCTGCAAACCGATCCAGAGAAAGCTGAAGATCACAGCCTGATGAAGCAAACAGGACAACATCATCTGCAAAAAGCAGTGACCCAATCCTGAGTCCACCAAACCGAAGCCCCTCAACGCCCTGGCTGAGCCTAGAAATTCTGTCCATAAAAGTTATGAACAGAATCTGTGACAAAGGGCAGCCCTGGCGGAGTCCAACTCTCACTGGAAACAGGTTTGACTTACTGCCGGCAATGCGGACCAAGCTCTGTCACTGGTTGTACAGGGTCCGAACAGCCCTTATCAGGGGGTCCGGTACCCCATACTCCCGAAGCACCCCCCACAGGATTCCCTGAGGGACACGTCGAATGCCTTTTCCAAGTCAACAAAACACATGTAGACTGGTTGGGCAAACTCCCATGTACCCTCCAGGACCCTGTTAAGGGTGTAGAGCTGGTCCACTGTTCCATGACCAGGACGAAAACCACATAGTTCCTCCTGAATCCGAGGTTCAACTGTCCTATGGACCCTACTCTCCAGGACCCCCGAATAGACTTTTCCAGGGAGGCTGAGGAGTGTGATCCCTCTGTAGTTGGAACACACCCTCCGGTCCCCGTTCTTAAAGAGGGTGACCACCACCCTGGTCTTCCAGTGCAGAGGCATTGTCCCCGATGTCCATGCGATGTTGCAGAGGCATGTCAACCAAGACAGTCCTACAACATCCAGAGCCTTAAGGAACTCAGGGCGTATCTCATCAACCCCCGGGGCCCTGCCATCAAGGAGTTTTTTGACCACCTCAGTGACCTCAGTCCCAGAGATGGGGGAGCCCACCTCCGAGTCCCCAGGCTCTGCTTCCTCATTGGAAGGCATGTTAGTGGGATTGGGGAGGTCTTTGAAGTACTCCCCCCACCGGCCCACAACGTCCCGAGTCAAAGTCAGCAGTGCACTATCCCCACCATATACAGTGTTGACACTGCACTGCTTCCCTCTCCTGAGACGCTGGATGGTGGACCAGAATCTTCTCGAAGCCCTCCGAAAGTTGTTCTCCATGGCCTCCCTAAACTCTTCCCACGCCCGAGTTTTTGCCTCAGCAGCCACCGAAGCCGCATTCTGCTTGGCCTACTGGTACCTATTAGCTGCCTCCAGAGTCCCACAGGACAAAAGGGTCCTATAGGACTCCTTCTTCAGCTTGACGGCATCCCTCACTGCCGGTGTCCACCAACGGGTTTGGGGATTGCCACCACGACAGGCACTGACCACCTTACGACCACAGCTCCAGTCAGCCGCCTCAACAATATCCCAATCACACCCTTCCAGGTCTCACTGTCATTTCCCACGTGAGCATTGAAGTCTCCCAGCAGAACGAGGGAGTCCCCAGAAGGTATGTCCTCTAGCACCCCCTCCAGGGATTCCAAAAAGGGTGGGTACTCCAGACTGCTGTTTGGCGCATATGCACAAACAACAGTTTGGACCTGTCCCCCTACCCAAAGGCGGAGGGAGGCTACCCTCTCGTCTACCGGGGTAAACCCCAATGAACAGGATCCAAGTCGGGGGGCAATAAGTATGCCCACACCCGCTCGGCGCCACTCACCGGGGGCAACTCCAGAGTGGTAGAGAGTCCAGACCCACTCAAGGAGATTGGTTCCAGAGTCTAAGCTGTGCGTCAAGGTGAGCCTGACTATATCTAGCCGGAACCTCTCGACCTCGCGCACTAGCTCAGGCTCCTTCCCCTTCAGAGAGGTGACATTCCACATCCCAAGAGCCAGCTTCTGTAGCCGAGGACTGGACCGGCAAGGTCCCCGCCTTCAGCCACCACCCAAATCACACTGCACCCGACCTTCTTGGACCCTCCCATAGGTGGTGAGCCCATGGGAAGGGGGACTCACGTTGCCTCTTCGGGCTGTGCCTGGCCGAGCCCCATGGGTGCAGGCCCGGCCACCAGGTGCTCGCCATCGTGCCCCACCTCCAGGCCTGGCTCCAGAGAGGGGCCCTGGTGACCTGCGTCCAGGCGAGGGAAAACGCCGTCCAAAATTTTTATTCTTCATAGGAGGTTTGATGACCCGCTCTTTGTCTCATCCCTCACCTAGGACCAGTTTGCCTTGGATGACCCTACCAGGTCACCATCATTAAAGACCCTATTCTTTTTGTTCAACATACCATTGCATTGTAGTAGCCTTTAAGTTTTTCTCTTTACTGTTTTCCTGATGTGTAGTACTATCCCTTTGCATAATTCTTTTTATCTGGTATAGCAGTTGTACCACACCAGAATTATGTGATGACATTAGCTTGTCACTTTTAAACAGTTGACTAAGGAATGGCAGTGTTCTCCCCAGAAATTTTTTCCAGCTGGGTGGCATGAAAAAGTAGCTGGGTGGGGCAGGATGGGGAAATTTGCACTCTTTTTATTAGTTAAATTATTATTAATTATTTTCCAATGCTCAATATGACTTCCTTTTTTAAGGTTTGACACTTGTGCCAGAATATTTTTGTTAAATTTAAGAAGTATCCAATTCAGGATCCTGCAACCCTAACAAAAATTTTAAATAACAATTGTTATGACAATCCAAGAGGCACAAGTATTGTCGCTGTCAGGAAGAAAAGTGAAAACAATGAAAAAAAGTATGGGAAAACAATGAAGAAAAATTTAAAAATATTCTTCAAAGCCAACTTGCATATGCAGAAGGTGTCTTCAGTTATTATTCTTCTTTTCTTCCTAGAGGCCTAGTTGTCTGTAGCTTTTCCATAACGAAAGTCTCCAGGATCTGGGCCCTCCAAGGAGATCAGCATGAGATTATTTAGCGTGCTTTGTTTCATGCAATTTCTCAAACATGTCTTGATCATTTTAAGGGCAGAAAACCCCCGTTCACATTCAGCTGTGCTTACTGGGATCATTAGCCCAATATGAGCTAGTCTGGCTATATTTGGAAACGACTCTTTGAGCTCTGATGTCGTTGCCATTTTTAGTAAAATCTGTTTTGGACTGAAGTCTTTGTATGATTGACTTCTGATCATTTTTGACGCCACTTTCCATTCTTGCCTGCTACTTTCATATTTTAAAATTGGAGGGTTACCATTTTTGGAATAATGATCGATAAGAATTTCAGCAGACTTGCTTGAATCGTGAGTTTCTGCACTGAAAACTTTTGAAAAGCTGGTAATAATTGGCATGTCAGGGAATCTTGCATTTAGGTTCTTGACAACTGTCTCTAGGTATTTATCATATATTGCAGTTTTGAATGACATTACATCACTCTGTGTATAAACAGTGTGGAGATCTGACCATTCTTCTGCCAGACAATGATGAAGGCTTTGAAAATATCTCCCAGGAGTGTCTTTCAACTCCATGATGGACAATTATGTGGCGAGCAAAATTAGCTCAATTTTGGTAAGATTGACATCTTACCTTTTCCAAGCCTTAGATAAGTTGGACAACAAAGGTAATACATCTGAAAGCATCATCAAAGAGAAGACAAAATTGTACGTTTTAATACATCTGCTTAATCCTTTAGCTGTGATGTCATTTCATTCTGTGGCCTCTCTTTCCAGTGCAGCTATGACACTCATCATACACTGTCATAGTGACTGTACTGCAAAGTCATGAGACAGCCATCTAGTGTCACTGGCCATTTTCAGCTTAATCTGGAGAATGTTCAGAATATTTTGAATTTCCATTAAATCAGCCATCCTAACTGAAGAGTTTTGGAAGAAATAGAACGGCTGAATTAAGATGTCATTCAGTTTTGTTAAATAAGGTACAGCAGCTGCTGCTTGGGCACTTGCAAGGGCCAATCGGTTTACACAGTGGCAGTTGACCTAGAGTCCAGATGTTTTATCATTAAGCAGTTGTGCCACACCTTTCTGTTTCCCAATCATAACAGCCGCTCCATCTGACCCTATTCCAACCAGATTAGCAGTTTTCAAGCCTAGAGTGTCCATTGTCTCACTCAGTGGTTGGTTGTAGTCTCCGCTTTGCCATCAATCATATTGTAGGTTGATACAAAACTAATTCTGACCTCTTTAGTGACCTGGCAAACATATTTAATGTAAATAATTAATTGTTTTACAATTGAGATGTCTGTGGTTTCATCACACAGAATATTGAAAAAATTTTCAGCGTGTATATTTTTCAGTATGTTAGATTTTATTTCTGATGCTAAGACATCCGTCAGCTCTTGCATTATTCTTTCAGAGGTGTAATGTGCATTTTTACCAACATTGAGATGTTGGAAAAAGGAACAACCCATTTGTTTACAGTGTCCCAACAGCTTTTCAAACAACATTGTATGTGGCAACTCATTTTTTGCCTTCTTTTCTAATTTTTGTGCATGGCACGTTTACCCAAGGCAACTCCCTCCTTGGGGGATGTTTGTTTGAATATTTCATGCACAATGAGCACCACATACCATTTTCATTGACTATTAGCCAATCAAAATCTTTAAACCATTGTTTGTATATGCCGGATAAGCGGCGCTTAGATTTATCGATTGGCAGAGTGTGTGCTAAAGACATTTCCCCATAAGGACCAGCTTCTGCAATGTCTGTCTGAAATTGGCACGAGGAGTTGACGCTGCACCTTCATTAGTTTGTGGCGTCTCTTTTCTGAAATAACTGAGCAATGTTGTTTTCGGAACACTTTTTTTGCTCATGTTGGTAAAACGTTTGGAAAAAAAGTACCTATGAATAAGATTTTTGAGTGGGAAAGTGACAGCCTGTTGGATATTCAGTGCACACTTGCATTACGGTAGGGCAAGATATGAACAAAAAGGAGTGGCAAATGGGTCACTTTAACAAAACTACGGAAGCGTATTAGGGCCACGGTGAAGAAAACATGTCGACTTTATTCTCAACATTTCCACTTTATTCTCATAGTTTATTTTGTCATTAAAGTAGAATGTCGTAAACTAAACTTGATCTTAAAATCAATGTTTAATTTACTAGATTTTCTCAAACCCCGTCATAAGGTAATGTAGTACATTAAATGCTGTGTTAAGTGTACCCCGGCCGAGTTGTTAATTACTACGCGCTTCTTAAATGGACTCCCTCCTTCACTGAGGAGGCACTGGGAGGGATCGTCTCACAGAATGCATTCACTTGATGATATTCCTGCTCTCCGAACATTTACAATGCTAAGATAAATACTTGATATCATTTTCATGATGAAATGCATTAAAGCATTATTAAACATGCACGGTAGTGTGGCGGTAGTGCTGCTCCCTCGCAGTAAGGGGTCCCCAGGTGTACGTTCTGTGTAGAGAATTTTATGGCGGGTGTGACGAGGCTCCAAAAAACTGAATGTATGAATGGGTATCGCACAGGTTTAACTTACATATTGTGTAAATTTTGGGTTCGTTATCTGGTGGTCGGAGACACGAACACAGGATTAAATGGATGTTCTTCTGAGCGGGCTTTCTTTATTGCATGCGTACTGTCTCTGTCTGACGTACCAAAACTCCAATTCCTATCCTTCTTTTTTTCTTTCTCCACATAACCAATCAATCATTAGATCTGCGTCTGTCATCTCACAATGTCATGCGAGGTGGCAGCCGGGCGCTCAACTAAATTAGTCGGGCGGAGCACCCGGCTAAAAGACGCTAGGGAGAACACTGAATGGTTAAGAAGTTCTTTGAGGCTGGTTATTTGTTTGTTTTTGACGGGCACTATAAGGTCTCTAGACAGGCCAAAAAAATTTTATTTATTCAATTTGCATTGAAAGCAGCACATGAAGGACAAGTATACAGTATACATGTACTTGGAAATAAATTTTTAATTAACCAATATTAGCTTGTTCACCTATTTAGTACCACAAATCTAGTGCCTCCTCCTTATCAGATTTCTTTGGCAGAGGCTTGTATCATTGACTTTTCATTGTTTTTTCTGTTTAACATACTATATATGATTGATGACTGATAAATGAGTGATAGCGTTATATGGTAGTGTTTCTAAAGTGGAAATCTAAGTGTGATAAGAGGTCTTTGGTGAAGCATGATTTTAAATAAATAATTGGGTCCTGGAGTGTACAGCCTCCAAATGGGTGTGCATGTGCACTTGCAGGTGCCACTCCAGGGTTGATTGGAGTGCTTGGCTAATCAGTTATGTCCAAATGCGAGCGGGTCAGGCAGGTGCCTCATTCACACCTTGGAGTGGCAGGAGGATAGCACTTGCACCCAATCATCCTTCTTATCTGATCTGATTGAACTTTTAACCCACCTAAGCTCTTACTCTCAGAGAATTATCCTTCTTGGTGATTTCAACATCCATATTGACATTACTACATCTAAACTGAGAAATGAATTCCTATCCTTACTGGACTGTTTTGACTTGAAACAACATGTTGATTTTCGCATCCACTCTGGTGGTCATATATTGGATCTGATCTGCACTTCTGGACTATCTGTTGCCAATATTTACAGCACTGATTTGGGACTCTCTGACCATAAAGCAGTATTTTTCACAGTCTCACTGCCTTTACCTCCTCTTACCTGTAAATGACAAATTTCTTACAGAAACCTTAAAAATATCTGTCCCTCTATCCTTTCTGGATCCATTTCTGATCTTTTACTGTCAGCACCTATTCTGTCAACACTAGATAGTCTTGTTGACCACTATAACTCAGCCCTTCATTCAGCATTAGATAAAACAGCTCCTTTAAAATATAAGGAGGTTTCCTTTAAATGTTCAGCTCCTTGGTATAACTCAGAATTGCGATATATGAAAGCAGCTGGCCGACGCCTTGAGAGAATGTCACGTAAGACTGGCCTCACTGTGCACATCCAGGCTTTCTTTGACCACCAAAGAGCTTACAGAGAAGCACTAACTGCTGCTAAGAACACCCACTATGGCAGAATAATAGAAAGTGGCCACAATAACCCAAGGGTTTTGTTTTCTGTAGTTAATAAACTACTGGAACCTGCATCTGGCCCAACTACCTCCTCTACTGAAGTCTGTGAGGATTTCCTCCACTTTTTCCGTAACAAAATTAAAGATCTAAATAATTCAACTAACATTAATACATCATCTGTTTATATCTCTGTTTTCCCACTCCATCCAGCTCCTTCTCTAAGTTCTCACCAGTCACATCTGCTTTTGTTAATGACCTGCTTTGTAAGATGAAACCGACTACTTGTGTACTGGACCCCATCCCCAGCACACTACTTAAATCCTGCCTTCGTGCCATAATCCCGACTGCTACAACAATAATAAACTAATCCCTTAACACTGGCTCTGTGCCGCTCACTTTTAAAATCGCTTCTGTAACCCCAGTGTTAAAAAAGTCTGGTCTTGATGCTGACAATCTTAACAATTTCCGGCCTATTTCCCACTTACCTTTCCTGTCAAAAGCTCTTGAGCGTGTTGCAGCTTCCCAGCTCACCAATTATTTAACGTCTAATAATTTGATGGAACCCTTTCAGTCTGGTTTCAGGGTGCAGCACAGCTGTGAAACTGCTCTGCTATGGGTAACCAATGATTTGCTTATGGCAGCAGACTCTGGACAAACCAGCATATTAATTCTATTAGACCTCAGTGCAGCATTTGACACTGTCAGACATGACATTTTACTGTCCAGAATGGAGAACATGCTGGGTATCTCTGGCACTGCCCTCCAGTGGTTCAAGTCCTATCTGACTGATAGGCAAGAGTTTGTTAGTCTTGGCAACAGTAGATCCAGCTTGGCGCCAGTCACACAAGGAGTTCCTCAGGGCTCTGTCCTTGGCCCTCTTCTCTTCTGTATTTATATGCTTCCCCTTGTCCTTATTATTCATAGCTATGGACTGGGCTCTCATTTTTATGCAGATGATACTCAACTCTACTTCAATGTTAAAAGTGGAACTTCATCAGAGCTTTCTCAGCTTACAACCTGCCTTAGTGAAATTAAAACCTGGATGGAGCAGAACTCTTTAAAATTAAACTGCAACAAAACTGAACTCCTGCAAATTGGGACTAAAATGCAACTTAATAAAGTGAGCTCCTTCCCAGTCCATCTTGGCGGTGAGCTCATCACACCTGCCTCTACTGCAAAGAATCTTGGTGTCATTTTTGATTCCTCCCTTTCTTACTCAGCCCACATAAATCACATTAAGAAACTTTCTTACTTTCACCTCCATAACATATACCGTGTTCGCTCCTTCCTCTCCTTTTCTAATGCTGAGAAACTTGTCCGCATTGATTATTGTAACTCGCTGTTGGCAGGTGTCCCTTCTAATCTTATATCACAGCTCCAGCTTATTCAAAACTCGAGTCCTTACTCGAACCAGCAGCAGCGAGCACATCACACCCATCCTGCTCCGTCTTCACTGGCTCCCTGTGTCTTACAGAATTGAATATAAAATCCTACTAATAACCTACAAAGCCTTAAATAACCTTTCACCAAGCTACATCAGTGACCTTCTCCATCACTATGTGCCTGCCCGCTCACTAAGGTCCTCTGATTCTGGTAATCTTGTTGTGCCCCACACTAATCTACACTCCATGGGTGACAGGGCCTTCAGCAGTATAGCGCCCAGACTCTGGAATGACCTACCGAAATTAATCAGGTCAGCTGACTCCATGAATTCTTTTAAAAAACAACTCAAAACTCATCTGTTCAGGAAGGCTTTTAGCTCTACTTGACTTCATTCCCCTTCTCTCAGTTTACCTCTCTGTCAGGATGCTCATGTAACCTGTGTGTGTGTGCTAGACCATCAATTCTGTTGTCTGTTAGGCTTTCTCTGAATTTACCGTCTTACTCTTCTTTTATTTTTTTATTTGGTTTGTACAATGCTATACACTGTATACCTTGCCGTTCTTTCTTATATTCTGTAAATGCCTTGAGCATGGGAAAGGCGCTATATAAATAAAATGTATTATTATTATTATTAATATAAGTGCAGTCTGCACGGTAGAAGGAAGGAATCAAAGACAGAACAGAATTAGATCAAATGAGAATAACAAAAGACAGTGAGTGAGCAGTATTGGGTGCCTGAGCAGAGCCAGCCAACGATAGAAAGAGAGAAAGGGAGGCAGAGCAGTCGGTAGCCCCACGGAAGAGCAAAGGATCAGCGTTCTGGGGGTTATCGGATGAGTGAATTTGATGGTGGTGTAATCGTCCTTATGGATCTGAGGAACGCCAATAGCGCAAGAAAGAAGACAGGAGGACACCTGACACCGATCGGTCTGGCAGACGATGGCGGATGCAGCCAAGACATGGTTCAGCAAGGATGACCGCAACTGCTGGAGTCTCCGCTGACTGAGCAAGCTATAGGTGAACTGGGGAGAAAGACAAAGAGGCGGTTATGCTGTTCTCAGTCAAGACTGAGAGAAAGATTAAGGACCTAATGATTGTGTTTTATTTTCTAGTTTTATTCATTGATTGTTTGTTTGTGTTTTTTATTCACTGACTAGCAGAATACCCGCGCTTCGCAGCGGAGAAGTAGTGTGTTAAAGAAGTTATGAAAAAGAAAAGGAAACATTTTAAAAATAACGTAACATGATTGTCAGAGTAATTGTTTTGTGTATTAGGTGGCAGCATCACAAAGTTGTTTTCGTCTAGCTGCATCAGAAAATGTACCACAACGTCTGACACGCCTCCTTTTTACTGTTTTCTCACAGCTTGGATTGCTGCTGTCATAATGGGTTTGAGTCTACATATATATATATACATACATATATACATATACACATACATATCTTCATATCTATATACATATCTATATACATATCTACATATACACATATATATATATGCATACCTATCTACATCATATATACACACACATATACATACATACATACACAGACACACACATATATATAATTTGTGTGTGTGTATGTATGTGTGTGTGTGTGTGTGTGTATACACATACATACAAACATACACACAGGTATATATATATATATATGTGTATATATATATGTATGTGTCTATATGTGTGTGTATAGCTTTGATCAC
>JANRMT010062854.1:111466638-111481445 GCA_026402145.1 Polypterus bichir lapradei | reverse complement strand
ATATATATATATATATATATTGCGACCCTAGCACCCTCCAACAGCGCTCAACAACTCCCCAGTATAATATGTACTGAAACTTGGTTAAAACAGGCAAGGTTTGGTTGTCTGCTGAGGATTCAACTGCAGATTTGCAGGTTTACGGCATAACATGTCTGTCGCCCAATGGTTGATGTGGGAAACATTTAAAACCGGCCGCTGACCTCTTCATGTGCCCACTTTCGGCCTTCTCTACTCCAGAAATCTGTTCTTATAATCTGAAGAAGGGAACTAATGCAGAATGACTGCCAGCCTCACTGCTTGTTTGCTGTGTGTTCCAAGTGCTGATGTGACAGCTCCCATTTGGTTAAATACTTAATTTAAGATGGGTCCTATCTTCACAATAATAAAGCTGATTTTCTTTGAAACCTGGACTCATCTCCTTCTCTCTTGTACAAGTCTATATCCCAGACATCACTATATGTTTATGTATGATGTTCCCTTATAGTCTGACACCAATTTTTGTGTGTTTGTCAATTTCAAATATTTTGTTAGATACACTAAAACATTTTTAAAAAGAACCATAGAGTGATGCAGTATGTATTTGTGCATTTATTCTTGGCATATGCTACTGTGCTGTGTAGGTCTTACAGTATGCTATCTTTTGTTTTTTAATTGCTTTTAAATTAATTTTCTTTCTTATTGTTTGGAGCAGAGTCAACATAATCTTTTTTTATGCTCAGGTGATTGCTAAATTAAATTTACTTGCTTTCAGAGAGACCTGGTTTTGATTGGAATAATGTCCTTCACATTTCATTAGTTTACATTGTCTAACTCAATTTAATATAGCTATTATAAGTTTGTTCACAACACCAATAATGTGATCTACATTGAAATGTGCATATGAATTTTACACCCCATTATTAGTTTTCTTTGGGAAAACAACTAATTTGTTTCTCTGTTTACCTGGATTAAATGCTTTTGAGGGCAAGAGTTAATTTAGAAATCCTGTGAGCACACTAATGACTGACGGCTTCTAATGTGCTTGGAAAATGCCTTGTCTTTTTTCAGCAACTGGTGCAAGCATATAGTAAATGTTACACTGTAGTATCCAAGGCCAGACAGCCAATCATCAAATCACATGTATAAACATAATCTAATAATAGACTATAAACATGGAGCTTCATTAAAGGGGATAGAAATAACTCTAGAGTCATATGTAGGCATGCCCTTGGCTGCCAGATTGTCTTTGGTTATGTTGCCCGATAGTTACACTGAGTGACCCACATCTGTCATACAAATGTATCCCAGGCACCTGCTTTCTTATAATAAAGCACAGAATGTATAGGTAATAGTATCTATCTAAATGATCCCCTAAGTGATTTCTTTAATGTTTTTAAATATCATACATCTTAAGTTTGTGTTGACATTTTTTACTTCAACTACAAGAAATGTAAAAACATTTGAACTGAAAACTTTCACCTGTCAGTTTCAGTGGACCAGAATATCTGTATTTTTTATATTTCAGTTACACAAGGTAGCACGTGTCATGGTGCAACATGAATAAGTTACATCACTTCTTGTGTTAGGAAACCTTAATACTAAAAGTAAAGATATCAGTCTTACATATCTAGCACTGGCCTACAACATCAATAAATGAATGAAGATTTATTGAAATCAAAGTAACATCATGCAACTGCAAATTTAAAAATATTACTTGGAAATATTCATCATATTTCAAAATTCAAGATACCCACATATGAGGGTATAATATAATCATAATAAATTGACCAGTAAAACTCCTGCACTGCAAAAGTATCACAGTTATGTCAAATACAACCCAGATGTGAAAAATTGTTCTGATATACCCACACTAGTATCCAGTGGCATGAAAGGTACTCATGAAGACAGCATCATGTCCATCAAATACAACTTTGAATTTACCATCCATCCATTTTCCAACCCACTGAATCCGAACACAGGGCCACGGGGGTCCACTGGAGCCAATCCCAGCCAACACAGGAACCAATCCCGGGCAGGGTGCCAACCCACCACAGGACACACACAAACACACCAACTAGGGCCAATTTAGAATCGCCAATCCACCTAACCTGCATGTCTTTGGGAGGAAACCCACGCAGACCATGCAAACTCCATGCAGCGAGGACCCAGGAAGCGAACCCAGGTCTCCTAACTGCGAGGCAGCAGCGCTACCACTCTGCCACCGTGCCGCCAAAGTTACCATTATGGGTAAATTATAGATCAACTAGCAAAATACCCGCGCTTCGCAGCGCCGAAGTACTGCCTTAAAATTTTTATTAAGAAGAAAATTAAACCTTTTTAAACTGAGGGAAAATATGCCAATAATTATTTGTTAAGGATCTCTTTGTATACCAAATTGTCAGTTCGACCTTCCGGTTGTAATATGACCAAGCTGTAAGCATGCAACGTACAGTTGGCCAGGTGAAAAGTAATCTTGTCTCAAATCTCACAGCTTGGATTGCTGCTGTCATAATCAATTTGAGTTTCATGGTTTGTTTCAATTACGGCAGTATTTGCAGGACTTGTGTTGAAGTAACATTCGGCATCTGTCAAGCGTTGTAAGCACATAACCGGTTTCATTGATAACTTCACATCCAGCTTTTGAGAGTTTAAACATTCATAAACATCAAAGAGTCCACTACACAAATCATCACCTGTGAATCTAAGATGTTTAAGAGGCATTGGCGGTTGTCCAGAGGTGTAAAATATTTGGCCATTTCGGTACACTTGAAATCGACAACCGAACAATTCAGCGGCAGCCATCAACTCGCATGCAGAACCATAGGTGAAGGGCTTAAGCATTTCACTCTTATAGTGCTTCTGTGTAGTATAATTATCTCCTGTACCATCATCAGTCCACACCTTGAACCTGTGCCAGTCATTCAATACATAAGACACAATGTTCCTCCGGATATCAAGAGTGAGCCTGATATGGCCGTGCCATATGTAACAAAGAGAATGGAAAAGGTAGGTGCCATCTCCGGGCAAGAATACCACTCGGTAAGTGACAGTTCTTTGATCGATGGTGATCACCTCGATAGACATGTTAATGGGGGTACGGTTGGAACGATAAAGGAAATGGGTACCTGAACAATCTAAAGTAAGTCTAAAATACCTACACAATAACTATAATCGTAATAAACGAACAATAAAACAGCGGAGAAGCCGTGGATTAAATAAAAAGGCTGTAGTTATCAGCAGGGAGACGTGAATCCCGTGGCGAAGCAAGGAAGGGAATGTAGAGACCGGAGCGACGGACAGCCTTATATAGGCAGGCAGCCAACAACGTGAGAGGTGTTGGAATGGGGGACCCAACGCCGCGTCACACGGTGACCGAGCTGCAGGCTATGGACGTATATATGTACATAAGTAGGATTCAGTTAGCGTTGGGAACCCGCGTACCAAATTTCTTGAAGATGGGCCCATAAGTAACAAAGACAGTTGGAAAGTTCAATATGGTCGCCGACAGTGGTGTCATACAACCGAAATAAGTACGTACACTGGTTTCGGTTAGCTCAGGGAAGCTGCCTATCAAATTTCGTGAAGATGGGGCCATAAATAAGAAAGTTCAACATGGCGGACGTTGTCGACCGTTATGACCATTACACGTAGAATTTCAAAATGAAACCTGCATAACTTTCGTAAGTAAGCTGTAAGGAATGAGCCTGCCAAATTTCAGCCTTCTACCTACACGGGAAGTTGGAGAATTAGTGATGTTGGAAAGTTCAATATGGTGGCCGACAGTGGCGTCATACCAACGAATTAAGTACGTACATCGGTTTCGGTTAGTGCAGGGAAGCCGCCTACCAAATTTCATGAAGATAGGGTGAGCCTTCTACCTACACGGGAAGTTGGAGAATTAGTGACATTGGAAAGTTCAATATGGCGGCCGACAGTGGCGTCATACCACTGAAATAAGTACGTACATCAGTTTCGGTTAGTGCAGGGAAGCCGCCTACCAAATTTCGTGAAGATGGGACCATAAATAAGAAAGTTCAACATGGCGGACGTTGTTGACCGTTACGTGTAGAATTTCGAAATGAAACCTGCTTAACTTTTGTAAGTAAGCTGTAAGGAATGAGCCTGCCAATTTTCAGCCTTCTACCTACACGGGAAGTTGGAGAATTAGTGATGAGTGAGTGAGTGAGTCAGTGAGGGCTTTGCCTTTTATTAGTATAAATACCCTATACATATAATGATTTCAAAAACAGAGGTTATACAGTATAACAGATAATCTCAGACATAAAAATAAGGTTATAAAGGACAATGCTCCATCTAGCGTCACTTCTTTTTTTGGGCTGTCCCTGTTGGTTACTAGGGATTAGATGGCTGATACTTACACTGAGTTGCTGCTTCTGCAATATCCAGTCTCCTGTGATCCACAAGTGACCTTTCTTATAATTAATTTTTCAGCAGATAGTATAGGAATCTTGCAAGTCTATTGCTGGTGCAGGTGTATTTAAAGGATTCTTTACATTTTAGGTAATTTTTTATTTTCTGTGAGATTTGTACTGTGTTGAAGGATTATTGTGGTATTTCATGTGGTTATATTTTGTGTATACCCTTATATGTATTGGTATTTTGGAATTTAAAATGTGAATTATGAATAATGAATTAGGCATCTATTACCAAAAAAGATTTACAATTTAGCAGTTATGTGGTGCTGTTTTGATTTCAATAAATGTTTAATGACACTACTACCAATTCCCCCGCCCCTACCCAGTAGTTACAATATGAACTATTTCTACTGTGTGACAAGCTCATTACTTTTTAAGGGACTTTGGAAAAAGTAAAACACAGAGAAAGATAAGAGTGAGATACTAAACATGATCTCTTTGTCCCTTTAGAGTGGAGGAGAAATCTCCATGAACATCACACTTGCACTGCATAACCTTAAGCCCCACCCCTTATAGTCTCCCCGGAATATAGCCTCCTTAACATTATGTTTAGCCCAGGGAAAAGAAGCAAAGAACACAGATTTTTTGTTCAACAACATAAAAATATTAATGTGACAGAAACATGTATACCAAAATAGCAACATAAGCACAGTAGGAAAGGTACATCTAGTGCCCAGTGCTGTACTGATGCAGATTTGTCATACTTCTTTGTATGATATGTTTTGAAACAGTCATCAACACATACAGTAGGTACTGTTTGAGCAGATATCAAAAGATTTTTTTTTTGTGATTTTTTTTTCTGTTGCTTGTGCATGGCAGGGTAGAATGTTGTTGCATGAGTGTTATGTTATCCAGTACATGGCAGCAGAGTACTGTCCCAAGAGGTTTTCAGGCTATAAAGCACACAATAAAGCACATTGTTACATGCCTCCCTGAGTGTGACTCAGGAATAACCGTTTTTGTATAGAACTCTGAGCCTGAGTCACACTCAGGGTTAATGACAAGGAGTTTAGGTCATTGTCCACCCACAAATCTGCGTTTGCTCTTGGACCACCTTCAGACTAGGACAGAGCTCCTCCAGCTGAAGCCTTTCTCACACTCAGTTACTAGCCTTAACTTTCTATTTAGGACTGTTTATTAAGCCTGGTAGATACTAAGGGTTAAGGTGCCATTTTTTTAACAATGTGAAGCCTGTAGCTTTTCAATAGATAAAAACCAGGTTCTTGCCCATTACCGATTTATACAAAATTCTTTGTACAAGCAACTTACCCATCCATTTTCCAAACCCGCTTAACCAGGGCAGAGTCATTGGGACAAAATAATTCATCAGTAACAATCAACAATTCCATCCATCTATTATCCATCCCGCTATATCCTAACTACAGGGTCACGGGGGGTCTGCTGGAGCCAATCCCAGCCAACACAGGGCACAAGGCAGGAAACAAACCTCAGGCAGGGCACCAGCCCCCCACAGGGCACACACACACTCCCCAAGTACACACTAGGGACAATTTGGAATCGCCAATGTACCAAACCTGCATGTCTTTGGACTGTGGGAGGAAACCCACGCAGACACGGGGGAGAACATGCACATTCCATGCAGGGAGGACCCAGGAAGCGAACCCAGGACTCCTTACTGCAAGGCAGCAGTGCTACCCACTGCGCCGCCCCAATCAAAAATTCATTTTAAAAATTTGCTTCTACATTTTATGCAAATGAATATTAAGTTTTCACTTTCTTAGAATTTAATAAAAAATACGTTTGAAAGATATTATAAAATATGTTGGCATGTTTTTAATCTCAACACTAGCTCATTACTACATGTTTTCTCCTGTCTGTATGTATGTATGTACAGTAAACCCTCGTTTATCGCGGTTAATCCATTCCAGACTCTACCGCGATAAATGAATTTCCGCGAAGTAGGATTCTTTATTTATAAATCTAATATTTTCGCAGTTAGGGCATAGAAAACCTGTTTATGACCTTCTAAATACGTTTTTTAACATTATTAGAGCCCTCTAGACATTAAATAACACCCTTTAGTCAAAAGTTTAAACTGTGCTCCATGACAAGACAGAGATGGCAGTTCTTTCTCACAATTAAAAGAATGCAAACATATCCTACTCTTCAAAGAAGTGCGTGTCAGGAGCAGAGAATGTCAGAGAGAGAGAGAAAAGTAAACAATCAAAAATCAATAGGGCTGTTGGGCTTTTAAGTGGAAGCACCGCTATAAAGCGGCCGCAAGGAAGGGATCAATGTGAAGGTAGTCTTTCAGCATTTTTTAGAGGAGCCTCCGTATCTTCTAAGCAAACAGCCTCTGTGCAAACAGCCCCTCTGCTCACACCCCCTCCCTCAGTAGCAGAGAATGTCAGAGAGAGTGAGAGAGGCAGAGAAAAGCAAACAATCAAAAATCAATACGTGCTGTTAGAGCTTTTAAGTGTGTGAAGCACCGCGAGGTAGGCATATCGTATATCATTGAGTTTTATTTACTATGTAATACATGCTCTGATTGGGTAGCTTCTCAGCTATCTGGCAATAGCGTCCCTTGTATGAAATCAACTGGGCAAACAAACTGAGGAAGCATGTACCATAAATTAAAAGACCCATTGTCCGCAGAAATACGCTAACCAGCGAAAAATCTGTGATATATATTTAGATATGCTTACATTTAAAATCCGCGATGGAGTGAAGCCGCGAAAGTCGAAGCGCGATACAGTGAGGGATCACCATATGTATGTGTGTATTTGAAGGGCAAGACTATTCTTAAGTATGTTAATTTAATTGCTTTGTGCAGACACATTAAGTTTACTAACTCAGTCTCTGTGGGATATATGATGAAGCAAGAGAATTGTTTGCATAGAGTCATCTGGAATTTGTTTTCTTCCGGCTGGGAACCCTTCAGTAGCATTATTGCCAAAAAAAAGTCTAAACTTTGATTTTTTTTTGCTTTGGTTGAGATACTAAGACATAAAGAAGACCAATTACTTTTTTAATACAAAAACATGAAAAGTCACCTAACACATTCTTGGTGGGATAGTTTTGAAGATTAAACTGTATTTAAAAACCTATTTTGTTTGGTTGTTTGTGTACTGAAGAGCCTCTGGAAATTCTAGACTTGCTGGTACAGCAGTTAAATTTCTTAAAGAACTTCAGATGTATTTTTTGACCTGAAATGAACAATGCTAGCTGGCTTCTTAAACTTTCTTTATGCAGAATTATCTTAGACCAGTGTTTCCCAACCTGTTGGGCTAAGACAGCATTGCAGGTGAGCTGCAACAACCCCAGACAGAACTTTGCTGCTGTGCTATGTTCACACCAGCATCATTGCAGTTGGATCACAACTGATCCTGGATGACCTCTCCAACCACTGCTTTGATGACCGTGCTTAATTCATCAAGGAGGAAAAGCATTGACAGTCGCGCTTGACTCTACTGAGGCTCTGATGACCGTATGAGACACCCCCACTTTGATGACTGCCCTTGATTCATGGGGTCTGTGCGCTAAGTTCATGGAGGGAGGCCCCCATGTGATAAACCATGTTTTGACACAGTGACCATGAAATCAGACTCAGTATGTACAAGTGATGCCAGAAAGCACCATATCTTACAATGACACAAGACAACAGCTGCAGCTGATTTAATTGGCTAACATTACCAGTGTCTTACTAATGCTAAGTTTGGTCTTCTCTGTGTTAAAAATTGTAAGCTTTGTGTGGCATAAATATGATATATTTATATTTTGTTCATACATATGCTAATCCATGTGCCTAATTTTACCCTTTATTATTATGTTGTCCAAGTTGCTTAAATTAATCTAATTTAAGATTAATTTTTTTACCGTATGCCAACTAGTAGATGAAACGATTATTCAACTGGTTTTACACCATTGGTTGACTCTGCCTGAAGAAGAGTTCTTGCATAGTACTTGTATTCTAAACCATAATGCAAATCTGTGGAATGTCTTACAAGGAACAATAAAATTGTTTTGAAAACAGTATGTCAGAAGAGGAGGTTAACATGTCATATGAGAGCTACCCTGCCTTTAGCCAATTTAAAGCTAAGATTTAATTGGCAATATAAAGCTAATTGGCTTTAATTTGAAACTGGGAATTCTTCTTTGTGATTGACAAAGGACCTGCTTGATGAGTAGTAATCAGATCTCACCACAATTCTGAAGAAGTATACATGTACATACAGTATAAGCTTGGTCTTAGCAAGTTCTAACATTGAAAATGAGTGTAGAGAAGTTATTGGTGCCTTGTTAAGTTTGTTAGTTATATATTATAGACTTTATAAGCAAGCACTTACTTTCATGGCATATTGACACCATACCACACTAGACTTGAAGAAGCTAAGAGGAGCTGGAATTTGAGACAAGCAGTTATATAAAATTTGAAATGTTACTATTCCTATACTGCTTCAGCTGTCAAACTTGAAGCTTTGTTTGACCCCATTACACTGCTGCTGTTAGCTGTGGCATTTGTTTTACTTATGTATTTGTGTTGGCTACTTTGGTAAAGCAGATACTTGGAGTGCTTACTATGAAAAGTCATACTGTATAAGAGAGTTTGTGAAGACAGACTTTGGGGCTGTGAGGCAACATCACTAATCACGGTTTCATCATGATGTTCTGACTTAAAGAAATCCATTGCAATTTTAAGTTTGATATCTGCTTGTTAATTCCTATAGCTTGTTGCTTCAAACAGGTATATACTGTAAAGCATCCAGACATAGTCAAGAGATTGAATTGCTTTTTTAACAAAGATTTACTTCAAGTTAAAAATATGACAAAACACCAGCATCTGTCACTTTCATTCTCCCAAATTTTGACTGTAAGTGTTCTGCATTTTCTGTTCTTCCATGTAATGTAGCATATTTCTAATGTGAAAAATTACGGTATTGCCTGATATGCCTGTTTGTTTGTACAAATGCATGCTTTTCCATTTTACTTTGCGAAAGAGGTTTACATTCCAAATTTTTAATTTTATAGCTGCAGATGGGAGCGGTCAGTAAATGATTTATATACAGGGTAAATCTGATTGATTTTTAAGCTACACTTCACTGTTTAATGTAGCCACATTTAAATCATGTTGGAAGCTGGACCTGGATATATATCAACTAAAGAGTACTGCCTACATAAAAAGGCTGTCAAAAATCGCAATTTTCAACCATAACAAAAGGTAAATCAAACATATGTCACTATTTTCCATTGCTATATATGAGAAAGAAAATTACCTGCCATTTGTGAGATCTATGTTTAAAAATTTTACAATGAAATATTTTTAAATCAGACATCTCAAGTCTAAGGCATTCTTTGTGCAGTATTACCATAGGACAAATTAGATGATATTCTCAACAAACACAAGTCATAAGTTACATATACATTTCAAAATTATGGATTGAGTAAACTTCATGTATGACACAGAAGGGAATTTCTCCCTGATGTAACAACAAATGGGGGGGTTTTATTGGCTATGAAGGGATTTCAGCATCAAGACTGGTATGATCTTCTTAAACTGCCTAATTTATCATATCATGCACAGAAATTTATTTATTAACATTTTCTTCTATCCATTCATCCATTTTCCAACCTGTCGATTCCGAACACATTTTCTTCTAGTAACTGAAAAATGAATACTGCTTAAAATCAATTCTAAAAATAAAAATTCCAGCATTGTTATAACAGTGTATTTTTTGCACCAGGCTCGTCAGAAAAAGTGTGTGACATTTGCTGTTGTGAGATTTGTGTTGGTGTCACTATGGAAAAGATATTAGCTGGTTAATACTAGAATTACCAGAGCCTATGAAAAAACTCGTAGATCTGTCCCACCTTAAAACGCTTCCCACCTCTCTGTCATCGTGTTTTGTCCTTTAAAGGTGTTGATAAGCAGCAAACAGCAAGCAGCTTGCTATCACATCCCCCACCCCACACAGTTTTCTCAGCTCAAGTCTGTTTACCTGCGTGTCAGTTGCTTAGAGTTGTATAGAGTAAGAAGTCAAGCAAAATGACACCTTTTATAAATACCATATCGTTATTTGGAACACTTGCATTTTATATGTGTTCCATATCTACAACGATCTATGCACAGTAATCACATTGTTAAAACGGAAACGTTTTTCATGTGTTAGTAATAATTGACAAAATGTAGACATGAAGTGTATAATGTGTGAAGCCTGAATTCCAAATATCAAAGAAACACTTCAAATGAGGTTTTGTGCCAAGACTATAACCAAAGAAAAATAAATCAGGTTAGTGTTGCTTGTTGTCCTGACTTCTCGGGTAGTATAGTGGTTAGAGCTGCTGACTTCAATTCAGAAGGTTCTGGGATCGAGTCTTAACGTCTCCCAAAATAAACATTTTGAGTAGTGAGCTGTTTTTATTGTTACTATTATACAATAAAAGCATACATTTGATTTGCGTCTGTAACAGCTGCTGTAAATATATAGTACTTGTCAAAGTTACTATCTTTTTAGTTTTACTAGTTTTACTTTATTTACTTATCTTCAAACAGCATAAAGTCACAAGTGTACTGCAGAGCTTCCTCTGTTTGATCGTCAAGGGCATGCTCACAAATTACACGTGTAATGCCACGAAAAATACCTGCTGACACTTCAGTAGGTGAGCAATGGTACAAGAATGCATTTAGACTTTTTTTGGGCACATACATCACCCTAGTGTTTAGATCTGGACGGTGTATCGTTGGCGAGCTCTGTAAGCCGTGCTGTTTCTTTCAAGGACAGGTGATTGGCAGGATGACGCCGGACTTTCGCCTGGTGTAGCTGCGTTGTTCTGATGCTATCATTTCCTAAATCACTTTCTCCTTTTGTAGATTTTTCAACTGTAAATCTACCATTGTAAAATCAATCCTACAAATTTGAGATTATTTCAGAATTCCTATAAAAAAGCCTTTGTCCTATTGCTTATGTCTGTGTACTAACTCAGAATTAGCCTTTGAATTGAATTGGACTGTAAGTGCAATAATTACTCCTAACTGGAAATGGGATCTTTTGTGTCATTCAAATATGTGTTGAATTGTATATACTTTCACAGCCTTAGTCACTTTTTACTTATTATGATATTAAACATTTCTTTGGCCTGCAAGAACCCAACAAATGGCAGAAATGTAGTATTTGCTGTTAACTTTTTCAGCAATTACCGTAAAATCTCATTTATAATGCGCACAATTTTCACTTATTTTAGTTCGCAAAAAACTGGCATTCACATTATACACATGGCATCATTTTAAAGCAGTAGTTTCACATATAAATCAACAGCTTTCAGTGTGCCGCGTATTACCCATCTCTGGCTGCAGCTGCAGCGGCAGCAGGGAGGGGTTGGGGGAGGTGGTATTTGAGGGGTGGAGGCAGTGAGTGGCTGCCAGGCTGTTTTCTGAAAAGCACACAAATTTAATAGTTTCTCACTTAAATCAGCATAAAATGGCTTTTGCTGCGTGCATTGTGCTATGCCATGTGTTAGCTGTCTCTGGCTACAGCTGCATCGGCAGTGGCAGTATGGGTTTGAGTGGCCAGCAACTGCCAAACTGTTTTCCTAAAGGAATGGTTTCACATATCAATCAACATAAAATGTCTGTTGCTGGTACTGTGTCCACTCTCGCTGTGTATTCACCTTCTGTGAACAGCTGCGAGGGGGTGCAATTGGCAGATGGGTGGTGGCAATGGAGGTCGCAGTGTGATGCAATCTGGTTTGTACCTCTTATACAAATGCTGCTGTTCAACACCACAATCAGCTGGGGACCGATCAGCAGATGCCAGTACCTCACTTTCATTTATGATCTCAATCTCCAGGTGACGTGCACCAAAGTTGAAGTTCGACAAGTCAGAGTCCAATTCATAATAATAAAATATACGCAACACGTCATTCACAAAGTAACTTGCTTTGCACATTCACTTCGCTGTCTTGAGATATTGATGCCATTTTTGTCATTATTTTTTCTTCGCTACGCAGGTACAAGTCAATGAGTCTGACATTCGTTCAACTAAAGAGAATCTACCTTTAGTGTAATGGCAAGTTTTTTTGATGTTTACAGCTGATTATCGCCCTCACCCCTCCTGTCAACATAAGTTGACATCCGTCCTAAAATCTTGAAAAGATAAGGGTGCACATTACATGTGAATTTAATTTTTTACTTTAAAAGTTTGGGCTAAATCAGCATGCGTATCATGCATGACTTTGCATTATATGTGAGATTTTATAGTAAGTACTCTGTTTTTAGTATCAGATACCACATACAAATTATACATACAGTACAAGATGTAGTGGGATTCTTAATGTAGTTCTAGACACTTTCCTCATTCAACATGCAGATGGAGTTTAGAAAAAAACCTCCTACTCAGTCCCTCTGAACTGGACAGTAGGCAGTGGTACTTTTTACATGACCACAGCACAGAAAAGAAGCTACTTTTTGTAATGGCTGTTGTCACTGATTGCCCTGTTAACTATGTGTCTCTGTGATTATGCACTTCTGTTAACACATTACATGTCCTATCACTAAAGAGATTTTCCTTGCGCTTCAAAGAATTACAAACTGAATCATACAAATGATATTCCAATGTGGACATTTTCAAGCACTAACTAAATTTTATTTTATAATGAAAATATAGAACACCTCATTTTGTTATCACTGTAGAGAGATATTTGTGAGGGTGGATCCTTTCTTATGTACAGTGCAGCCAAGATAGGCCTCAGCTCCAAGCAACTGAATAAGCCAATTAGAGAAATGGATGGATGATTGGATGGACAACTGCTGCCATGTTCATAACAAATGGATGAGGATGTGTGCAAAACCTTTGTTTCTTTATCAGTGCTACAGTGCATCCGGAAAGTATTCACAGCGCATCACTTTTTCCACATTGTTATGTTACAGCCTTATTCCAAAATGGATTAAATTCATTTTTTTCCTCAGAATTCTACACACAACACCCTAATGACAACGTGAAAAAAATTTACTTGAGGTTTTTGCAAATTTATTACAAATAAAAAAACTGAGAAATCACATCTACATAAGTATTCACAGCCTTTGCTCAGTACTTTGTCGATGAACCTTTGGCAGCTATTTAAGATCTCTCAAGAGATGTTCAATCGGATTCAAGTCTGGGCTCTGGCTGGGCCACTCAAGGACATTCACAGAGTTGTCCTGAAGCCACTCCTTTGATATCTTGGCTGTGTGCTTAGGGTCATTGTCCTTCTGAAAGATGAACCGTTGCCCTAGTCTGAGGTCAAGAGCTCTCTGGAGCAGGTTTTCTTCCAGGATGTCTCTGTACATTGCTGCAGTCATCTTTCCCTTTATCCTGACTAGTCTCCCAGTTCCTGCCGCTGAAAAACATCCCCACAGCATGATGCTGCCACCACCATGCTTCACTGTAGGGATGGTATTGGCCTGGTGATGAGTGGTGCCTGGTTTTCTCCAAACGTGACGCCTGGCATTCACACCAAAGAGTTCAATCTTTGTCTCATCAGACCAGAGAATTTTGTTTCTCATGCTCTGAGAGTCCTTCAGGTGCCTTTTGGCAAACTCCAGGCGGGCTGCCATGTGCCTTTTACTAAGGAGTGGCTTCCGTCTGGCCACTCTACCATACAGGCCTGATTGGTGGATTGCTGCAGAGATGGTTGTCCTTCTGGAAGGTTCTCCTCTCTCCACAGAGGATCTCTGGAGCTCTGACAGAGTGACCATCTGGTTCTTGGTCACCTCCCTGACTAAGGCCCTTCTCCCCTGATTGCTCAGTTTAGATGGCCGGCCAGCTCTAGGAAGAGTCCTGGTGGTTTCGAACTTCTTCCACTTACGGATGATGGGGGCCACTGTGCTCATTGGGACCTTCAAAGCAGCAGAAATTTTTCTGTAACCTTCCCCAAATTTGTGCCTCAAGACAATCCTGTCTCGGAGGTCTACAGACAATTCCTTTGACTTCATGCTTGGTTTGTGCTCTGACATGAACTGTCAACTGTGGGACCTTATATAGACAGCTGTGTGCCTTTCCAAATCATGTCCAATCAACTGAATTTACCACAGGTGGACTTCAATTAAGCTGCAGAAACATCTCAAGGATGATCAGGGGAAACGGGATGCACCTGAGCTCAATTTTGAGCTTCATGGCAAAGGCTGTGAATACTTGTGTACATGTGCTTTCTCAATTTTTTTATTTTTAATAAATTTGCAAAAATCCCAAGTAAACTTTTTTCACGTTGTCATTATGAGGTGTTGTTTGTAGAATTCTGAGAAAAAAAATGAATTTAATCCATTTTGGAATAAGGCCGTAACATAACCAAATGTGGAAAAAGTGATGCGTTGTGAATACTTTCTGAGCACTGTATATACACACATCTATCTATCTATCTATCTATATTTATATATATATATATATATATATATAA
>JANRMT010062854.1:111453624-111466538 GCA_026402145.1 Polypterus bichir lapradei | reverse complement strand
ATATATATATATATATATATATATATATATATATATATATATTGTAACACACGTGCGCATGGGAGGCAGCTAAAGGGCTTGAGTAAGGGCAGTTCCGAGGCATACCGAGATGTGGCAGAGTGCACTACTGTAACTCTTTTTCTCCCTTGCCTGCAGACCATTCACGGGAGATTCCACCTGGCTCTCTTGAAGTCACTTCCGGGACCGAGCAAAGGCTGTGAATACTTATGTACATGTGCTTTCTCAGTTTTTTTTATTTTTAATAAATTTGCAAAAACCTCAAGTAAACTTTTTTCATGTTGTCATTATGGGGTGTTGTGTGTAGAATTCTGAGGAAAAAAATGAATTTAATCCATTTTGGAATAAGGCTGTAACATAACAAAATGTGGAAAAAGTGACGCACTGTGAATACTTTCCGGATGCACTGTATGTATGGCATGTTATTGAAGACCTGATAAATCTCATCATTTCAACTTGCTTATGTTATGCTACAGCCAGAATTTGTTTTCCCTGGCTTGTATTTATTTTTTGTTTTATTGTTGATTTTTTTTTGTTTGAATTGTTAATTGTTTATGTTTTTGTTATTTCCATGAGCTTTGTGTATTATTTATTTGTTAATTATATATTGTTTCTTTAAAGTGATGTCCATTTCCATGAGTTGTGTGGGTGAAACCTGTGGTTCTTCCTGTGGGTATTTAATTCAGCTAGAGGAAAGGATCCTATAGTGGATAATTGAGTGTGTTAGAAGTCTTTTGATTAAGTATAGCTTGGAGTTGCTGTTTTTTTCTAATTATTCCTGCTCTGTCCCTAGATTTCTGCTATCAGATTGTTAATTGGGACTTGATTACTTTTGGATTGCCTTTAATGGGGAAACTTTTTTTTGTGTTTTTTTTCTTTTTTATGTATTATTAAATATATCTTTATCTTTAGTTTATAAAAAAATCTTTGTGAGACTTTTCAAGGTAGAGTTTGACAATTACTCTTCCTTGTAATTGTTTTTTCAGTTTTATTTTATGAGATTCCTTATGTTTTAAACTTTGGAATCCAGCTTCCCTTTTTGTACCTGTATAGGCCAAAGCCAGCAGGTAGAAGTTTCAGACTGGCTGATTTTGGGATTAACTTTTTTGGGCAGGTCAGCGAAGGTCCTGGCC
Organism: Polypterus bichir lapradei; assembly: GCA_026402145.1. Taxonomy (NCBI): domain Eukaryota; kingdom Metazoa; phylum Chordata; class Cladistia; order Polypteriformes; family Polypteridae; genus Polypterus; species Polypterus bichir. Next base: position 111,465,387 of record JANRMT010062854.1, on the reverse strand, counting down.
TACTTTTATTGTATTTTAAAGGCCTCAAATCCCCTTTTCACCATGTTTGAAACTTCATTACACAACAGTTTAACTACTTAACTACAAGGTAAAAAAATGCATTAAAGGAAAATAGCCAAAGTGTTTTAAGGTAATCAATGCCACAGATCCTTAAAATACGGCCCTTTGCAACATTGGTGGGCAGAAGGAACTCTGAAAGCAGAAAGCTTTGGTCCCTGATGCATATGCATTATGGCTTCAGAATGAGACTGCTAAGGATTTCCACTTCATTTAACTAAAAACAGGAATACAAGACGACAGTGATAACATAATTACCAAATCTGGACTGGGGAAAAATGTTGTCTGGTCTGACAAAACTCTGTTTCAGTTGCTTCAGGCAGATGGTAGGGTCATAATTTGGCATAAACACTATCAATACCAGGACCCATCCGCCTTGTGTCAACAGTGCAGACTGGTGGTAGTAGGTGTACTTAGGTGTGGAATGCCTTCTTGGCACTTTAGACCTTTAACTATAAATCGAATGTCATTTGAATACCATGGCATACTAAGCATTGTTGCTATCCATCTACACCCACTTATGTCTTCAGTTTGCCCCTATTCAAATGGATATTTTAGTCATAGTATTGTGTGATGTCACAAAGCACACATCATCACAAGCAGGTTCCAACAAGGTTATGGTGAGTTTAGTTTACTACAATAGTTGTGGTGGTGGTAGCAGTAGAAGTAGTAATGGTAGCACTATTGCATGCAAAGAGAACTGTGAAATGCTTACTTGCATGTCTGCCTAACATGTCTCCATTCTCTTTATTTTATGGTAATGAAGGATGTATGTGCATGTTTCCTAGATTCCAATTAAGCGGAACACCTTTAAAATGGGAGGTTTGCGTCATGATCTGGTGACTAAAGAATCTGCAGGAACCGCGTGACACTATCAGCATGGATCAAAATACTAAGTAAATATTTCCAGTATCTCAATGCGTAAACATCTTGAAGAATTCATGCTGTTTTGGAAGTAAGATGAGGTCCTACCCAGTACCAGATATGGAATCATAATAAAGTGGCCACTAAGTATATAAAGAAGTACATACTGTACACTGAACAGTCACAACATTAAAACCACCTGCCTAATATTGTGTTGGTTTCCCTCAAGTCACCAAAAAAGTTCTGAACCATAAAAGAGAGACTCCACAAGACCTTTTGAAGGTGTATTGCAGGATCTGGCACCAAGGTGTTAGCACCAGATCTTTTAAGTCCTGTAGGTTGTGAGATGTGGCCTCCATGGATCAGATATTTCCTACAGTGAAAGATTTATATTTTGTAATACATTATTTAAAGTATGGATTAGCAATCTTAGTTCTTGAGGACTGCAGCAGCTGCAGGTTTTTGTCCCAACCCAGTTGCTCAGTTAGAAACAAATCCTTGCCAATAACAGATCTTTTAACTGATGGCATGTTATTGTTTTAACTCTGCAATGTCAGGTCATTCTTACATCACAGATTTTTTTCATTTCTGAAGCCTAAAAAGCAATGAGTAATTTTCATTTCATCACATTTTTCTATTCAGTTTTCTTATAAATATTAGATTATATTAGATTAGATAAAATTAGGCAAACCTTATTAATCCCAAGGGAAAATGTTGATGCATACAGGAGCAGAAGCATAAAAATGAATTAATTAAACCAGGTACTTCATGATAATTACACACATCTGTAAATGGAAACAAGTTAGATGGAGAACTGATGGTCCCCTTGTCATTTGCATCTTATTGCTAATAAGGAGCCATTAAAAACAGTGAATGCAGCTGTTTATGACTAAAATAAGCAATCTTAACAAGTAAGGCAATTAAAATGAGGCATTTAAGCAGTAAATGCTTCATCAGCACTAATTGACTTCTCATTTTGAAACTGGGTTGGAACAAAAACCTTTAAATCACTTTGGCCTTCCAGGACACCCCTGGTTTAAAGAATATAAAAACTTATTATTTCAACATTAAAATTATAACATTTCTAAAGTTATTTTGTCATCTCAAAAACTGAAAATGCTTATCTGCATACTAAGAGTTTTTCCAAAAGTTAACAGTGAGTTTCTGAATCTGCATTCAGCCGTAAAAGTGATTTTTAATGGGCTTTCCCCAGCTAGGATGTGACATAACTATAAATAAGTCTACTCTGCAAAGCCTTTGTTTATTTGTCATATGTCAGGGATTGACCTTTTCCTTGTTAATCAGCCGTTCTTCTGGTTGACTGATGTAGGTACAGTATTTGTTTATTCCATAACAAGAAAGTTCAGGCCCGTAGTGTGAACAGCCACCATTTATGATCTTTCCTAAACTTTTCACTGCCTAAAGATTACACACAGACTTTGTTAAACAAGATAATTTTATTATCGGTCAGTGCTAGAGAGCATGAGTGTTGCTGCAGTGTAATGATATATGGGGTCAGGCTGAAAGCTAGTGGTGCATAGCTTCAGTGAATCAGTCTCAAACTGTAAATTGATCCATCACCCTGACAGTATGGATAGGCAGTGTGCCTAGTTGGCTCAGTAAGAAGACCCAGGCCTCAGAAATACAAGAAAAACTAAATGTAACAAGCTTTCAACTGTAAAATTCCTCAATCTAGATTGGAAGTGTAAACCATGATTGAAAGATGTTGCACTTAAAAGTGAGTGTGTAGGCCCAAATCATATTCTTTAGTAACTGTGTTACCCTAAGCAAACATATTTGTGCTGCCATTATTTTGACAGTAGATGAAAGCTTTTTACTCCAATTTTTCTCTTTCAGATTTGTGAATTGGATTATCCCTATCCGTATCCCTATATTGTGTATGTTTTTGATTTTCTTTATTTTATAACCTTTGGCTCCCCAGCAACCTGCCTTTCATTTCCGTTTTTCTAGAAAATTATTAAGAAATCAATGATTTTTAAAGTTGCATTTTCAAGTTGTGTTTCTAGTAATAGGTGATTGTACAAATATTAATCAAATTCTTAGAGAAATATTGAAATCTGACAGGTAAGAAAAATATACTTGAAATTCTTTGCAGTTGATACTTTAAAAAATATAATCCCCAAGCAGATTCAGTTTGGTAAGAAAAAGAACCTGGTTCCAGCCTGTGGTAAAACTACATGATTGATTGACAAGAACAGCAGCTTGGGAGTGGGCAGATCTGTTTACTTTGGAATGGTGTAAGATCTGGCAGCCAAGTATAAGGAACTTTTCCCGTAATGAAGGACCCTCCACAGCTCCCTTTGTCTTATAATATCTGTTGACAAGAGGAGTATTAGAACATATGCTGTGTTACTAGTGTTACCATTCAAGAGGAACTTTGATAAAACAAATAAGATTTGCTGTAAAGTGAGATGGAACATTCCCACCATTTTCAAAAAAGCACAGGTTTTGTTAGAAACGGAGTCTCACTGTTTATTACTAATGTGTCTCTAACGTGGAATCAAGAGTGGTAATTTACAGGTTGACCTCAGCGTAATGTCACAAAAGCCTCTTAGTGGTTCACAAGATTACAACTGACTTGCAAGCTGCAAAGCTCTGGAAATAATGAAATTTAAATAACTGGCAATTTATGTAATTTATGTACTATATAATTTTAAATTGATGTATTATTAAAGCTTTGTAGTCTAAGATTCTGCTTTTTCCTGTTTGGGTGGTTAGGTATTTGTTTACTCCATATACTAATAAAAGGTTTTGACAAAAAATTTTGACCATTTTAATTTATGCTTAATTTATGCTTGGTGAAGATGTGGAGTTCTTAAAATGAGAATACCATATAAACTAAAGCAATGCTAGCAAAGATTAGTTTGGCATTTTAGATACTAGTGGTCTAATGATTTATTTAATCTATCTGACCGTTGACCTAATTCAGTTTCTTTGTGGATGACAATGGCTAATAAGTAGTTAAAATTAGTATTGTTCAATAGCATTAGTGCTGGAAACAAAAAAAGATGTGGACAAATTCAGGTCAACTGTCACTGGTGATTAGAAAAGCAAAATGGACAGCTCTGTTACTAGAATGTTTCTGGGATGTTATGAGAAGGGATAGCAGCAGGATATCTATTTTTCACTCCGTGCATAAGATTATTTTTTTATTTTTAAACAATTTAACTCTCCCACTGTTTCTGGTTTCTGGCCATTTTTTTCATCATTTCACTGTTTAATTCGTCAATGAATCCTTAGTTAATATAGCGCCATTAACAGTAAGGAAGATCAAATGGCAGAACACAGCCTGTTTTTGTTCAGTATCAGATATACAATCCATAGAGAAAATAAAAATTTAAAAATACCAGAAGAAAATTGTTACTATCAATTGGATCATATTTAATCAAGCAACTTTAAAACACTCAAAACAGTAATTTGTTTTTTCACTTTAACGTAAAAATAGTTTTTCACAAAGTGAATTACTTATTCATGATTGATGTCTTCTGTTAAATTATTTAACTGTGAAGCTGTTAATTTTCTGGTCATACTTCACTGTTTATCTGATTTATAGGAATACCTTTAAAGTGGGCTCCAATGAGGACCCTTAGTTAACAACAGCAAGCATTATCAATGTATTCATTAAAAAAATGTTAAATTACTTGTAGCAAATAACATACATGTTGGCTATATTATGTAATAGATTATGGAAACATTTTGGTTGAACATGCATAGCCTAGCTCAGCAGAATTGGCACAGCATATAAAACAACCCTTAATTATGTCCATCACAGTGCATACTTGTGCATACAGATCTATGCAGGCTTTTTAAGCTACATTATTAGTTAATTGTGTACTATTTTCACACAGATTAACAAAAGCACAGTTCAAAAGTCTGTATATAAAAGATGATTCTTCCTGTCGTGTGGTACTGGCCAAATTGTCAATCAATCCTAGCCAACATTGGGACATACTAAGAGAAATAGTGTTTTCATTTAGTATGGTGCATGATATTCTTTTTTTTAAATTTCTTTAGAAAGGGAAAGGATCTTATACACATTGTTCTGTTATGAAGCCGTGAAATGGATATGAGAGCTGGCTTATTAGTTTGGAGTATTGCAGGAAGAGCACTTTGTGTATGATAGTTGGTTGCCCTTTCCTTCCAAAGATAAAGGTAAGGAATTTTAAGCAAAAATGCTTTACATTTGTGATATCACTGGATGGAATTTTATACGCTTTCGCTTGTCTCGTTTGCAACAACTGCTATGCACTTTACTCTTTCCATTAGCAAATTGATTTGGCAGAAATATACAGTAATAACTTTCTCCAGGATGTGAACGTTTTTTTATTTTTATAATTTTAATTAGACTGACATGACAAAACAGACATAGTGGATGCAATTTCAAGCATGTTTAAAGTTCCTTCATATCAAATCTTGTATCCAGTTGTTTTATAACCACTAATAGTCGTTGTGTCACTCGGGGCACAGGGTCAGAAGTTGTGTTAAAACCATTATTACATTTAGTGATCCCTGATAGACACAGTTTAAGGTAAGAAATGATTCGACTGTACTATCATGTTTAGTAAACACTATTTAATAGTTAAAATCTAAATATTTGTTTTGCCTTTGCCTTGGCGCTTTAGAGGAGGAATGCATTCTGCAAATTAAAGCTAATTTCACACATGCTGGCATTGCTCAGCAGCTATTCTTTAACACCACTAAATAGTGTTGACGAGAAATGAATTCATTTATTCTTATCATGGGAATTTCCATTTATAAGCCCAGAACACTATACTGTTACAAATAACTACAATGAACCATAAACCTAATTTTGCCAGGCAAAATGCAAATCAATATGTACTAAGAAATATACGCAAATGCATATTTTAACTTTTAAGGTTAATTAGATTCATAGAGCTACCAGATGTTAACGAAGCAGTAAACAGCAAACCTGTAATCTTAGGTTTAGATATTCTGAGTTAATTTTCCATCCCTTCTGTGGGCCCTCATGATTGCACCACAGCATAGGCAAACATTGATTGTATCAGAAAATAAAGCAAACCTCTTAAATTGTGACCATAATTGCTGATGATAAATCTATTCTATGTTCTTCCAACAAAATGTCAGTGTTACAAAATGCAAAAATAAGACACCTAGATAAGAAAGAGAAAGGGGAAGATATTTTAATAGCTAATCAAGCCTATTATTCTACTTATTTAAAAGCAATATTAAATGTCTCAGCTACAGTTTTAATTAACAAAGTTTTTAGGATTAGAAAAGACATATGTATTTTCATAACAATATACTAAAACTCATACTTGTTAATTGGACATCAACCATGCATTTGTTCCACTTTGTTAAATAGCAGTATTCCTAAACTGGTAGATCATTTTGATAAGGGTCTATATAATTACTCTGACACTGTTTTTTTCACAGTTATGGTTTGTCCTAAAATCATGTGGTATTTAATTCCCCACTATCTGTTAATCCTCTGTTTCGTGTTTGCCCAGGAAAAGGGCTGGTCTGCTGTGTGTATATTGAATTTATTTTTCTTGTAAAGATTTACAGTATGTATTCCTCAGAGTTAGTCATATGATCTTGCAGCTGAAAGTACTCATCACCCAATACTACTGGACTACTATTTAAAAAACTCTGGAGTGTTCTTCACTCGACTCTCTTGTATACGTAGAGAATATATAGTAATTGTATGAATATGTTAGCTTGTGTAACAAAACATGTACCTATTCAAATTTCAAGTTTATTTGATAATTCTATTACCTGATTAGATAAATTTCCAATTACTGTTATTTTTTGTTTCTTTGCATATTTGATAAGTTAAATAACAGTTAAAAATAATATGTGCAATGTAGTTAATAAACTGTTACTAAATAAGATGAATAATTAGATATTACTAAAATTATATTTTATTCTAGGCCTGTTTTTAACTCTTTCATTCTGTTTTTATGAAAAATCAGAGCATAAATGTGTATGCAAATTCATTTTATTCTGCCTTTGTGATGCTGTTTGCTTTTTAACTCTCATTTTCAAATAAAAACTTAAATGTAGGTAATAAAAAAAGTTAAGGCAATCCAAAAATTATAGAAAGCAAGAAGAAATTTCAATTAGTTCACAAACTGTAAAATTGATGAAAACATATAAGAAACAAAATTCGTGGAATTAAACATAAGGACAATGAAGTAAATGCATAGTGCAAATGAGAAAGGTACAATATGTAAATTTTAAAGAATATCTATACTTTAATTAAAAACGATCTCTTACTGGAAAAATTATGAAACAATAATTTCATTGATTGTAAAGTAATTTATTAGATTAGTTCAGACAACCACTGTAATTACCAATAACACAAATTTCTGTCATTGACAAAATAACATGTAGCAATATGTTGCCAATCATATTTGATAAGTATTGAACACAAATACTTACTAACACAAAGATGTGTAATTTCACCAATGAATTAATAACCTTTCGTGGAAATTCAGAACCAGCACAATGAAGAAAACACTATTAAATCACTAAAAGTACTATATTTTAAGCACAAAAACAAAAAAAGCAAAAAGTAAATTTAAAAAAACCACAGTTCAAAACAATTGTGGAACACAATTTGCCTTAAGGAAGACAGTAACAAGTACCTAAATATCAAAATAAGACAATTTGTTTAACAGATAAACCTGCTCCAACAATATCACAGAATCAACTGTGAAAAAAGTAATATTGTCAGTCAATCAAAGTGGTGGGGAAAATTCTAGAAAATCCCTAGTTCTGGGTAAAATAGTACACACATAAATTAAAAAACATAATCCATACAGTGCTGACAGCTTTGTTCAATTGAGAATAAGCCTTGTGGAGCAGATAGATATTAACATCCTCCACTTCAATTTTTGTCTGATTGGCAAACTGCAGTGGGTCCAGGTGGTCTACCACAAGATATAGTCCACGACCAGTCTCTCATAGGTCTTTCATGATGTGAGACACAAGTGCCACTGGTCTATGGTCATTAGGTGGTCTGCCTGCTTTGGGAAATAAACAGTACAGGATGTTTTCCACAGCAGTGGTACTTCTGGAGCTTTAGACAGACTGAACAGGTGACAGAGGATACCACAAAGTTGGTCAAAGTTTAGTGTCTAATCCACATTATTTAGCTGTATTATCTTGTGTGCTCTGCCTTGAGATGACTTATCTTCATAAGAATACCTGTGTAAAGGATGTTCAGATTAGTTTAGATTAAATTAGATAAACGTTATTAATCCCATGGGGAAATTCAAATGCATACAGCAGCAGAAACATAAAAAAGGATAAAGAGTCATAAGACAGATAATACAGACAATCAAGAAATCTAAGTTATGTTTCCTTCACTTCCTGCAGAGGACATTACTCATTAACCACATGCACAAAGAAGCTCCACTTACAACTCCAGTTATAGCCCACAACTTGTTACAAGATGATCTTCTGCTCACCATAGTGGTGAACTGAGTTGCCTTACCCTTTCTGTTAGCTCAAACTAGTCTCGCCATTCTCCTGTTACCTCTTTCATCAACAAGGCGTTTCTGTCCATAGAACTATCGCTTATTATTTATTTATTTGTTTGTTTTACACATTCCTTCTGAATAAACTCTAGAGACTGATGTGTGTGGAAATCCCAGGAGATTAGCAGTTACAGAAATACTCAAAACTAGCCTGTCTGGCACCTACAATCATGCCACAGCCCAAATCACGAATATTCAGTTTTTTCCTGCATCGTGGTGTTTGACGTAAACATTAACTGAAAATCCTGTCATGTATATGCATAAGTTTATGGATTGTACCGCTGCCACACAATTGGCTGATTAGATAACTGCATGCATAAGAAGGTGTACAGGTGTTCCTAATAATTTCCTAAGTTCCCCGTGTCTTTGTGGGTTTCCTCCGTGTATTCCGGTTTCCTCCCACAGTCCAAAGACATGCAGGTTAGGTGCAATGGCGATTCTAAATTGTCCCTAGTGTGTGCTTGGTGTATCTGTGTGTCTGTGTGTGCGTCCTGCGGTGGGCTAGCATCCTGCCTGGGGTTTGTTTCCTGCCTTGCGCCCTGAGTTGGCTGGGATTGGCTGCAGCAGACCCCCGTGACCCTGTAGTTAGGATTTAGCGGGATGGATAATGGATGGATGGAAGTGTATATTGATGCAAACTAAAATTAGAATATGGTCTCTTAATATTCCCATAGGTGAAACCAAGTCTACATCTAAAAATAGCATCAAAGAAATTAGCACATGCTATTCTAAACAGAAAAAATACAACTGCATAGTGTGTATCATTCTTTAAACGAACTATCAACTTGAGAAAAATGTGATCTATACTCAGAGTTCTGCTTAATTTAGTATGGTCTATAATTTATTTGCGTTTGTTTTGTACCATACAATTTATGCACCATACACCTGCAGGAATCCTGGGATGAACAGCTATGTGTGTATTAGCATCTCGTCTTTTAACAACATGGAACATTGTGGTGCCTTCAATTTACTTATTAGGGTTTAAAGTCTAAAAACTTTATAGACCGTCCTAAACCCAAACATTACAACATATTTAGCTGTAAGTCCTTTGCAAAGTGGTTTTAAACTGTATTATTACAGTGGGTCATTTAAGGTTAGAGTCTTTAGGAAACTTGGTGCAAGGGGCCAAGTAGTGGGAAGAAGAGTGTCCTAGCTTCTGAGACAGAGAGAGAGAAGCAAGAAAGGAATTGGGAAAAAAAACATTATGATAAATGTATGAGTACAAGTGTTATTGAATGGAGGTTAGTCATAGCACTGTCTTCTTTCACCAGAGCTAAACAGTTCCATTTTAAAAGTTGTTTTTAGAGATTATCACTAATAACTTTGCACTGTGATATAAAAAGCAGAAACACTCCATGGATGGAATGTCAGTGAATTTTAGTGCACAAAGAAGTTTACTATGTTGTAGATTGGATAAATTTGCCATTTTCCCTATCATTCTACACTCAGTAACCCAGAATACCTAAGTGGAAACGTTTACAAAAAGGTTTGCAAATTTATTAAAAATCTACAGGAAGACTGGTCAGAACTGAGGGAAGAATGAATGCAGCCAAGTATAGTGAGGTTATTGAAGACAACCTGCTCCAAAGTGCATACAATCTCTGACTTGGGTGACAGTGCAACTTTCTACCAGACAATGGCCTGAATCATTCATCCAATATATCACTGGAGTGGGAATTTTCAAGTCTTTGAATGTTCTTGAGTGTCTAAGAAAAGCCTAGACTTAAACCCCATGGAAACTAATGATGGCAGTTTATAGATGCTTCCCATCCAGTCTAACAGAGCTTGAGGAGATCTGCCAGGAAGACTGGGGGAATCTGCCCAAAATCCAGGTGTGAATAGCTTGTAGAAACCTTCCAAAGAAAGCATGGAGCTTTAATTGCTTCCAAAGGGGCTTCTACATAATTAAGGGTCTGGGTACTTACATGAATGAGAGATTTCAGATTTTAATTTTTAATAAATTTGCAGACCTTTTTGAAAACATATTTTAATTTCCTCATTATGGGTTTTTGAGTGTAGCTTGGTGTGCAAAGTTTTTCCCATTTAAAATTAAATCTACAACACAAATGTGTATAGATTGAAGGGTCAGAATAATTTCTGAATCTGCTGTAAATATAAAAATGTGTCCTCCCTGTGGGTTACAATTGAAAAATCCATTTATAAGAATCTGGGGCCCCACTAAATCACACTCATGGCTGTGCTCTCGAAATTGGAGTTTTTGAATTCAGGGAGCCCTATAACTAATCATTCTTACCAAGAATATCCCCTGGCAATATCTCGCCATCATCAGGACTTACAAAAATAACTTCTAGGAATCAGCAGGCCTCTCTCATGGCCAAAAATCAGTGAGGATAACTACACTGTCATGAAGTTATAGGGCTCTCTGAATTTCACAAAACATTGCCAGCTTTCCATATTAAAACCTTCACACCAGTGGCAAGAGATGGTGAGAGTAATAGTAAGATTCTGAAATGTTTTTTGTCATAGTTTCCTGAATGACTTGCCAGCAATTAAAGAACATGAGATAGATAAATAGTACTTTATTTTGACCCAAATGTGAAATTCAGGTTTTTTGCAGAAGCTCAGGAAATATTGCAACAAGCAATAACCCTTTACAATAAAATACACAACAGAATTATTAAAAAGGATCACTTCAGATTTGGCTAATGTTAAAAGAGCAGTCACTGTGTGCCATTATAAAGTCATATTGCAGTAGATAGGAAAGAGCCCCAGTGGTGTTTCTTGACACACTTGATAGAATTCGTAGAAACAGAGAATTCCTAAGTGCATATATATCATCAGTTCATAAACTAATTCTAAAGAGCACATGGATTATTTAACAAAACTATGTTCTAAAGTAGGGGTCCTTTCCAAGTAGCTTGCCAAAGGGTTAATGAATCTATAATAATAAAAGGCAAAGCCCTCACTCACTCACTGACTGACTGACTGACTGACTGATTGACTGATTGACTGACTGACTGACTCATCACTAATTCTCCAACTTCCCATGTAGGTAGAAAGCTGAAATTTGGCAGGCTCATTCCTTACAGCTTACTTACAAAAGTTAAGCAGGTTTCATTTCGAAATTCTACACGTAACGGTCATAACGGTCGATAACGGTCGGCAACGTCCGCCATGTTGAACTTTCTTATTTATGGCCCCATCTTCACGAAATTTGGTAGGCGGCTTCCCTGCGCTAACCGAAACCGATGTATGTACTTATTTCGATGGTATGACGCCACTGTCGGCCGCCATATTGAATTTTCCAAACGTCACTAATTCTCCAACTTCCCGTGTA
>JANRMT010062854.1:111403692-111419864 GCA_026402145.1 Polypterus bichir lapradei | reverse complement strand
TATATATATATATATATATATATATATATATATATATATATATATACGTATATATATATATACATCCATCCATTTTCCAACCCGTTGAATCCGAACACAGGGTCACGGGGGTCTGCTGGAGCCAATTCCAGCCAACACAGGGTGCAAGGCAGGAACCAATCCCTGGCAGGGCGCCAACCCACTGCAGGACACACACACACACACTAGGGGCAATTTAGAATCGCCAATCCACTTAACCTGCATGTCTTTGGACTATGGGAGGAAATCGGAGTACCCGGAGGAAACCCACGCAGACACGTGGAGAACATGCAAACTCCATGCAGGGAGGACCCGGGAAGCGAACTGCGAGGCAGCAGTGCTACCCACTGCGCCACCGTGCTGCCCTATATATATACTGTATATATAATTGTGACGGATGGCCGTGGCCTATGCCTGGCCAGGACGCCCCTTCACCACATCTGCCAGGGGGACAAGGGTGGGAAGCCCAGTATCTCCCCCTGGACGTTAGGTGGCAGCCTCACTGGGTTGCAGCGGTGCCTCGGACTCCCCCAAAGCTTCATTGGGGTTGGAGTTCTCTGCAGCGCTGTGGGGTTCTGCAGACACCACCAGGGGGGGTGCTGCAGCAGGAGCTGCTGGCCCCTTTTGGGCATTGGTTTCGCCTTACCTGGAAGTGTAGCCGGATGTCGCCAATCAAGCACCTGGAGCATTTCCAGGTACCCAATAAAAGGGAGCCAGCGACCACCACTGGAGCACAGGAGCCAGAATCAGAAGGAAGAGGACGAGGTTGCCAGGGAGGAGTAGTGGAGGAAGAGAAAGTGCTTGGTGATTGTTGTACTGTGCTTGGGACTGTGTTGTGGCTGGAGGAATTACGGGGAATATGTGCCCTCCAGCTGAAGAAAAATAAATATTATATTTTACCCGTGCCTCCTTGTCAGTCTGTGTCGGGTCAGGCGCTACATAGCGCTGTTCTTACAATATATATATATATATATATATATATATATATATATATATATAAATATATAAATACATATACAGTGATCCCTTGTTTATCGCGGGAGATAGGTTCGAAGGCCGGCCGCAATAACTGAATTTCCGCGAAGTAGGGACACCATATTTATTTAATTATTCAACGTGTATTTGGACGTTTTTAAACCCTCTCTGTACTGTTTACAACCCACCCTTTACTCTATTAATAACAGGGACAACTGTTAAGCAATATGAAATCGGTAGATAAGTTTACAGTTACTGTATAGCGAAGTACACGTAGCTATATATGACGTGATGATGGTGATGAATATGCTGTGCAGTAAAAATGATGACGATGAAGGTGATGATGACTTTTACTGCGCAGCCGATGACTGTATTTTACGTCTCTTCACATGGCGGTGCCATTTCCTGGGGCACCTCTTCCACGGTTTCCGAAGGTGTATCCGTAGTAGTAGTAGGAACTGGCTCTTTTTCGCGAGGCTGCAAAAACATTTTCCGGTCAAAGAGCAGCTTGTAGGCGGTCATGACGTCGTCGACCTTGTTGCAGAATTGGACCGATCAAACCATATCGTCGTCCCATTCCTGTGACCACTCTTGCAGATCCTTAGCCTGTCTGTAGGATCTGGGCATCAGTCAAAGCATCAATCACGGGCCCGATTAGAAAGCGGGAAGCTGTGATTTGTCGTCTCCCTCCCATGTACCAATCACAGCCTGTGTTACAACGCACTTAGTCACCGAACTTGTTTTGTTGTTCTTAGACTAGGAAATACTACTACTATATTTAAAAACCCGCGAAGTCGTGAATCCGCGAAAAGTGAACCGTGAAGTAGCGAGGGATTACTGTATATAAATAAATATATATTTATTTATATATATGTATTTATTTATATATATATATATATATACTGTATATGTATACACACACACAGTACACCCCCAAAATTTGCACGGGTTACGTTCTTAGAGCACCCACGAATTGTGAAAAAACGTGACTTTTGGATGTGGTTAAAAAATGCCTTTAAATGCCTATTTTTATAGTTTCAACCCTAAATACAGTATGCCCCCAAAGCACTTTAATTTTGTTGCAAACTCAGCTTAATACATTAATACAATTACCTAAAAAATTACCTTAATACATTACCTAAAAACAGAATGTAAAGGTAAACCCATCTACTGTACAGTACTGTACTGCTGTGTCTCCCGTGGTGCTAGAATGTAAAATACCAATGTTACCGCTATACGTACTGTAATTCATGCAAGCGCGTTTTCTTTGGTATGCGCTGCAGTTTTCTTTGTTATAAGTAGAGTAAACACATAGTAATTTAATTTAATTAAAATATAGTAAAATGTACTGGTATTCAACTAGGGAATGAAACTGCTGTAATTCCCGGGAAAATGGGAATGGCCAAGCTCGCATATATAGCGTGTAAATGTGTAAAAATCGATCAAGAAATAACAGAGTTACAGCTGAAAATAATTAAGGTGGCGCCATTGCTGCAGCTTGCACTTCATTAGACAACAGCTTTGAACAGCGACTTAAATATTGCAATGTGTCAGTCTTTTACATCCGCATTATCTGTGCCAAGAAACTTGCCATCACAGAATGAAGACAAGAAACTGGATGCATCAGTAAAAGCTGAAATGGCTGTTTTGAACCTTGCAAACAGAAGAGAGACTTTTCTTTTTGACGTTTTGTGTTTTGCTGGCTTTGTCGGGCAGCACACTATTGGCTATCAAAAAATGGTTGCCATGTGATCCTTAAATGTGACATAGGCAGTGATTTTCAGTCATTTAACACATGGTCCAGTGATGAGATGAGCAACTTCTATCAGTATTTCTGATGTGTCCCATAACTACAGTAGGAGTAATGTAAAGTGACATCACCCTAAGTTTGTTTTTTCTTTCTCTTTTTTTAAATATGTTTAAATCTGTTGGGGTGATCCCTACTAGTTCTTATTCTGTTAAGCGCCTTTTCTAATCCTGCCTGGCACTACAACCAGGAACTATGTTGAGACTGCTCTGTAGAAACTGCATATAAACCTTACAAGAAAGCAAAAACACTGGTCGGTAGAAAGTTTTGTTTTGGTTTTTGTTTATATTTTGTGCATTTCCGTAACACATGCCCATTCAGAGAGGGAATTAATCATAAGTAGAAATATTTTCATTTTATTTTGGTAATGTTATTCCAATACCATTTTGTTTTATCACAGTGACCGCCATTTTGACTTTTGGTTTCATGAGCGCTGTCATCTCTTTTAAAGTTTCTAGGGCTATTGCTGATCACTTGACAGGACATACTGTAGCATTTTAATGATTACATTTCCATTTCCCTTATAAAAGAAGGTGGAACCCAGGATTCTGTGTCCAAGCTTTGGTTGTTACAAGCAACTTATTAACTTTTGTTTTCAGTACACATTTCTTTCAGGGACCATGTTGACATGGTATCTTATTTTTGCAGATTCCCTCAAGATCAGATCGTATCTAGAATATGCTACCCAACATATATGTGCATATTTCTAAGTATATGGAGTGGAGACACTTGTGAGGTTCTTTTTGACCACTCGTGCGCTGTTGAATAGCTTCTGGCGATACCACCTCTGCATGGTATCAAATTTTGGTCCATTCTTCATGTTTTAGCTCCTACCTGGTGGAGCAAGCTGTATGAATCCCTAAATGTATTTAAGAAGCATTTGATGACTCTCCAGTTTGGTGAATTCCTGTCCAACTGATAATAGCTGTTTTGTTTTATAACCTAGGAATTGTAACCGGCATGTATTTTGTTCTGACCTGTTCACTTGTGGTGATCAATTTTGTGCCCTTGTCCTGTAAGGCTTGTTTCCCAAGCAGTACCCCACACTGATGTGTACTTGATTATGTTGACCTCTTTTGTAAGTTGTTTTAGATAAAAGCATCTGCTAAGCAAATAAATGTGAATGACATTGTGCCTTAGTGGAAGATGATTGAGTGGTGCAGAATCCCACAGCTGCTTGTCATAAATTACTTGCAAGATTATTTTTGTTAGGCCTAGGTGTTCCACACTTTATTGCTGCTAATTAATTAAGACATTTTGATATGGCTCCAAGTTTGCTTTCATTGGGATTGGCTCCAGCAGACCTCCGTGACCCTGTAGTTAGGATATAGCGGGTTGGATAATGGATGGATTAATGGATGTCTGGGCAGCACGGTGATGCAGTGGGTAGTGCTGCTGTCTTGCAGTTAGGAGTCCCAGGTTCACTTTCCAGGTCCTCCCTGCGTGGAGTTTGCATGTTCTCCCCGTGTCTGTGTGGGTTTCCTCCGGGTACTCCAGTTTCCTCCCACAGTCCAAAGACATGCAGGTTAGGTGCATTGGCGATTCTAAATTGTCCCTAGTGTATGCTTGGTGTGTGTGTGTGCGCGCGCCCTGCCCAGGGTTTATTTCCTGCCTTGCAACCCGTGTTGGCTGGGATTGGCTCCAGCAGACCCCTGTGACCCTGTAGTTAGGATATAGCGGGTTGGATAATGGATGGATGGATGGATGTCTTGCTCTGCGGCTTATGATTTCTACCTCTTAGACTTGTATCAAATTGAATGAACAACATTTGTTTTAATAAACAGATGATTACTAATTACAGCAAAAGGATAATAGAAATAATAGTTGCTAATATTGTATATCAGTAGAAAACCAGGACATAAGACAGATAAGATAAACTAACATTAAACAGAAGAGGTTGTTTTCAGTATGCTGAGAGGTTTTCTGAAGTTTCTTTATTTTAGTGCTTTCTGTATTGAAATGTACCTTCCTATCACAGCTGGCTCACTCTTTGTTGCATTAGTGTGGAGTCTTAGATGAGAGAGTGTGAAAATGTTATGCTGCCACTCAAGTCTTTCTTGTTTCCAATTTAGGAAAGAACTACAAGTTTTTCTGGCACAGTTATTCTTGAATTCATTACACAATAGCAAACACAAGAAAGCAATACCTTAGTTGGCTATTTATTTCACTTTTACTTATCTTGGCACAGACAAACAAGTCTTAAAAATACTAAACATGAAGAGATGCCCAGTACTGTAAACTGGCATTGTGCTTGATCTGGGTTCAAGTGAGGAAGTTTGTTTACAGTGTATTTGTCCTTGTTTGTCTCTTCCATTGGGCTTTAGTACATGGTATGGTTTTCCTGATCATTTTACATAGTAGGCCACACCTGTGCTATGTACTCTGCAGGATTATAGGAAAAAGTATGACTTTAATAGTTACTCCGAATATGTGATGTTTTCCTAAGAGTTTAATTGCTGATATTCCCCTTTTGAATTCAGGCTTCATCTCCAAGATCAGGCAAAAATGTATTATGTCAGTCTTCCTTATTGCACTTGCCATGAACATGTCTGTTAAATCAGTAGAGGTGAAGTGCAGATGTCTCAAGAACAAGTCTGGGGTGTGGCAACCCCCAGTCAGAGCCTTCATGGCCGATCTCACAATCACGACAACATCAGTGCCTTGTGCCAGATGGATCCCTAGAGAAACTCATCTCATGGAGAAGGATGAGTTTCAAACCTAGTAAATCCAGGATCTTGGTGCTGAAGAGGATGTGATTAGTGGACAGTTCTGCTTCTTATTATTTGGTGCCGCTATTCTATCATATAGCATCCAGTAAAGGGCCTTGGAATGATTTTTGACTCCAGTCTTAAGGACTTTTTTTTCATCAAGAAGACCATCAAATACATTGATGTCTGGCTCACAGAGCTAGATGACCAATCTATCATTGCCACCTCAGAAGTAATAACATAGTATAATATGTTCCTGCACAGTATTCCTCGCCAAGTGTAGATACAGAGCAAGCACCATGACAACAGAATGCAAGAACAGATTATACCACTTACTAAATACAGAACTAGATCATATAACTACAGATAAAGATCAACATCTGAAATGCTGTGTATTTGAATAGAACCATTTGTTGGCTATCATTAGGTAGCCACTAACTACTTTTTTTTTGTTTTTAAAGAGGCACATTGCCATAGCATTCACTTGTGCTGAGTTCAGATCTATGAAAGAAACATTTGATGTCAGGAAAACCACTGTCCACTGCTGTGTTCATGCTGTGTGCCATGCTGTTTGAGAGAAAATGTGAATGCACAAGTACATCAAGATGGCAAATGTTGTCTTGTGCAGTAGGATTGAGGAGTGTTCGATGGACACATGCATATGCCTACCACAGTTTCAGATTATTGTGATTGCATTAATCATAAGTGAGAGCTTTCTGTAGTTGAAGATATTTGTGTTGGTACACCTGGAAGTCCAATTGAAGCAGCCATATTCACCGCAGATAGGTTTGTTGAACAATGCTAAGACCTCTAGACAATTAGGAAGGCTTACTAATTAATGCATTAACTTATTTTTAAATGAAATTGCAATTGTTTATGAATGCAAAGTGACATGTAACATTATGGTAAACTGTTGGTAGGCTGTATGTTTTGTTGTAGGTGAGGCACATAATGGAAATCCTGTTTTATAGTTCATCAAAAATCTGTACATACATCTCAGATAGCCTTGGTGTCACAATCACTCCTAATCCATTAACAATGATATAGCACATGCTGAAAAATCAATTGTAATATGCAGTGCCACACTATAAGGATGCAGACTTTTAACTTTGTTAACTGGAAGAATCCTAACCCACCTTCTATAAATCAGTGGGTATGACACATTTTTTTTATCTCAAATTAGAATAAATCTAATTCTCACTTAGGAGGTATTTTCAATTTTTTTTTAAACATGTTGGGTCTGAGATTGACCATGTTGTGCTATTATTTGTTCTATTAAATTTAAAAAGTTAAGATTTTTTTCTCTTTCACTTAGGTGAGGGTTGAATATTTTTTTATTTTTTCCCCGTTGTATTTCTGTTTGTCTTTTTTTCTCTGTATTGATTTTGAAGTAAATGGTTGTAACTGTTATGTTATTATTAAATATTTCTTTGAGTAGTATGCCATTGTAAAATAAAAAATTATTAAAAAAAGACAAAATCCTGGATTTGACACATTTATGCGTAAATATATTATTTTTCAATTTTTAAACATTTCTACTTCAGTTTTTCACAGTCAATTATTTGAAAAATATTTTATAAATACAGTTAATAACATTAAAGCATTAGTTAGAATTGGTATAAAATGCAATAAATATGTATATTTATAAATACATTTGTAGGCAGTTGCATATCTTACACAATAGTTTACTTTATACCATTAACATGCTCTTTTATCATTCTTTACAGATGCTTCACTAATCTTAAGCACCTGGAGAAGGTTTCCTTAAGTGAAAAGCAAGTTTTGGAAATCTTTTATGAAAGCCATCACCAGGGGACCCTTTCCAAAAGATCCTTCTTAACTGCTGAAGTAACATTAAAGTTCCAAAACTGTGAACTTGGCTGCTCATTGGATGTTAATGGCTACCAATAGTGTTCTTTTTGATCCTTGGTTTGGATTGTTAAGTAATGGATAGCAATACATTGGAAAACAAATACGCATATACAGCAACCATGGGACATGTCCCTATTGAGGGAATATCTGCAATAAACTGATTTTTTGTTTAATTATTTTTTAAAGCTTTATATATAATATATATGCATATATATTTTAATTATATTTATTTATTTATTTTTCCCCAGTCCAACTGCATTTCATCCTGCAGTTCCTTCTTAGTCTGTGTGCAGCTACCGTATGTTTGGCTGCTGTATGTCCTTGCTTTCTACTTGCTTTTTGAAATGCAACTTTAAATTTAAAGTTTGAGCTTTTCTGTTGCCTGGATCAAAGGCTCATCTTCTAAAGGACAGTGGATTACAAAACATTGGAAGATTATGGCGGCAACATATCGTATTGTAGTCAGCACAATCAATTGTTACAACAGTGTTGTTATTGACCGTCGCTTTCAGCACACTGTGCATTACTGTAATGGGCCATGCCAGGTCCTCAAGCG
Source organism: Polypterus bichir lapradei (assembly GCA_026402145.1). Lineage (NCBI taxonomy): Eukaryota > Metazoa > Chordata > Cladistia > Polypteriformes > Polypteridae > Polypterus > Polypterus bichir. The sequence goes on along the minus strand of JANRMT010062854.1, from coordinate 111,411,928 downwards.
TGGTATTGAGTGCACCATTGCCCATTGTAGCACTTGCTTAGAGTTGTTGGATGCACCTGCTGCACCAGCATCTAATAACAGACCCTGCAATCCTCAAGACCTTAGCAACAAATTTGCAGTACTTGAAAATGATTCTAATGCAGGTACATCTGTTGTTGAGGATTTTCAACAGGGCATGCTGGGTGCCTCAAGGGGCAAAAAAGGACTTTCTTTACAAGGTTCAACTAGTCTTAAGGACATCACAGGTGAAGCTATAAATCTAGCCAGTGGCAAGATCAAGGAGTTTTCCTTTGAGAAAATTAAGTATACAGCTAGCCATGTTACACTTAGAAAGGGCAGAAAAGTGAGACCAGACTCCTTTAGCAGAAGGTCTACTGACTTAGACATAATTTATGGACACTTTGGTAATGATGAAAACTGCCCACCATTTGGCTTGGTGCAAAAGTCAGTAATGGAGGAACACAAGTTAAGCCGCAGCACTTCTCTTGAACAAAACATCAATAGCGTGGCCTCACTTTATCTGAACAGCTTAACCGATGAGAACCTTATTTCTAAAATTTTGGAAAAGACCAAATCTGACAGCAGTGCATCAGGTGAGGACATTAAAGCTTGCCTCAACATCTTGCTGAAGTGTTCAGAAGATCTGAAAAAGTGCACAGATATTATAAAGCAATGTATAAAAAGGAAGTCAATGGGTGAGGGGAATACTGACAGTGGTACAAATCCAGAAGTGATTTACAAAAATGTGATGGCAAGGCTTTCCAGTTATTTAAAAAAGCTTCCATTTGAGCTTGAACATGGGCAGTTAGATCATTTGGAACACAGTGATCTTGCTGAACTTGTGAACAGTTTACATGGGCTACAACAGACTCCGTTTTCTCCAATATTTGGTAATGAGCAGCCCCCTAGGTATGAAGAAGTGGTCAGTTCCCCGCCTTTTCTTAACAATCTACCTCCCTCTTCTTTAGAACACCAGGGCCCCCATCATGATTCATATAACCTTGTGAAATCAGACTCAAACTTTCATACACCATCTCCTAATTTAATCTTACATAGTAATGAGCAGCAGAAGAGATCAACAACAGGTAATAGTTCCAGTGCTCTACCTCAGTCTACAGCAATAAGTAAATCAGATAAGTATTCTTCTGCAAACTCCCTGCTGTCTAGCAGCAGTGACAGTATCTGTAAAGACTCAATGGAAGCACTGTATATAGAGGAAGAAGCTGATGTAGGAAAAGTACTAAGTAGGGAGATGAAAGGAAAAAACACATTCAGTGTTGGGTTAATGGAAGACTTACAGCTGTCAAAAACATCAGAAACTACTGACACAAGTGTCCTCAGGAAAGGAGATTACTACAAGCCAAATCTGGAGTCCTGTTGCATACGTGGAGCTAGTGTAGAGCACACTTCTAAAAATCTTCCATTTGAGCAAAATTTTTTCCAGGAATCTGGACAGGGTGGTGCACAAGATGACATTGAAAAGCTACTGATGGATTTAGAGTGTCTTTCTAAAAAAATTGAAGAAGAGCCTCTTGCAAAACTGAAGTGCCAAGATATTCAAAACTGTATACCACAAACAGACCCATTGTATCCCTTGACTTTTGAATCAGGAAGCAATAATAATCCTTCAGTGCATGCAGATTCTTCATTTACTAAAAAAGACCCTTTGAAACAGATTAGCAGTGCAAATGAAGAAGACAGGATTCTATTGTTGCGCATCTTGGAGAGCATTGAAAATTTTGCTCAGGAGCTTGTTGAAACTGGCAGTGGAAAAGGAAACCTAGCACAAGAGCGGGAAGTAATGCGTCTACTGCAAGAAACCCTTGGTAGTACAGCCAAACCAGAAAGAACTATGCTAAAAAGTTATTCATCCTCGGTAATTCGAGACACTGGTCCATCATTATCAATCCAGCAGACACCAGAAGTGATAAAGGTAAGTTTTGAGAAGAATTGTGTCTTTTTGAGCTGTAACTGCAATAATGCATTCATTGAATTGCTTTTTGTTTTTTAGTAAATCATGTGCTTATTTGTCTAATATATAGTGTGCTGGAAAAATATAAATAGGAGACCACCTAAATACGTATACATATGTTTTTTTTCTGTAGAACAGTTTCCCCCACTTTTAATTTTGATAGTGTGGAATCAAACTGATAATAAGAAATGTTGTTACTGGTTGGTTGAAATTATTAGTAAAGCTATCAGTTTGTATGTAGTATGTATTTTTGAAGTGTCATGTGCAGTTGCATTATTCTGGCTCAATTTCAACATTTTCTTCCATTTCATCATTTGAAAATCACACCAAAACCTACATTCCAAAGAACTATACAGATTCGTCCTTTCACATGTTCATGCCTAGAATGCTATATTTGTGTTATGTATATGTTTGTAGGTGTTAACAGTAAATTGCTGTTACAACTTTTGCAATGCTCCTTTCAGCACCAGCACAAGTAACTTGTTTGAACATAATGCCCTTGGAGTTCACACCACACATTCCAACATACACAATAAAGTTAATGTACTGAAATGTAGTCACTGCACCCATATAATACCTTCTGAATTGTTATGTTAATAGGAAAACTAACACCAATGCATGTGATACACTAGCCAGCAAAGCTGTAAAGCCAAGTGAATGCCATGTGGTTTTGAACAAAGTTCAGTCTGATGTACAAATTCAAAATGATTTTCAAAATAGTTTAGTCAACAACATACAGAACTGGTGGGTGGGGTGAAGTGATGAGGCAATTGCCTCAGGAAACACTTTAGTCAAGGTGGTATTTTTATGTAACTTTTTTTTACAAGCCTATGACATCTGTGAATTAGTTAGTACACTACAGCAAGTACTCTTAGATGCTTACAGTGGAATCAACAGTGCCAAATGCGTTTCTCCGAAATTTACGCATTTGAAGTGTTATATTTTAGAAAACATTTCACATCTCTGTAAAAAGAATCAAATGTATGTCACAAGTGAAAAATAACTCATTATTTAAATTGATAGGAAAATAGCTTGGTATTTAAAGTGATTGGAAAGGTAGCTAACAGTAATGGGGACAGCACCATTATAATTTTTTTACGTTTTCAGCTACAAAAACTGCAACCATGGAAATTGTATTTAGGCGCTTGAGTTAAACTTACTATTATGAAAAAAATTAATTTACACTATCGCTAATGTATGCAAAAAACACAATATTATTATCCAGCGAATGCATGGCATCAGTTTTTCTAGCTATGGAGATCTTGGCAGGTGAAGGAGCGAATGTAAAGAGTATAATCATCAAGTCACTGATGGTGCTGAACAACAGAGGATGGGATTTGCAGAGTTTTAATGCAAGTTTTAATATAAGCCCATTTGAGAGATGCTTATACTTTGAAATAAATCCAACTTTAGCAGTGCATTTAAAGTCTACTGTTACAGTCCTGTTTAATTTTACTTTGCCATTTATATATTTTGCATTCTATTCAAGTTTGAGGATTATTTTTTTATTAAAATGATATTTATAATTGAGGGTGGCACGGTGGCGCAGTGGTAGCGCTGCTGCCTCATAGTTAGGAGACCCGGGTTCGCTTGCCGGGTCCTCCCTGCGTGGAGTTTGCATGTTCTCCCCGTGTCTGCGTGGGTTTCCTTCAGGCGCTCCGGTTTCCTCCCACAGTCCAAAGACATGCCGGTTAGGTGGATTGGCGATTCTAAATTGGCCCTAGTGTGTGCTTGGTGTGTGGGTGTGTTTGTGTGTGTCCTGCGGTGGGTTGGCACCCTGCCCGGGATTGGTTCCTGCCTTGTGCCCTGTGTTGGCTGGGATTGGCTCCAGCAGACCCCCGTGGCCCTGTATTCGGCTTCAGCAGGTTGGAAAATGGATGGATGGATGGATATTTATAATTTATGTTATACAGTATTATTGCTGGATTATTATATACTGTACATGTTGTAGCCTGTAATTTTTGCCCCCCTCCCCCCAAACTTTATGAAAGGTTGGTGCACATACATATCTCATTATGTATGTCATTTTGTACAATTTATTAATTTCCATAATCTGTTGTTGTTAGTTATAACTGATATCTGTTTAGAGTCTCATAAATTTGCACTGTGCCTTTTAGTTTGCAGAGTGGAGTCTGAAACTAACAAAGCAGTTTAGACAAGTGTGAGGTATGTAGTAAATTTGTTTTCTGTACAGAATAGTGTGCACAGTGCGTGGGTATCTATATTATTTATTTAGAAACAGTTTTTTTATTAATACAGATACCAGAGTGCAGTTCTACATTAATTAAATTATTCATTTCAATATAAGTTCATATGAATGCCACAGAGTGTCTTGGTAGCATTACTTACAAACTAGGAGACAACTATGAATAAGGTTTATCTGCTCTTCACAACATACCAACACACCTCCACAATCTCACACATTGGGCCATTAGCTAAATAAAATAAACAGCATATATTTGATATGGGTGTTCTAGTTTCCTCCCTATAGGATCCATGCAGACATAATTAAAGGCAACTCTGCCCAGATAGTCACCCGACTAGCATAAAACCCAGTATGTAGTGTTAATCAAAAATATAATAACTCTCAAATAATGTAAAGATAAATGCTTCCTATTTACATAACAAAAACAGTTTCATATCTACTGAAGTATCTTACATTTTTAACATGTACAGACATATTAAAGGATTAACTTGCCGAGTAAACAGTTTGTTTCAGCCGTCTGTAAATTAAACAGATTTTGTGTGATTTATTTGCAGACCTTTGACTGAACATTGATGATTGTGTAATTTTGTTTTTTTTAATATTTATTTAAATTGAATTACACACAAGAACTGTATTGACTTTACATGTGAAGTTATAATTTATTGTGACTCCCCCAATGGTCTCTACTACTAAAGTATTATTCAGATATAAAAATGGCTAGTGACTTCACCCTTGATTGAGAGTCTAGTTTCTTTATGTGAGTTCAAGGACAATTGGAGGCTTGTCCTGAAGCCACTCTAATGTTTTCCTGACTATATGCTTTGGATCATTGTTGTGCTGAAAGGTGAAATGTCAATCCAGTCTGAGGTCGTCTGCAGTCTTGCAGTAAGTCTGGGCTGCTGAAATGGTTATCTTTCTGACAAGTTCTCTCACTTTGGCAGAGGACTTCTGAATCTCTGTTATTGTGACCGTTGGGTTTTTGGTCACCTCCCTGACCAAGGCTCTTTCTACCCATGTAATCAGTTTGGCCTGACAACCAGCTCTAGGAAGAGTCCTTGTGATTCCAAACTTTTTCCTTTTCACAATTATTGAGGCCATGGGTCCTGGGACCACTCATAACTTTAGAATTGGTTTTATACTCTTACCCTGATCACCACAATGTTTTTGTTTAAGTCTACACAGAGCTCCTTGGACTTGATGCCTTAATTTTTGTCTTGACATACAGTGTGAACTGTGGGACCTTATATAAACTGGTGTGTGCCTTTCTAAAATGTGTCCAATTAATTAAGTTTGCTACAGGTATACACCAATCATGGTCTAGACCAGGGGTGCCCACACTTTTTCGGCTTGTGAGCTACTTTTAAAATGACCAGGTCAAAATGATCTACCTACATTAAAAAGATATATATATATACTGTATATATACACTGAGTGTCAGAGGTGGGTAGTAACAAGTTACATTTACTCCGTTACATTTACTTGAGTAACTTTTTAAAAAAATTGTACTTCTAAGAGTAGTTTTACTGCACCATACTTTTTACTTTTACTTGAGTACATTTGTGAAGAAGAAACGCTACTCTTTCTCCGCTACTTTGGCCAACACTCGAATCGTTACTTTTTTTCCATAAGATAAAGTCTGACAGATGATTTTCAATCTGCTCTGTGTAGCGTATGCTGTCAAGTTACGCACACGCCTTCCATTGCGTCTCCAGCTCTGATGCGAGGTTTTGGATGTTCTCCAAATCAAGGTTCTGCAGCTTTGAGGACAGATGTTGCATTTTTCATTTGAAAGCATTAACTGTGCTAATCATATTGACCATGGTTTTCTCTTTTCCTTGCAGCTGTAAGTTAGGCTCATTCAACATGTTGGTCAGATTGGAAAAAAAATGCCAAGTCTAGCGGCCATTGATCGTTATTAAGTTGCTTGTATTCTGCATGTTTAATGACAAGGAGAAACTCCTTTTTCTCCAGCCAGGGGTCTTGAAATCTCAGCAGGAATTTCTCCCTAGCCATCTGCCTCAACGAAGGCATCTTTTATCATCTCTCCATCTTGGAAGGACTTCTTATGCTTAATGATCGAGTGACTCACCCGGAAAGATGCTTCGGTGTGTCTGCCTTTGCTTTTGAATTCAGCCTAGTGAAAAATGACAGCTGTCCGATTAACTGCAATTTTAGTTCCCTCTCCTTTCTCTTTCTCAGATCGCTTTTTGGAAGGAAGTCAGTTTCGTAGTTTTTATGATCAGTTCGAAAGTGCCTTTCCACATTTTCCTTCTTTGGAATAGCAATGATAGATTGACAGATCAGACAAACACACTTTAATTGTGACATTGTGAGAGAAAAAAATCCTCTTCCAATTCCACATCCAGCCCATAACCAACAATTTTTTTTTAAATCCCTTCTTTAGTGAATATAAATTGGAAGGCTAACTAGATCACTTAGATAGCCGGAGTTTTGCAGTAGCTCAGTTTCATCGTGTGTGCGGGATGACCAGTGTGTTAGAAGAAAAGAGACCTAAGACTGGCCGCCCTGTATGTCAATCAAGTGGCAAATGCCATAGGGAGGATATATGATAGACTAACATTTAAAAAAAAATTTTTTTGAATGCAACGCAATCTACCTGCACTACCTTTCCGATCTACTGGTCGATCACGATCAACGTATTGGGCACCCCTGGTCTAGACACATTTCAAGGATAATTAAAGCAAACACTTAACCACAATTCTGAGTGTCACGATAAAGGGTCTTAATATTTATTATATGAGAGATTTCAGTTTTTTTTTTTTTAACTAAATCTGTGAACCATTCTGAACAAAGTGATGTCATACTCTGTTCCTTACAAAAGTTTTTATTTTTTTTCCATGTCTACTGTTTTAAGATTCTGATTCAAGATAATCTAGATTGAAAATCTTGAAGGTGGTGGAAATACACAAATATTCTAATCCAGAAATCAGAGAGCTACAGATTGATGATATTTGTGATTCTTTCTCCTCACATATACAAATGTTTGCTTCTAATAATAATATTACATAAGAAATACATATAAATGTGTACAATAAGTATTTTTAAATAAACTAATTGAAATATTGTAAATAGACAAGTTTTGTAAAATCTATTTTATATTTTTGGTGTAGCTTAGGTTTAAAACTTTTTTTAAGTAAAAGAAATACAAATGTCTTACAATTAAAAGCATGTATTTCTTCTCCCACTCATATTTTTTAGACAGAGCTAAATATAAAAAAAACAGGATTACCTAGGGCAGTTTTATATGTACTGACAGGGCACAAAATGGGTTAATGGCAATGTTTTGATCCTCAGGCTTGTCAAACGGAGACAAAGGTGTTAAAGGGCAGACTAAATTGGTTAGCTCAACGTCCTGTAGCATTCTGCTGGAGACTTGCTGTCGCCACGGTGGAAAACTAAACCTTCATGTTGCGGGGGTCAAAGCTAAGTTGAGAAATAGCTTTCTAAAACTTGATCCCAGCTGGCACAGTTAAACTATGCAAATAGGAGCTAACAGCCAAGGTGGCTTCTTGTATCTAATTATAAACAATCCATTAATCATTGTCATAAACAAGGCCTCATTATGCTGTCACCTGAGTTTTGCTCCATCCGAGTATTTGTTGATGTGTAATATTCAGCATAAATGGGATGAAACCAACAGCCATTGTCGTTTTATTATTGCATTTATATGTTTAACGGTTGTGCTATAATCGTTGCGCCTGTTAAAGATCTAGAGAATTGAACAATTAATATCAACTTTAAATAGTATTATATAGTAAAAGGATAATGTAGATGTATTCTTTTAATTTTTTGTAAATGCTTTGAAAGTCTTCTCATTTAGGAAATGTTAATATGCAATGTCATTAGTAGTGTCACTTAAAAGTGTTTGATCAGAAACTAGATTATGATCAGGGAATGTTTATGTTTGGAGTCTAAATGGTCTTTCTGAGTTATGGTATTTATGTTGCTTTTCTGTTCCTGCTTTGCACTATCATTCTTTACTATTTATTTTGTATTTGTTGCTCAATTAGCCTAGGAGATATATATATATATATATA
>JANRMT010062854.1:111304542-111398692 GCA_026402145.1 Polypterus bichir lapradei | reverse complement strand
AGGGGGCAATTACTTTTTCACACAGGGCCATGTAGGTTTGGATTTTTTTTCTCCCTAAATAATAAAAACCATCATTTAAAAACTGCATTTTGTGTTTACTTGTGTTATATTTGACTAATGGTTACATGTGTTTGATGATCAGAAACATTTTGTGTGACAAACATGCAAAAGAATAAGAAATCAGGAAGGGGGCAAATAGTTTTTCACACCACTGTATATATTGTCATGCTTGGGTCACAGATTTGCACAGAGACACAGGAGGCTGTAGAAAACAGGAATTTTATTCAAACACTGCAAACAAACATTTGTTTCTTTTTCAAAAGCTTAAATGTGCTCCATGACAAGTCAGAGATGACAGTTCCACTAGGAGCAGAGAATGTCAGAGAGAGAGAGAGATAAAAGCAAACAATCAATTCCAAAACTGACAGGTGCTGTACAAGGCTTTTAAGTAAGCGGAGTACCGCATGAGGTCTTTATTACGCGTTATAGCACAAGTGAGAAGGGTAAGGAGCAACGTGAAGGTAGACTGTGTTTCAGGGGTATTCCCAGGGGCATCTGTGTCCTCTTGGGGTGCGATCACCCCTCCAGCTTACACCCTCCCCCTCAGCTTTATTCACATTCTCGTGAATCAAGCGACTCTCTTTACCAGGGTTAGGTTCATGTAGTCGTGATAATGCGTCTGCGTTGACGTGTTCAGAGCTTGGTCGATGTTTTACTGTGAAACTGTAAGGTTGTAAGTCCAGAAACCATCTCATGAGGCAAGAGTTTGTATATATATATATATAGGCTTACACCAACATTGTGTGCAGCAGGCAAGGAAGGAAGAGGCAATGATAACTGAAAACTAGACAGTGCCAAAGAACTATTATATATCATTATACCTGCATAAACTGTCAGTTGCCGATGCATTCATATCTGGAACTGCCTTAACTTTCAGATTTAAAAATGGAACACTGACGGACAGGTAGGGTGAGTACATTTTTAAGAGGTATGGTTTTCGAACACAATCACTGCAAAGTTAGTAATGTTATCAATGCAGAGGATCTCTCCAGTGTCTGTTTTCAATAGAAGAAATCCTATCACCATATTTGAGCTTCACCAGGTTAGTAGAAGGCAATCAATCAGTGAGACTTACAAGGTAATGGAGAGGATAGCCAGGCAGGTCCTTTCTGGTGCAACTCAATTGTGAAGGCTCCCAGTGGTACACACTATTTTCTGCTATGGGGTGTTCTGCTTAAACAACACCAGGGATTGATGATGTCATCTGGGATACCAGAAGTGCTTACTGTGGGAAATGGTAGGGGCGACAGCTTAAAAGGCCATCTTTGCATTAATTCAGTGAGTTTGGAGTTGGGAAGTTGCAGTTGAACTAGACCTTTATTAATGAAAGAAGGAAGTGTAAGAAATTGGATCTTGCAGCATAATGAAAATACATCTGCATCAGCAGTAAACTGCTGTTTGTCTACCATAAAGAAAGAGTTCCTGCAGGAACTGTTTGACTGCAGGAAAGGATGGACGTTTCCTAAAAGCACAATTTTCAAAAGTTTTCTGTCATTTCACCAAAAGGACATTCAGCCAGTCTTATGTCTCAACCGTTCATTAGAATTGATTTAAGAATTTGTTAGATGTGTGTTTCTTGCCTTGCACTAGGCAATATTAGTGCAGACGTAGTCTTCATTTAACACAGTATTGGAGTGAGCCATGTCAAACAACTGCATGGCATATGTTTCAGGTGCATTCTCGGACTTAGATAACAGTTTTGAAAGTTGGATAATTTTAAAATTTTTCAGTCAGTTCAAGAAAGAATTTAAGAAAGTCAGTTACTAAATTTTACTTTATGGAATACTGTATATTAATAGTAATACACAAAACTAACAGTGAAAATATAATGCAATTACATATGTTAGTAGACTAAAATACGTTCTTGTTTTTTTTAAAAAAAAAGTGCTCTACAGCATCATATTTGTAAAAAGCGTAACCCAGACGAGCTTCTGGTGGCTCAAGAGTTTTCACAGTCTGCAGATTCTAATTCAAGTGATGTAAAAATGGCCTTGATTGATATCCTTTTGTTAGCCGTTGATTGTAGAGGGTCTGGGACTAATAATTTGACTGATATTGTAGCTGTTGTTTTTAGTGTAATGTAAATAATAATTACAAATTTGTTCACTCTGTGCTTACAGAGCAGTGTAATTCCTCATTCATTTATATTTAAATTAAAAAAACAGGCAGAGGCTCTGAAAAAAGTGCCTTTTTTATGTTTATGATTAACATAACTCATGAAGCAGGAGGAGTATGGTGGACATTTGACAAACTTGTATTGGGGTCTATTTTACCTTCAGGATTGCCTTTCAGAAAAGTAAAAGTGGAAAATATGAGAAGAGATCCAAAAATTCCTGGAATTGCTTAAAAAACACTTCTTTAGAAAACTTATGGTAATTCCCTTTTAGTCACTTTCAAAATATTTTTCTTGAGATACAGTTGTCCCAATGCTTCTACCATTCCTGTTAACATTTCTTATATTTGTCTTTTGTTACCATGTCTAACTCCTCCGGTGTTTTTTCTTGTATTTCTTCCACAGTAGCAAATTCATTCATTCTGAATTTTAATTTTGGGAACAAAAATAAGTCATAGTGAATGAGATCTGGCGATTATGGTTGGTGCAAAGCAACAACCACATTGTTTTTGATCATAAACTCTTTTGGCTAATAATGCAGTTTATGCAGATGTGCTGTAATGGTGCAAAATGCTGTTTTGCATTCACCACTGATGTTACCCTTTAAATGCTTCAGCAGTTTATCGTAATGTCACTGATTAGTAGTCTTCTAATGGGGAACACTTTGTCAATAAGTCCATAAATGTTGAAAAACACAGTTATCATTGTCTCTTGAAAATCTTTCCTGGTGACTTAGAGAAAAAAAATTGCCAAAGTCACTTGTGTGATTGTAGAATTAATGGCAAAAATACACGCTTGATTAACTTAGCACACTGTCACTTAGCAAACTAATTAACCACACTTGTAGGCACACAATACCTACCAGCATTATTCGATACTCTACTGTTGTCCTTTTGACTGATTCTGGGAATTTTTAGGCTCCCCTTAAATACAAAACACAATGAATTAACCTCTGTCAAGGTAAATTTGAAACAGTAAACTAATCTGTAATTGATGTGGCACAGAGTATTTTCTGTTCTAAGACAGAAAAGTTTGAAATTTGGAGGGGATTTGGAAATTTAAAATATGTGCAAATTGTGCTGTATCTGCGATATCTCAATGAAAACTGAACTTTCCTGACAAATTTTTTGACGAATTTCCTCATAGAATATGTGTGCCAAAAACTTTTGAAGTTTCTTGTAGTTCATGAGCCTAGATGAGCCAGTGGCAAATGAAGAGACATGGACAGTAGCTTAATGTCCAAGCAGAGAATATGTTTTTATTAAAGTGCAAAACTGCAGTGCAATAAATATTCAAGTCATTTTAAAATCAAAATCTAGTTTAATTGCATTGTGAGCAGAATATCAAAATTCACACAGAAGACACAGCACCCAGGCATCAAAACACTCAGCTAGAGAAGGCTTTTTATAGCTTGATTATAGTTGGTATTCTTGTGTATCTCCTACAATTAAGCCCCATAATTTTGTACATTGATGACAGGCACCCTCCTTCTTGCGATCAGTCAGGACAGGTAAATGTTAAACATGTTAGATGGGAATAATGTCTTTAATTTGTTTTAGCAGAATTCACATACATGTGTGAGTGTTTGATTATCCTTCTGGTCATTCTCTTAATCCATTCTATCTATTATAGGATCTTGAAGAGTAAACCTAAACATTTGTTGTATCAATTAACAATTAATGCTAATTTTTTTATATATTGAGGAATATATTCATGTGTAAAGAGTAAACAATGTAAAGTGATTGAAACTTCTTTTACACAAAGGTGTAATTATGAATAAGACAAAGGGATTCTATTTCGTCATTATAAGGGTCAGTAGACATACATATACAGTATGGAGACTAGTGACCAGTGATTAGTCATCAAACTCAAGGCACTTGAGCCATAAAGCAGCAATATATTTAATTATCTTTCTCCTTTAGTATTATTTTCTGAACTTAATTTACTCTTCAGCTTAATTAGTTAAGGAGAACTAGTGAATAAATAAAGTAAACAACAAAACAATATATAACATACGTTAGCCCAAAATACTTACTTTCCATAAGAATCAGAAATGCTTTTACATGAATGCAATTTGAATTGTGAAACTGTACTTTTTTATTTTGGTTATCAGCAGATTTTTAATTTATGTAGTGTGTTTTATAATGACACCTCTTACACTAGAAAAAATAATATGGGTGAACAAATACAGTCATTAACCAAGTGGATAGTTTAATGTTAGTTGATATGTTCCTGTATAGAATTAAGATTTTCTTTTAACTTTTTAGCAGATAGCTAATATACATAACACATTGTCAAGGAGATTTCAGTTAAACACAGGAGCTTGTTAAGTTGGTGTAGTTTTTACATTGATAGCGGCACTGTATAACAATGACCTGAGACAGAAGTTATTCTAATATTAAATATGCTGATGATACCCCAGTGATTTGATGCAATATTTAGATCAAGTGTATGCTTTCGAGAGCTGTTGCAATAATAGCAATTTTCACTGAAGGTAAAAAAAGTAAAGAAATGGTATTTGACTTTCAGTGACATAAATCTGTATGTTTCCTCTCATAATTTTGGGGAAGGAGGTAAAAACCAGAAACATGAAATGTGGGATGAATTTTGTAATGGCATATGGTTCTATACATTTTGGATGGAAACTGTAGTAAACCTCACCATCTGCTTAGTTTTAAATAATAGATCTAGTTTTTGTCTTCTTTCAGCAAACTCACTGACAAAGGATTTCATCGTCATTGGATTCTCACACATTTTTACAGGTGTTCATTAAGTTCTCAAATTATTGTGCAGGCTCTGAAGTTAAAATGCATTGGAACTGACAGAAAGTAATTGTGGTTTGTAACCAAACTGGTACTCAAAGGGAAATATGACTGAATTTAGTTTTCAACATATGTCATGAAAACTCAACAGAAGGCAGCATTGGAGTAGACTCTCTAGACCCTGATTCAGTTGTTCCAGTTTCCAGTTACTTTGCAATGATGTTAAATTGACTTTCCAAAGATGGGAAATTCGAGACCGCTCCCTGAAATAAATGCTTTTTAAAGTCCATGTAAACTAAAATACTCTTGATGAATACAGTAAATTTGATGAATTACAGAAAATGAAATTATTAAGCAGATGGTAGTTTTCTGATTTGAATGAAATGTGCAGCCTTAGGGGAGCTGTCTACTGTAATCAAAATTGTACTAATCGATTATAAATTGGTAAGTCAATAATAAAGTCCATTATAACTTCCCCCTATAACTTTGAGGGTGGAGATTTAAGTTGAAGCAGACCCATGGGACAGCATCTTGATGACTTATCACTATTACGTACTTCACAAACTGCCACATGATTACTAATATTCTTAATAATAGATTGGTACCAAAAATAGTACCCAGTGTTTTCTCAAGACATGGTAATGTCAGGGTGCCTGACTATCAAAGAATCATGTCCACATGCTAAAACCCTTTGTTTAACAAATTCCAAAACAAACTGGCACCCCTTGGGAACATTCCTGCAGACTTCCATTCTGTTTTGAGTTTGAATCATGTTTTCTATTAAGTCAGTCAATTCTTTGATTGGAGTCACAGCTGACAATTTTTCTTGAGACAAAATTGGTTTGGGGTCTAGGTCTGTTCTTTCTTGTCAATTTGACATTACAAAGCCATCAACATTGAGATTTGTATTCCTTCTGGTAAGATACCACAATATTCAAATGGCTAAAAACAATAACTGTCTTATTGGTATTCTATTAAGGCATGTTTAAATATCAAATGCATCATCTACACCGTAAACAATGTCTCTGTTCTTCTAGTGCTAACTTAATCACCAAGAATTCTCTAGCGCCATAATTCTTCTCTGTTGGTTATTTTTTCAGGGTGCCATAAAATTGGCGCAGAAGTAAATATTTTTAAACATTAAGATTTCTCTTTGACATCTGGTATCCAGCAAAATTTCCTGTTTGATTTTATAGTCAGAGAAGTTATCATTTGTTATAGAGGTAAAATCTTTAATAAAGTTGGCAAAATCTGAAATTTGAAAGGCAAAAGAACCCAGTGCCTACATAAGAGTACTTGTCCATGGCCTTACATTCAAGTTGGGAAAATGCACAATTTTGCTTTTGGGGTGAAGAGCTGGTTGATTACATAGACATAAGGCTAATGTAGGTGCAATTCTGGACACTTCTACTTAATAAACATATCTGTAACCTCTTTATATTCCACAGACAGAATCTTCATAGCATCGGTCCTTACAAACACCTAGCAAAACAGCCCTTTCTGCCCACATTTAGTTTTCTCAAGGATCAATTCAAGGTAGGAGCATGTTCCCATAACCAGGGAAAACCCAGAATAATGTGTTTCAGGAATATCTAAAAAGTATAGCATTATATTCTTCACATTGAGACTTGAAGTGTAAAACCCCTTACTGAATGGTCCACCATCTGAAGGTAAAATAAGTACTTTTAAGGGGATTTTTGGAAATTGTAGTCTTTGAATGAGATCCAAGCAAATAATTTCTTTGCTGAACCTAAATTTCATAAGGGAAGACTATCACAAACTGTAACTTATAGCATGAAAGTATTTTTGAAATATACTGTAACTAACCAATAGAAGCAGCCTCCCCATTCTCACTAAAGGAGCTTGTCTTTGTTCCACCGTTATTTTGGGCAAATACCGACTGTATACCCTGAAGCACTGCAATAAAAGCACAGCTCATTCTTTTCTGTTTATGGTGCTCAGTGGTGTCTGTGTTTTTCTTCTTTACATACAGAGCATTTTTGTAGCACCTGTAATTGTTTACAGACAGTTCGATTGTTTTCCTTTTAAATTGATTTAGCAGCTGTAGCTGCTCTAAAACTGCCCATGTTCTTTCAATTCTATGATTGCAAGGTGATCCAGGAAGTTGTTATGATACTTTATTAGTTTGTGAGCACGGTGGCGCAGTGGTAACACAGCTGCCTCACAGTAAGTACTGTAGACCATCTCGGGTCCTCCTTGCATGAAGTCTGCATGTTCTCTTCATGTCTGTTTGGGTTTCCTCTGGGTGCTCCAGTTTCCTCCCACAGTCCATACAAGCAATGGACTGCTGCCCTGTCCAGAGTTTGTTGCTGCCTTGTGCCATATGCTAGCTGGGATAGGGTCCAGCACCCACAACTCTGTTCAGGACTAAGTGGGTTTGAAAATGACTGACTGACTGTTAACCTGCAGGACGGGCACTCGGGAGATGAACACACTAGAAACCACTGGTGGAAGCGAGGTCCGACACAAGCAGAAGTGCATAAAGTCAGAAAAAGTCCAGATTTTAGTTATTAGAAAGAGAGAGAGTTGTGGAGAAAGTAAAGAGATCCAATATTTGGATGGCAGAAGCTATCTTACTTAGGCGAGAAAAGCTGGCACAGTATGTTGTGTGAATTGTATGGTCTTAGCAACCTTAGCCAGCAAGGCTATAGCCTTGCAAAGATCAGCACAGATGGTGACCAAGTCCCAACAAGAAAACAAATAGTGTTGTCAGAATAATGATAAAAAAAATATATACAGTATGTATACTTAAGTCTAGGGACAGCAGAACTGAGCATAAAAGAAGGCCCACACTGCCTGTGTGGACTTTATACATTCTTCAATTTTCATTTGGTTTTCTTTGTTGCCTCCTGTTTCCCTCAAAAATATCAGTATTAGCTTGAATAATGGCTTTTAATTGACCCTGTATGAGTTAATATGTGCGTGGAAGTGAATATGCCTTATGACAGGCAAACATCCAATTCAAGTTCCTTCCTTACTGGTGTAGATTTTGACTGCCTGCAGTCCTATAGTAGAATAAACAGGTTTGTAAAATAGATAATTGGATGTAGTTCAACAGGACTTGTACTTGCAGGTTCTTCTCTCTGACAGACATTTCTGAGCAGAAGAAAAGTAGTGTGAAATTATGTATTTTGGTAAATTGATTGATTCGTTCTGACATTTTGTATTTTGTGGTTAGCTAGTTTTTTTTTATTATTAGAGAAAGCATAAAGCTTTGAAGTGACTATAATATACTATTTAATACCCAATTACAAACGTATATAGTATATCACTGACTAAAAGTCAAGGCAGCCTTTATCCCTGTTCACAGTTATATTCTGTACCACAGATCTATATTCTTGGTGGTCACCCTTGCATATAAAGAAAGCGTAATGTAGGCTTAGCAAATATTAAAATATATGGATGATGGTTTATGCCACCTAGTGGAAGAATTCAAGTTCTTCAGATTTTGCAGTATCACAACTGCAACACTGAAAGAACACCATCAATGCCTTTGTCAAGCAGGTGCCTCTGTAAAAACGCATTGAATTTTTCACTTAAGTTAATGTACAAAATAATGGGCTACCTTGATCTGCACTTGATGTGCATTTGATATGCTCTTTGATCTGTGTTTAATTCTTGACTCCTGTAATTATTCTAGACTCCATAAATATGTCTAGCAAATAGTTTTAGTTGGCAATAGTTTAATTGACATTTTCATCAAATCGATATTGTACCTCTCAATTTAATCACTGCCATTTAGTAATGGTACTTGGCCCTATGTTTTGTCTTTCATATAATGTAATACACAATGCTTTAAAAAAGATAAGAAATTGGCACAAAAATGACATTTTTAATTTGAAACAGCTTCTCCTTTGCAAAAGAAAATACAGGATTTCTTATGCATCTTCAGGAATTTCTCTTGGCTTATGCCCAGCATTTATAGTAATATTATGTGATAATTATAAATTAAATAAAATCTTTTTCTGGCATTTGTGCATAGATGATTGATCATGCTGATAAATGCAAATTACATTACTGATTGGTCCAATCCGCTTAGTTTGATGGATTTTCTTTCATTGACATAACAGGTATATCTCTACTTTGTGTTAATTTATGCTTTCTGACGAAGAAAACATTTTGAATGTGTTTAGCGCGTTTGCTCCTGCTCCGATGCAAGTTTCAGAAGTGCAAATATAAGGCTTACAGCATTTGCATAAGGAGTGCTTTTACTCAGTTGAGAGAAAAGATGCAACTGTTACTGATGGTTGACAGTTCTTTCAGTTTCTGTTGGAAGGCAGGAAACAATTCTAGTTAGCATGTCAGTTCATTGCAAAGCCCATTTTGATTTGCCACTAGACCTAACACACCACTTTTGAGATGTGGAGGAAAACCTGAATTAAGTGGAGAAAAAAACTTGGCATTAATGGACAGCTGAAAAGAATATTTAAATGCCACACGGACAATGACTGAGTGCAAGATTTAAAACTAGGACACTAGATCCATTAGACAGCAGTGCTAATTAATTTCTTTTGTGTTTCAATTTCCCAATTTTTATCAGAAGCTGGCAAAACTTCTCAACAATTACACATGTTTCGCTTTGATAATGTGCTATACACACTTAGATCTCTTCTGAGTGTATGAAAGCAACCAAATTCTTGGCACTATTGCTAGAACTGCTGTATGATTACCTGTAACACGCATGTAGCAAAGTAAAGGAACCACAGAGCCTCCACGTGATGGCCATTCTGGCATCTTATTTCCTGTACCTCATATATGTACTTTAGGTTAAGTATCCTGATCCATATAAAAGTCTACCACATGCCTAAACATTCTTAGTGTATATTTACCCTGTATCCTCCCATTTTATACAAAACTGTCTACTCAAGAATTGTTAACCAAAGTGAAAAAAAAAAGTTTGTACTTCTTTAAATTCCATCAATTAAACCTTCCAATCATTTTCTGAACCTGGAAAGTAAGAAATAGATTATATATTTATTTGAGGTTAAGGAAACAAATGAACTGCCTCGTTTTTATGTCACATTATTTAAAAATGTGGGCAAACGTTGATTCCTATAGTGTGCTTAGCAGTGATTGCATTGTTAACTAAAACATAACCAGTCCTTCATTCTAGACTTAAAAAGACTTTACTGTTGGAAACTGGCTGTTTATTCTGTCTTTAATGATCTGTAGGTGAGATTTTAACTTTTTTTCTGGAAGATTAAAATACTTTGCTTAAATTGTTTAAGACCACCCTTTCGTAATCAATTGCCACCACTTATACAAGACGTTGACATAAACTGTTGATGAAAAACTTCTTTAAAAAAAAAACATGCTATAAAAATCATAAGCATTTGCTGCCACCTACTGTATTGTCAAAGACATTTAAATGAAGTTACATTGGATTTTAATTTTTATGTATGCAGTTTTTATGGTATGAAATGGAATATATATGTTTTTTAATTCTCTCTTCCCTTTTTGATATTCTGATATTTTTTTAGTTTCTTTTTAGGAAGGCCATGACAAAATGCTAAGATATAATGTACGTACTTTGTGGCTTTTATATACATTGTATTAATTGGTTATTTTTAATTTAACTGTCTGTCACAGTATGAAGATAATGGAATATATTTCTCACATGTAGTATAAACTTACTGGCTCTATACAGTATGTCACAACCAACAGAAAACGCCTTTACATTTTTTTTTCAATGGGAATATAGCCAGAACATTAGAACTCAGTAGTTAACAGTGGAAAACTGCTCACCTGGGGCCTCCTGCATAACGGTGTGCGTAGAATTTGCACTATAATATGACGTAAGCACAAAAGCTGAAATGTGCTTACGCACAGAAAAATCTAGATGCAGGAATCTGTGCGTACTCCAACTTCCACGTTCTTCCACTCCATTAATTCCGGTCAGCGTGAAAAGTAACGCACATGCCTGCTGTCCCACCCCACTTCCTCCCAGAATTACACCTCTTTGAATATGCAAATCATTAAATAGCCCTTAAGCTCAGCGTTCTGTGAAAAGACAATGGGAAAAGCACAGGGGAAAATATAAGAATTTCAGTGAATACCAAGTGGAGGCAAAGAAAAACATACTATTTGTTGATTTAAACAGTGGTATAAATAACAAAAGGAAGCTGATGGACTGACGTAGCGTGTCGGAGAAACTCGAAAGCTCAAGTTCACAAAGTCACACAGTGTCCAAAATAAAAAAAGAAGTTGTCACATGTCAAAGTCGCCGTGAAAAGGCGAGTTGTAGCCCACCGTCTGAGTGTCATATGAAAGCTTATTAGGGTACAGAGAAAAAAAAAGGCACACAGTAGGAAAAAAACACGAAATGTCAACTTCAATCTTGAAATTTCCACTTTAATTACGTAGTTTATTTTGTCATTAAAGTAGAACATCATAAACTTCATCTTAAAATCGTTTAATTAACCAGTTTCTCAAATCACATCGTAATTAAAGTAGCACGTTAAATGCTTTGTTTTGTATTTGATCTTTTGCTCTATGTGTGTGAATCACTACGTGCTTCTGCTTTCTCTTTCTCCGACAGGACACAGAATCCATTACATTCGTGATATTACAGCTCTCTGAATAATTACAATACTGAGATGCATACGTGATATCTTTTTCATGATGATAGGAGTTAAAGCATGTTATTAAACAGGAAAACACGGTGCGTGATTGTGCATGACCTTTGATGAAATTATTGTAGCAGTACTGTCTCTTTCAAACGTACTAACCTCCAATTCCTGTGCTTACTTTTCTTTCTCCAAATACCCAATCACCACACAATCAGCTCTGTAGTAGACGTTAAGCCATCTGTAAGCTTACAACGATGATTCTTGAAAACTTTTAAGGAACATTGAAATATCTTTGTAGTACATGTTTAATTATTCTATCCATCTATCCTTCCAGTGTTGCGTCAGCCGCAGTAAGAATACAGCACAAGGTAGGATCAATCCGTGAACTAGCTAGCGCTGCAGAACCGTGTCCTCACATGTTTAATTATTAACAATACAGATTAGTTAAATGAAGTTAAAGTTTTATCTACTGTATGTAATATAATCAACATATTTTGCTGCATTTCATCTTAAAAATGATATCGTCATCATATGTAAATACGTGCTTTATAAAGTGGCGCAGATTGTGCAATATTATATCTGTAGTGCAAGTTTACAGTGAGGTGATTGTACTTATAAGTACAAACAGTTCTACAAGGAGCAATTGATTGAATGCGTTTATAGTTCTTGGGATGAAACTGTTTCTGAACCACGAGGTCTGTACAGGAAAGGCTTTGAAACATTTTGCCGTGGCTGAATGGCAAGCGTGTGCTTGTTGCTGTATCCCAATAATTCTCTTTCCTATCAGCTGCTGCTGTGATTCCCCACTCAGATACAGTGATATAAATACTCTGAGTGGTGCAGTGAGAGAAATATGGAAAAAGGTGATACGTTGTGGCAACCCTTAACGGGAGCAGCTGAAAGAAAAAAAAAAAAAGGTGCAGTGAGAGTAACAACACTAAAGCAGTTATGGTATTTGGAATACTATGACTATTCCCTGGACCATTATATTGTTACAAGCTAATTACAATCAGATGCATTACACTAATAAACAATATACGGTTAGTTTCAGTGTATTTATAAAGCCTCGGCAGGAATGTGGATGTAAGAAATAAAGAGTAACCACACAGGATCAGTAGCACTGCTTTGATGCTGGGTGCCGTCAGTCTGCAAAACCGAGTGGAGAACTTGCATACGACAGGGTATGAGGTACCGTGGAAAAGTGCGTGGCTTTACGCCAAGTGTAGGTTTTATACATCGCGATTTGAACGTGGAAACGTTCTTACATTTCTGTGCAAATGCACCGTTTATACATGAAGCCCCTGGGCCCTTCTGGACATGAAGGGTAGCAGCAAAATTCAGTCTAAAAATAGAGACCTGCTTTTGAAACAGAGTTCATATTCTTAAAAATGTGTTCTGGGTATTTGAAAAGTATGAAATTGCCTTTACAAACGGATAATTACTCATTTTAAATAAGCTCTTCCTCAATTAAAAGCAAGTTAGAAAAATAATTTGGTAGGTAGGTTCTAGAACCTTCTTAATCCATTTCAGGGTTGTGGAGGGCAAAGGCTATCGCACCAGGATTGGACTAAAGGCGGAAAACAGGATTAGACAGGACTCTATTCCATCACAGGGACCACTATTACTCTCTCACACACACGCACACATACACAACATTTTCACACACAGTGACAATTTGCAATTGACAATTAACATAACCTAAATAGTAAAATGTAATTAATTCCTTATTTATTGGAATATGTCTGGCCATTGTAATTTTCATGAAAAGATACCTGCACAGGTATTCAGTTATGGCAAATATTTGGTAGTAACAGAAATGAAAGGCAAACTTTATTACAGCGACTGACCATTATGGATATCAGGTGAATGTGGCATGTGTAAATTAAAGGGTGACCAGATTTTGAAAGTCCCAAACTGGGACACGCATGTATGCCTTAGCATAAAGCCCATCCTTAATTTTTTAATGCCTGCTTTATCTCATCATAATCACAGAAGGGATCAGGGCATGGGAAGTAAAAAACCCAAAAAACTAATGTGTGATTGCACACAGTGCTTGAAGTGGGAAAAGATAAGTAGCAGTACTGCCTGTTTTTGTGCTGTTTCTGGTCCACCTTGTGATGCTGCTTAAATTTAACAATTGAGTTCCTAATCAATCAGGGTTCCCCTTGGAGTTTTGTTCATGCTGTTGTGAATGTATTGTGATGATGATTGCAAAACTAAAAATCTTTATTAGATGGGTAGCCTGTTAAAATTGGAATACTGTATTTTGATATTTTAAGTTATTTTTATTGGGATGCATTGCATGAAATCAGGGATCCCCCCATCACCAGGATGTCTGCTCACCCCAGTAAATTATAGTGAAATAGTCAGTCATTATAATCTGCAGATAATGGAAGTGTGAGGTTGGTTTAGTGCAAAGTTAACAGAGTTAATGTTTATTTATTCTATTTATAACAACCTATATGCCACAGGGTCTTTTATTCATATGTGCAAGTAGAAGAGAAGCAGTCCATTAGCACTGTTGATGCTAATGATTGATATATATACATATATATATATATATATATATATATAAAATGTGTGTGTGTGTATATATATATATATATATATATATATATATATATATATAATATATGTACATACATATATATATATATAATATACAGAAAATGGTTTGTTTTCCTTGCATGCACTTTATACTTTTACAGAAACATATCTGTTACAACTTTAAAGTATCCTGAGGACTGAGGTGCTGAAGTACTGTTTCTCTTCTACTTATACTCAAGCTGTGGAAGCTCAGGTAGCGTCCCACACACACTGGATCTGCCAGTTACAGTGACTTCCTACCTGTGCATGGTATCTGCTGGTGTTTTGTAAAATTGTATTGGATGTCTGTTGCAGTGAGCAGCAGATACAGGAGGTGAAAAACAGCAAAATATGTAAATTAGTATAACTGCTGTCAGGGTAAAATTGATACAGTAAACTAATTTGTTGAAGTTGTATAGAATATTTCTTTGTTTAAGATTGATAAGTTTATTGATTCACCAATGCTTTTCAATGGGAAGTTTCGAAAATTTAAAGCTGTGTGCAGTGCTATCTGTTCAAGATATCTCAACTTCAAATTTCTTTGAAGAATAAGTGGACACATTTCAACAAAACATGTCTGGAGTTCTTTCATGAGAACAGACAGACAGACATGGGCTATCGCAGTAGGTGCTTTGTGCATTATATGCAAACATACCTAAAAGAAAGGAATGTTTCAAAAATGCTAAGGCAGCAAGTGTTCTTTATTGCTGGGCTTATTTTGTACAAAGTGTTCAAATCTGTCAAGGGTTACAACATGAATTAACAGAAAATGTGCTCAATACAAATGCAATAGTGCATTGTATTTTTAGCTATATCACTGCAGAGGTTATTTTTGCAGAAGGTTTAAAACATGTATTTGTTCATTCTTAATTCATCTGTTTCTAAAAAAAATTAGCAATAAAATTTTAAGCTTTAATTGTTTTAAGCAACTTCCTTTTTGCTTTTTCTCAGGCTTAACTTGTGTTTTATTGATATGCCATGTCACAAACAAAATATTTGTTTATGAGCAAATGTCTGAAAGAATATTTTCTAACATGACATGAAATTCTGAATTGTTACAAATATCTTAATCGGTGTATCAGTTTTGACTTTGAAAAAAAAAATTATTTTCTCGTGTATTGTTACTGATAATATAAAAGATAGTTTTCAGCAGAAAATCCAATGGAATTAGTGGAACTCACATAAGAAAATATTTTGGTGTCCAATAAGGAATAGCATTTTTGTGATTTGCAGGCTGCACAGGGAACTCTATCATCTATCATAGAGCAATATCATCCTTCTGAAGGTTTGGTGAAGAAGCTTTTCCATTCATTGTGTGTACTGTGCAGCCATTGGTTTCTGCAGTGCGATTCTATTGAAGTGACCTTTTAGAGGGTTTTTTTTTCCCTCCAAGGTTCACTCTTTCTTTCATTTGATGAAAATTTTTATTTTTGTAATTTATGTACTGCTTTCTTCCTGAAGTACTTTACACTTTGATTTAGATAAGAAATTGAGGATGGACAAAAGTAGTTTGTGTGACTGCTTTCCAGTTCCAAGGCACTAGTTCTAAATCATGACTGGCTTGTGTGTAGTGTTTGCACATTCTTCCCATGTCTAACTTTTTTCCCTACATTCCATTGAATAGGGATCAAGTTGATTGCAAAATTAAAATCAAGATGGTTCCAAGTTTGTGTGCGTGTGTGCTGCTGTAGACTGCTGTTTTGTCCAGGGCTATTTCCTGCTGTGCACCTGATGCTGCTGAGGCTGTCCGTCACCCAAAACTGGACTTAGCAAGTCTAGAAAATTAACCAGTAGTTTAGTTCAAAAAAACTTGTTCAGATACTATTGATTGTATTGTGAAACAGTAATACAGTAGTGCTTTAGGGCCACTTGTAACATAGTTCATTGGTACAAGATATCAGAGTGCTAATTAGAAATGGTTACATACATGTCACTCAGCTTTTTATACTGTAAATTTTTAAAAAATTAATTTTATTGTAATCATTCCATACAAATCGATCAATTTTTACAAAAAATAGGATTGAGAACAAGTCGACCCCCAGCCCTGTACATTTTTTAAGTATACATTCGATTCATATACTGTATTAAATATGACATATTCTTGTATCATCACTGCTGTTCAGTGTTTGCATTGACGGATTGTCAAACAATTTGCTTTATCACCTAACTGAACTTTCCATTCCAATTGTTGTGCGTGTACATTTTCATTGAATTACTACTTTCTGCTTGCATGCAAAAGGAAGCAAAGAAGCAAAGCAAGAATATGTCAGCAGCATTTTGAACCTGTTTCCATCTATTTAAAATTTGCCCAGGAAGACTTTTGATGTGAACATTATAGTGCCTTGTTCTGTGGTGTTTTATTATTTTGCATAATTGGTGAATGGTCACTTTTTTGATTATATTGACAGCTTTTTAATTCCTTTGCAGACCCTAACTTCAAAGTAAACTAATCTGATTTTCCAAATTTTACATATGTATATAATAAAGATAAATAGATTGAGAGATGGATATAGTCCCTTAATTTAATTTTTTTCCATAGGTGTTTCAAGCTCTAATATAGATCCAACATATTTTTTGTTCCCATGGTACAGTGCCCTCTAGTGGCTGTGGAGTTGGACTGCAGTGGAAAAATTAGTTAAAAGGTTACATTTCTAACTGAGAGAACAGCTGGCAGAAAGATGGATTAGGTATACTCCTTTGCTTAAATTTTTTAATTCCTGCCTTAATATCCCGAAAAATACTTTTTTACAGAGATAAATCCAGCCAGAAAAATCTAATTTTATGACGTGCGTGAGTCCCTCATGCATGCATTTGTTAACTGAAGGCGTATTCTAGTCTTGTTTTTATTCATTTGCTCTCATGTGAGTAGGTAATAGCTAAACTTAAAACTGCCACTGTTGCTTTTCTTTTTCCCATTGGTAGTGACTGAAATAAAAAGTGCAAATGCTGATCTCTACAAATGAGATTACTTAACTGCTTGACACATCCAGTCTATTCAGAGCACATTCTAGAGCAGGATATTCAGTTTCCCAATTGAGTGTGCCATGCTCCTGAGAGCAATGATTTGAAGAACAATGTTTTGCACTGTAGCTACTTTTAACCAAGAAAAGACAAAGAAGAGAAAACATTAATGACCTGCCTTTAGCAGAGAACAAAGATTATTTGGAATAAGCAGTATTTAACAGTGACACAATCGTTTCTCATTTTTTTCTTTACTTATTAAGGATGTTTCTGAAGAGTATTAGCATTGTTGCAATGTTGAAATAAATAGAAAAGAATGTAAGAGATACACATTTAAGATGTATATCCTTCATCACCTGCTGATCTGCCTATTTTTTCCATTTGTGGATATATGCTGACACTGCTCTTGGAAAATTCATAATCCATGTCACTGTGGTCTTTTTACCATAAAATTTTAACCAGCATTTTTATTACTTCAAGGTTCTTGTATTCTGCAATGTGTTGACTAGAATGAGTTCTACTGCATTTGTTTTAATCTGAGGGTTGACCTTTTACTGACTACGGTTCATCTGAGATATCTGCTTGTAGGCATTTTATACAAGGTACCAATGGATGATTCTCAGCTGAGAAGAGCTTCACTGTGAATCCTCATATAGTCAAATTGCAGTAGTTTATGACCTCTGTCCTATTTATATGCACTCAACAGCTGTCATTAGACAATTTCAACAACATCTCTACCAATAATAAAGTAGATTTGAACAGTTATTAAAAGTCAGGCAGTATAACAGTTTAAGAATTTTGGCATGAATCCAAGAATGGTGCCAGATCACAATCACTTGGCAGTATAATCGAAATTCTTACTAAGAAGTGCTTCTGTGAGAAACTTGTGAGAGTTTATTAATGGGACTTGATGGAATTATTTGTCTATCTTTTCCCTCCTTCGTTATTATAGCTGTGGTACAGTGTGTTTAGATTCATTGCAGATAGCTGAATGAAACAGTCCAGCAACAGGTGTTTTGAGCCGATGACATTTCAGTTAGACATGATGATAACATTTCCCCAGAAAAGACAGCTAAATATATAAGAACATTTCATAAGTTGAACAAGCAGGTCAAATAGTTTTTCTCACTGGCTGAGGTGTTCATTTTGTTGCATTCAGTTCACATCCATTACGTAGTATTTCCCCAGACTGTTTTATATTGTCATTACAAGCCTGACTTTATGCTTTCCATACCAATTGAAATGTACAGTACAGTGCTTTCATAGAAGGGCACTAATTATTTATTACCAGCAGAGGTCAGCATTATCTGAAATGATTCTTAGGAGTGTGTAATCACATAAAGCCAGTCTTTAGACTAATATTTGCACTGTATGTTGGGAGTAAAATGAGTATGACTAGTTATTTAGGTGAACTGGAGATGTCTAGTTGGTCTGATATATGTGTTAATGTGCCAGTTGTTGTATTGGTGCCTCATTTTGGGTTGGTTCCTGCATTGCTGCTGCTGTAAACTCTGGTTAATCATGATCCTGAATTGGATTAGATTAGCTCTGTGTCCAGTGGGGAGAGTTAGCTCCACAAATGGAGCAAGTTTAATGCTGGAAAATGTGCTCTACAATGGTTGTTCTGTGTAAAGTACTGTCATAAAGCCACAATAACAACAAAATAACCACAGCAATGGAAAAAAAAACAATCAAAACAAAAATAATAAATTTAGATTTACCTCGTATAAAAAGATTTTTTTTCACATTCAATTTCCACATTAGGCTGTACTGGGAGAACAATGAATAATTTTAAAATGAATGTTCCTGTAGTAATCAGGAAGCTTATTTTTTTTTTTTTTTTTTTTTGCTCTCTGCATAGGCTGCCTAATCCAGGTTAGGTTACAGAGCGCCATAACACAAAAATCTCAGTGTTGACCAGATCAGTGGTGGTAATGTTCAAGTGTATTCTGGGTTGTTATATGCCAGTGTATGGTAGTATTTTGTAACTTTAATATAATATTGGCTGGGTACAATAACCTACTATGTGTCTAACCAGAATCTTCTCCAAGGACCATTACTAAAAATGTCTGTCTAAAGAAAGAGTTGAAGAAACATCTTCTCACAGATTGATATAGCACAATAGCAAAAACAAAAAGGAAAACTGCATAATAAAAAGGAAAAGCATGTAATGTAACTTAGTGATGATGATAATACATAGAAATAAAACATTGATATTGTATTTAAAACAATAACATTTCATAAGGCTTTTTATATGTGTTCAAAGCTTGCTAAGCACATATACCACAGTGATGCACTGAACATTATTAATTTTTACTGTCGTCTACATTTTTGGTGATGGATGGATATACAAAAAGTCCATAGTAACACTTTTTGGTTTTTTCCAAGTTTTACTAAAAAATATAATTTAGTTGGTGTGACTCATAAATAGTTACCTCTTAATGAAGCTCAGTTTACCCAGTCATCTTGAATGTGGGACAGGCTTCTTATTTACTTCATATGCTAGACCGTGGAACAGGCCAAGGAAAGTATTATTTTGTGGCACTGCATCCTCCTGGAAGAAGTATAAGTACAGTATCAGTAGCCTGGCAAGCTGACAGTTTGCATTAAGGCATACTGCGTGCTTATTATTGTACCTAGGTAAAGGAGCACTGATCTTGCAAAATTTGTTCTGGACTTCACATTGCATCCATATTTCATTCATATTTCTGCCCAACTTGACTTTTCTGGAGTAGGAACTAAATAGATTACAAATGCAAGCTTTCAAGGCAGCTAAGGCCCCTTCATCAAGCAAGGTGTATCTGCCTCGAAGGCTTGCATTTGTAATCTATTTAGTTAGCCAGTAAAAGGTGTCATTTCACCCTACTTTCTCCTGTATCAATCTATGTCTAACACGGTACAACACTTTACTGCTATGGAGTAGGAACTGCAATACTAGTGTATTCTGTGTTGCCTTAATTGTCATACTCCTTGCTTACATTTATAATTGCTTCTTGTTCTCCAAACTCTGTTAAACAGAGTTTCAGCATTTTATGCAGCTAAATCTTTCATCATCATCTGACTGGCTGTAACTGCTGCCCCTGTCTTTAATTTCCCAAGCTCTAATATTTTCATTAGTGTGTACATGCTGCAAAGTTGGTTTAGCTAACTGATCGTAGTAGCTCTTTTTGTACTGTTATCTCTGTTTTCTCTTTATGTTTACTTCCATGTAATTTGATTACTTCCATTTGAGTCACCTTCTTATTCATATTGGTAGTGGCTAATCAATGTCTGGCAATGGCTACTTGGAGGTTGTGTATCACAGTCGTGAAGGCGTTGATATACAGTAAATTAATATTGTTCTAAATATTTCTATGATGGTTCACACATTATATTGCAGTATTAAATTAAATTCTCCCTAGCAATATTATCTGCTGCATTAACATGTTTTTGGCATGTCTGACCCCTGTCTGATTAGTTTCCATTGCTCTCTAAACAGCAAAAAGAAACATGGAACCTAATCTGTAATCAACAATTATATACAGTTACAATGCAAAAATTATAATTTACCATGTTCCTCATGCCTTTTCACTTGGACATGAGACTTTTTATCTTCATTTTTATTTCTGTTATTGTGTCCTAAATCCTTCTCTACATACTCCTTCTCTACATACTCTCATGCTCACTTCTCACCAGCGTGAAATGTTCTTTCTTGCCGCTGTAGCAGCCCAAACTCTATGGAAAACCCTAGAGTTTGTCACTTTTGAGAGTTGTTGTTTCTTAGTTTTTAATTTAATCCCCTCTGAATCACCCTAATGCCTAATCAATTGTGTTACAATTAAAACCACTGAGAACTGATCTGCCTTTGAGCTCAGTTGGTTAATTGGTTGTTCTTTTCATTCTTCAAGCCTGCTGAGGCGATGTGGTTAGTTTGCTATTGGTTACCTACTGGTTTTGTTTTGTCTTGTCCTTAGACTCTTATTGAGGGGTTAAGTTGTTGGGTGTGGGTTACACTATTCCCCCTTGGATTGGCTTGCCTTTAGGTTTTTTGTGTACACATTTTGCTACAATAAAAAATTGATCACTTAAAGAAAAAATAATTTATCACTTATACAGATCCTGAAATTAAATATTTTAACCATGAAAGGATATTTTTCTACATTGTCCATATGATTTTGCTGATTGGTGTTATCGGTTTATGCCTTTGGCAAACAAGGATACATGAAAAGTGCTCAAAACAATATTAATTCAAAATACAAAATTGCCATGACCTGTGTGTGTGTGTGTGTCTGTTTATTTATATATATATATGTGTGTGTATGTGTGTGTATACATATATGTTTGTGTGTGTGTAGTGTGTGTGTATAAATGTGTGCGTGTGTGTATATACCATATGTGTTTGAGTGTACATATACAGTACATATATATGTACTGTATATACTGCAGATATACTGTATGTAGATTTTCGTATACAAATTAAATTCTTTGGGCATGTAAATATCAATAAATTAATTGCAATGTGGTAGCATCAAAATAGCAGTGACACCAACTGGTACTGAAGAGACAAAGTAATAAACAATTAAATTAATTGCTTCGGTAATTTTAAAAAACAGAAACAGTCTTACTCACAATATGATGAAGGGTAAGCCATGTTTTAATAATGGAACTACATGATTGTATTTGCTCTACAAGACAAAAATTAAAAGAGCACTATCACTTTTGTCACAATGATGGTTACATTAGTTAAGGATATGAAATCAAATGACACTTTATGTTCTTCTCAGACCACCCTTCACTTTTCTCAGTCTTGTGGGTTGTGTATCATCCCCATTTTATGTTTGAGTTTTTTCAGCATTACATGCTTCCACAGAGACAGGGATGTTGTCATACTTGTTTAACTCCTAAACTGAAGGTCCACCCTCTGTAGCCTACTTTGCATAAGAGGTTTGTGGGCTAGGGAATCTAGGCATTTGTTTTCACTCTGTTCATGACATCCATAGACATAAGTGATGAAAGCACCTGATTTTAGCAAGATTGCTTGCAGGTTTTCCTACTGTGAGCATAGTTTATTTCACTCTTGATTATTCTGTGAGGGATGTCAGTTGATTGTCTGAGCAAATTAACATTGTACAATACAACAGGAGTTCAAGCAGATTGTGATGTTTTAATCTGGAATGTTAGTTTGTTGCTGATGTCAGTAATATCAACTTGGTTTTCTTATAATGTGTCATTTTGTTTTTTAGAATTATGTGTCATGTCAATAAATCCCTAGTAGCTGCTACAGATGAGTGCTAATCCCAGTGAGGCAGGTAGCAGTTTTTGATTTTTAGTTTAGCTAGTCTAGCACTTTTCAAAGTTTTTTTGGATGGCTTTATGTTCTTCACAGTGTTGCTCTTGCTGGTATTTGATTGATCCCATCAATAGTATTCTGAAATAAATAGTGCAACTATCTTTGTTTAGATGCTTTCAAGCATTGGCAATAAATTGTAAGGCCATTTCATATGTTTTCCACACCCTGCCCAAAAAAATATTATGAATTTGAGTGCAAGTATTTTGTTCTCTACAATTATACTATACAGTATGTGTTGCACCTCTTTTTTAAGATTATGATGCAGTGTAAGAGGTATGCATCTTGACAATAGAATATGTGCTTTGTATTAGAGTCAAAGCAGATGGTGCACTTAGCAAGAAAAATAGACAGATTCAGGTGATGCGAGATCTTCCAAAACCTTGTCATATTTCTGTAGCTGATATACTCAGAGATAACACTGTCCTAATGATATTCAGGTGTAAACAGATTTTCACACTTAGCATTGGAGGTACACAAGTATCACCAAAGTAGAAGTACATAAAAAATGTCTTGACTTTGTTTTTTATTCAATCTGTGTTCAGCACAACAGTTTGCATTTTGGGCTGCATAGTTTCTTTTTTCTCTTTAAACTTTAGAATATATTTTAGCAAACTGATTAAACTGAATCATTTAACTTGCATATATACTTTGTTAGTCTGTAAAACTTTGTATTTCTGATATTGTTTCTCTGTGTCAGAATGGCATGTACTTAGTGTGTACCTCTGCCTCAGTAGGAGCAATGTACACTTGCTAAATGGTTCTGTTCATTTTTTGTTTACTTGTTTATCTATTTACTAAGCTGCATTCCTGATTTTCATTAATTTTGCTTCCACTGCATATGTCTCAAGTCTTTGACTTGTTGTCATTTCTTACGTTTTTCTTTTTTTTCCTCTAAGGACTACACATCTCTTGAGCTGCGTACTCTGTTACTTACTATTACTGTATGTACACTTAACTTATTGCTTGCTGTTTAGAATGTTGGTTCTCGTTTTAACATTTTACTTTACTGAAGTCTATCAATGTCTTCTTTTGTTTTACCCAGCAGTGTCTTTCCATGTCCTTACTGTTATATAATTGCATTCTTTAACTAGCTGAGGAATCTAAGTCATAGTATACTCAGAACAAATGATTAACATCCTAATAAAGTTTCTTTTGAGGAAATATTTATTGTAATTATTCAGTTTTTCATAAGTGGTCATAATGGGTTTTCTGTACTTTCCCTTCATTTGCTGTGAATGTCTTTCCTTCTTCCTCAGATACATTTTAGTGGGTTCCAGCATTGCTTGGCTTGTCTCTTTTCTTTAGACAAACAATATAATATTATTACCACATGTTGCCTGAACATGCCATATGACTGATATTTCAGACTATCTGCAATCCCGAGACTCAGGAATTATTCATTTGATCTTTTAAAAGCAATTTTTTTCATTTGCGTGCCTCTCTTTTCACTTCATGTCAAATACTATTAACTATGGCACTATGTTTTGTTTTACATACCTAGTGGCAAAATAGAATTGTCTTCTAAACATATTTTTTAACATACATAGTCTGTGTGCATTATTGACAGTTTCCATATAATAACTGAATTTTTTAACATTTTTAACATTTGCAATGGGGATATTTATAAACAACTGACTCTGTGGTTAGCATATAACGGGTTGGATAATGGATGGATGACTTTGGCAGTATCTTCAAATGTTTTAGACAATATTCTTCAAAAATACTTGCACACACATGTTTTGGATATTTTCTTTTTAACCTTGCTGTTACATGAAAGTTTTTACTATAAAAATGAGAAGGATCAAATCATTGAGAGTGGTATAGTGTGTATATTTAAATACTTCACCGATTCAGCATTTTCTTTGTCTGTTGAGGTTTAACTGGGAATGTAAATCGGAATAGATGCTATTTAATATACAATTGTATTCTAACAGGGCTATTCACTTGTACTGATGCTTTGACACACTTCAAAATGAAAACTAGTAACTAGAATGGTTCTGCATTTAATTTCAGAGTTAACGATATTCATGAGAAAGTAGCTGCTTTGTTTGTTAAATAGCTTTTTGCCTGAGTTTGAATGCTTGACCCCTCGCCAAGGAATCTTTATGTACTTGATATTCTTTTACCAGCTGTCCCACAGGCCAAGGGGTTTGTGGGAGTGTAGAGTACAGCTAAAATGTCATGAAGCATAGCCAGCAGCAAGTGTGTGAGTTATTTATACAAGAGGGTGGGTAGATAAGAGGCAACGAGGTGTGTAGTCCTGGCTAGGCATTATGCCTTTTCTGCTCTCAAAACATGTTTTTCTTTGCTGATACAGCATATGTTGCAGCATGTGGCATATGTATAGGCAGGATTTCTTTCTTAAAAAAATATTGTTTTATGCAATGCCTTCATAAACAGTACTGTCACAAACACCTTAAAAAGTAAAATTACTTATAAGCCAAAACATGTCAATCACGTCATGCTTTTTTGCATAGTATTTAGTTGTTAGTTTAGTTGACAAAGCAAGCTGTTATTAAATATGCAGAAGACACCAGAGTGAAAAGGTATAACAAATAAGTAGGAAGAGGCAAAATATTACTTTGAGGGAAAAAATAAAAACATCTAGTGTAGTGTAGTTATGCAGTTCACAGGGCTTTAGGGCACAGGACCCTCACCAATGTGAAAATCCTCAAATATGTTTTGGGACTCTAATTACTGTATATTCTAAGTTTATTGTGCTATATAAGATGCAAAAAGTTGTGGGAAATGTGACACAGCATGATCATTACTCAGTCAAATAAAGTGTGTAAGACTGGCAGCTGAGACAAAGATGTATAGTGTCCTTCAGACAAAGGGTGTAGTTCAGCAGTTCTTTATTGAACTATAATTTTTTATAAAATGTAACTTGTAATAAATTTGTGTGTATATTATGGTAGTAAGTAACAAAAATTATTTATATTACAGATAGAAAATAAATCCAAGAAAACACTAAGCATAAAACAATAAACCCGGCATAGTCCAGTTTTTGCAGATGCAGATGGTAGTGGTGATATACAGTAGTTACGAAATGAAATTCCGTGTAAACAGCCTCCTGAAAATTATGTAAAGCTTTGTCCTACTGTGATGCCAATATATGTGAAGATTAGTAGAAGTTGGAAATGCTCCCAGATGATGATGTTTCCCAACACAGACAAAATTGCATGAGCATGCAGTCACAAAACAAGAACATAAATGTAGAGAAAACTCTCATCTGATGGGTATAATTGTAGTCCAACTGAGTAGTAAAGCATTAAAACAAACAGACACAGTTATCATGTTATGGCTGACTTTTAAAACTAGTGCCCTCATCCTTCACCCAGTTACTGCCAAAGTTGCCCAGTGACCCAGTACTCCTGGGGTTGCTGGGATGTCAGTTGACAGTTCTTTTAAGATAGTGATGAAAAATTTGGCAAGCTTTGTGGACAAGGATGCTAATAAAGCATCTGCTTGCCAACTAGGAGCAAAGATGGTCATACTGTTGTTAAAGTGAATGAACAGCACTTCAGCAGACCAGGTCAGGCAGAGGGTGGTAACCCTTGCAACTGTGGAGGGTGGCCTTGAAATAAATTGATCGCAGACAGGAAGCCAGCATTATTCATCCCAAATACTATAAATATTAGTAGGCTTGAAATTTTGTATATAACCCCTGACCATGAATACCCTGGGCTAAAATGGTCCTCCAACTTAGAAAAGGGGTCTTGATACAGGAAAAATGCTTAAGGAAACGGTTTTCTGAATTAGAGGAATTAGAATAGAAACAAAAGAAGAATATGTGATACTGTATATTACACTAAACTGCAATAAGCAGTGGCTATAGAGCTTAGTTTTCCTTATATATGGTAATTGTTAATTATTCTCCTTCCCTATTATTTTCGACTTGTTTTTGTAAAATACTCCATTCTTCAAAAGACTATGACTTTTTAGTATTTTTGTTTTAGGTTGGGTCAACCTTAGATAGTACTACTGAATAACTGTACCTTTAAACCACCAGAAAATATACAGATGACTGGGGTGTTTTCTCATAGCATACTGATCCTTTCATATGTCTAGGTATACTGTAAACTTTCATGAATTACATTTAAAAAGATGTTCTGAAGTTACTCTGCAAAGAAAATCCTTTGTTCTATAATTGTAAAATATATATAAAAGAGGTAATTTTCTATCAGGATAGAGCAAGAGAAAGGACAATTGTGTCCATAAGTTGTTTGACATTTCTAGAAATCATCACTAATTAAATTAAATTCATGAGTTGATAAACAATTTTTTTTAAATCACAAATGAACTTGCATATGCCTAATCAACAGAAGACCATTAATGCATTCCAACGATCTAAGTCAAAAAGCATGCATGGAATAGCAAAATACAAACAGTGTTAGGTTTAAAGTAGAAATATAGCCGCTTGATAATGCATCACAGATGTAAGGAAAATAGTGTTTTGTTTATAAGGAAATCAGTTAATGTTGAAAATGTAATACAAATGAATATTATGAATTGTCACCTCTATTATAATTATCACCCTATGGGGTTTTCTAATCACCAAGATCTAGGAAACATTTTGTATCTGACAATCACATAATCCTGACCATATAGTGAATATATACTGTATGTATAAATGAAAACTCGTGTTAAATAACACCCAAATTACATCAGTCTATCAGTCCACTCCAAAGTTGTCAGAATCAGAGCCTATGCCAGTAACATCAGACATCAACCCAACCCTATTATAGGGCACATTAACATACGCGTACACTTCCACACTTACTTATACTGGTGTCAGCTTGGAGTGGACAGTTAACATAATACACAAATTTGTAGGATGTAGGCAGTGTAAATATCCAGAGAAATACTTAAGCAGACATGAAGAAAACAACATTCTATTATACCAAAAAATATAAAGTCTTTTTAAAAAAAACACAAAATAATTCAGTTTTTCAGTATTAATTCAGTAATTCAGTATCCTTGAGGTAAAAGAATGAGGTTATGCCTTATTTTAGTAACATTCAATATTTAGCATCAGTAATTTTAAATTATTTTTTTTGTCTTTTAAGGGTTTCAAACTCAGTTTATATGAAGACATTTATCATACTCGTATTAATTTGTGCCTTTCCTTGATTCACATTAGGCCCTAGTGCAGTTAATTTTGAGAAACTATATTGGTGGAAGTCAGAAGCTGTAACCTTGTGAAGTGTCTTTTGGTTCAGGGTGTTGTGATTTAACACTAGTGGCACCAAGCGATTTTGTCACCAGATTTTTGCACTTTTGACATCTAATGGATCCAAAATAATTAAGCAACTATCAACAAAATGAGACATGTTTTTGGTAGGGAGAAAAATATGATTACAAACATATATTTTTTCTTGAAAAGTGGAGCCTCTCTTTACAATTCTTCTGTAATATATAACTTCATATTCATTATACCATCTTGGATCCAAATGAAGAATTATCTTGATTCTGTGAGTATTACAGAGTTTGTTTAAAAACATTTTAAGCCTGCTCTTCCCAATCATCAGCTAAATAAGACTGCTGTAAATGTATTTATCTCAGTTTTATTGCTAAGAAATTCAAAACATATTGAGCTGTGTTTATGTAATTTTTTAGGTTAGTGTTGACTGACAGAAGCACTACATGGAGAATACTTTTAAGAAAAGTAGATTCCTTGTTTGGACAACCTACCAGTGCTTTATGAATACAGTTTAGTGATTTGACACAAGTACTCCAGCCGTGCACTTCATACCCAAAGCTTATCAAGTCAACAAAGTATATTTAGATTCATCTGCCGTGTCTAACTTTAGAACCTCCGGTAATGGGTGCTTCCCTTCCCACAATGCTGCTGCCCTCTCCCAGCCCCCTCCCAACCTTCTGTTCAGGACACCTCACTTTGCGCAAACCCTCCAGGAGACCAATCCCATAGTGGGTCATGTTTCTTAGTGAAGGCACCGAACTGCAGAGATAAGAAAGCAAGGAGAAGACCAGGGCCTTCCAAAATTGATTACCATGCTTGGACACCTTTGCAGATGGATAGTGGAAATTAAGTCAGATACTGGACCCCAAGTGCCTTGGATCTTAACAGGATTCTGGATCTAACTTTTTTTTTGTGGCAGGCTGGCTGGGAGAGGGGTGGTGTGGGTTAAATCTTGCAACAGTAACATTCAGTAACTTCATCTCTTGCATTTTTGGGATATTTTGCATTTCAAAGCAATATGATGATTAAAGATACTTCATTACGGAGGGATCCTGACTTACGAGGAGAGCTAGCATTCCTTGCTAGAGGATGTGACTTTGTTTTGCCATCTCGTTTTAAGAAGAGGCTCAAGTCATTTCAGCAAGCTCAGGTTAGATCTGCCACTAGCTAGCCCATACATTTTTTTTTGGGTTGTGGGATTGGGGGTGGTGGTTCTTAGTATGTCTGTGTGTGTATATGTGACTGTGTGTTATAGTGCTTTCACAGCAACAAATGCTCATTTGAAACTGAAGACAAGTTCTATGTAGGCAGATAGCAGTGGTTTATAAATAACCGTGAAGACAGCATTAGGGTTGAGATAGCTAGCAGAGGACGTGGAGGCGAGTAAATCTCAATCCAGCTGTTGTTATTTATCTACTGTATGTATAATACCAGTTGCTTGTAGACATGAAATAAAAAAAACATACTTTGTTTCCCAGACCTTCCCAATACTATCTAAAGGCAATAAATAGGAAGTCAGGGAGTAGCACTGTAGTAACTGTAGTAACTGCACTGCTAGATTCTACTGAACTCTCTTCATAGCAGTTCTGCATTATGTAGATCTATGGAGTTTTCCCACTCTGTACACCATAAATGCTATCAGTGTTGCTTGTGGTTTGAACATTTTTCTATATGTATGGTTTTGACAGTGTCCTGTCTTGAACCTCTTGGTGTCAAGCTGTTTTGCAACTCCCCTCCACCACAAAATGAGAATAAGGAAAATATATGAGTGAATTTGACTGGCTCAAGTAAATGTTACATTCACAGTGATGCAAAAAAAAAGATGAAGAATTAGAACAGTTAGATTTGAGAGAATATTACCGTGCAGAATTACTTGTATTCTTTTTCCTTGCATTTTGAACAAAATGCAACTTTATAATACAATAAATAAATCAATTACTTGAATAGGCTCAACAGTACTAATTACCAAACATCCATCACCTCACAAAATGGCCAGTTTGCCCCACATGTCTTGCTCTTGCAATGTCCAACACAACTGCATAGCACAGTGGTTAGGGGACTGATCTAATCCTGTTTATAGATTCATGTGAGTACTAGCTTGTCCAGAATCCCATTATCGGTCTATTAATGCCTTAATGGCATGGATCTGGGATTTTCAGACAAATACTGCATTACAATTTGTTAATCTTTGTAAGCAGTTTAGGTTTCCGGATGTTCACAGATAAAGGTCTGCCCATTTCTGGAATTTCATGACAAATGGCAGAAGTGAGTCTCCCTTTTAAATTTGCATTGATTGCTCATAAACTGTTGAATATTGCTACCTTCTGCTAAATGACGAACTCTGTCAATTTTGATATAATTCATGCAACTATGTTATCATTTGTATTTCCTTTCTCTGTTATTTATTATTCTTAATTTATTCACTTGTAAAGAACATATCTTACCTACCAGTGAACATTTAACCTATACAGTGGATTTAGAAAGTATTCTGACCCCTTTATGTTTTCACTTTTTGTTATGTTGTAACCCTGTGCTAGAATCATTTAATTTAATTTCTACCCCACATTGACAAACAGTAAATTCCCCAGAATGACAAAGCAAAACAGGGATTTTAGATATTTTTGCAAATGTGTTAATCATAAACTGAAATATCTCATTGACACAAGCGTTCAGAACCTTTACTCAGTGCTTAGTTGAAGCACCTTTGGGAGTGATAATAGCATGTAGTCTACTTGGGTCTGACATGACAACCTTAACACACCTGGGTTTGGGAATTTTCTTCCATTTTTATCTGCAGATCCTATTTAGCTGTCCACCAGTGGTCTTCATCTAATCTGACAGAACGTTTTTTCAGGTCTCTCCAGAGGTGTTCAATTGAGTTAAAGTCTGGGCTCTAGATAGACCACTCAAGGACATTCACAGAGTTGTCCCTAAGCCACTCCTGTGTTGTCTTTGCTTTGTGTTTAGGGTCATTGTCCTGTTGAAAGATGAACATTTAGTCCAGTCTGAGGTCCAGAGTGCTGTGTTAGCAGGCTTATATTAAGATTATCTCTATACTTTGCTCCGTTCAGCTTTCCCCTGACCCTGAATAATCTCTCAGTCCTACCACTGATAGACAGCCCCACAGTATGATGCTGCCACCACCATGCTTCATCGGTGGAATGGTATTTCACAGAAGATGTGTGGTCCATAGTTTCTTCCGGATGTGATGCATAGAGAATTGAGGCCAAACTTTTTAATTCTGGTTTCCCACAGTCTAAGAGTCCTCTTGGTGTATTAGGTGTATTGCAAACTCCAAGCTGGCCTTTATGTATCTTTTACTGAGGAGGGGCTTCTGACTAACCACTCTGCCAAAAAACCCAGATTATTAAAGTGTTGTAGCAATTATTGTTCTTCTAGAAGTTTAATCCCATCTACACACATGTTCTCTGAAGCTCAGCCAAAGTGACCGTTGGATTCTTGGTCACCACTCTTGTGGCACATCTCAGTGATAGTAAATAGAATAGGATTCCCCAAACCAGAGTTCAAGTGTCATAGCAAAGGGTCTGAATACTTGTGTCAATGTGATATTTCAGTTTATTTTTAATACATTTGCAAAAAGTTTTAGATTCCTGGTTTTGTATTTTAATTCTGAATTATTGAGTGTTGATCAAACTTGAATTTAAATAATTTTAGCTTAAGGCTGCAACTTAAACAAAAGCACTTTCTGAACGTACTATAGCTAAACAGCTACCTAACACCAAGGCTTATCAATTGTATAGTTAAAAATGCAACAGGTAATAATAAAGCTGCCTTTTGAAAATCAGCCTGATTTTCTATTGTTTGGGTTAGATTTCCTCAGATATCTTAGTTGTTTTCTGAATATGCAAATTAGTAAAAAAAATTAAAACAAAATTGTGTCAATCTAAAGTGTACACCTTGAGAGCTAACTGTGCAGAAACACAATGGTCATTTTTGATTATGAAGCTTCTCTGTTGGCTATAGTCCTCTTTTCAAGGTGAGTGTGGTTAACCCTGCACAGATATATGTTAATTTACCAGTGTATACTGTTGCTCAAATGTAGTCTTAAAGCAGCTTTATTCCAATACAGTAAGCCTGCATCTTGCTCTGAAAATATCACAACAGTGACCAATGTAAAACAGTGACATTCTACAAGCTACCAGAATTACACTAAAATGGTTATATTTTGGTTCCATAATTGATTAAAACAGTTAAGGGAGAGGGAGTTGCCTCAAAGAATAGAAAAAATTAAATAAATGTTGTTAATATAAACTGGGCATTGTACATAACCTAAAGGTAATGATTGTGGCATCAGTAAATGATCTAAGAAGTAAAGAATTCTCTTTCTTTGTTTAACACCATTTATGTTGTACCTTTGCTGCAGCATGCATGGTCTGACACCTCTTAGTACTTCATATTGCAATTTTCATTAGTGTTCATTTTTAAAAGACTTGCTTCATTCAATGTAGATGAATTGGTGCTGCTGGCAACTATAAATTACTTTTTTTTCTCCATAAGCAACAATCAACAGAAATCTGAATACAGTTAAATTCAGGGTGAAAACAAAAGCATTATGTATATACATTTAAAACCATTTAAATACTGATAGTTCAATACATGCCTCTGACTCATTGTGTGACATTGAAGTTGCTTTACCTGCTTGTGCTAGGATGGCAAAAGTTATGTCATGAACTGCACTGTAAACAAGAAATGTACAAGTCCTGAGTGGGTTGACAAGTAGCAGATGTATTTTACCATCAGTAATTTTAGGTAATCCTTGAAATACCATATGTGCAGCATAGAAGTCTTATATAAATATAAGTGAAATATAGCAGAATGAACTAGAAAACTGGCAAAGGCCTATTTAGAGAAAGATTTAGAATAAAGTCAGACCAATTTCCAATGTCACCCTTTTGACAGATAGTAGCTGTACATCATACTTTAGAGACTTTGCTTGGAGTACTTGAAGATGGAGTGGTTATCAGTCTATAGGACAGATTTGAAAAAGCAAAACAGCTGATCCCTGAATTAAAGGGGCTAAATTACTAAGCACAGCTGATGAAACTGATTCTGCACGGCCTGGAAAAGAGAAATACACAGGGAATCTTGTGAAGTCTTTAAATTCTTGAAAAGTATACACTTCTGCAGAGCTCTGCAAAAAAATACATTCATATATATGCACATGTATACACATATATATATATATATATATATATATATACTATACAAACATTAAAATACTGCCAGACCTCCAAAACCTTGTGAGAGAAATACTGTGTGTATCACTTACTCTTGTCATAGTCGTAGGGTTATGTAGTCTTTTGAGATCCCAAGAAGGAAACGATGTGGTGGCATGGAAAAACATTTGCAGCTCAATTAAAATTAAATAAATACATAATACAAAAGTCATTCATCCAGTGTTGAAAAAAAATCTCATCAGTACAGTACAGTGATATAAGTCTTCTTATTTTTTATCTTTCCCAACTCATTTGTTTTAACTTTACATGAGTTGTTTTATTGTTTATACTGAAATACATTATATTTGTTTTCTCTGTTGTATCTATGTAGACAATATTTTAATGTGCATAGAAACAGCAGGTTAAAATTTCACAAAATGCAGAAACAGATGCATAATTTAAAAAAACGTCCTTTGATAATTATTATTACTTAACTGACAGAGGTCTCCCCTAAGAAAGCATTTGCCTAGACAAAATTTGCCATACTTATGAACAACAACATTTATTTATTTATATAGCACATTTTCATACAAACAAACAGTAGCTCAAAGTGTTTAAGATGAAGATACTATTATGCCCCAAATTCTTTGCAACCTGTGTTATTTTTTTTGTTAAAAAGCTATTTGGTACAGTACAGAGAGAAATTTATGCAGCGGTCCAATTACTGCCTACATTTTTTGACTAGTGTAAAATTGAAATGTACAGTATATAGGGTGGTCCAGATCTAAATATGCAATTTTCAATACGCTATAACTTATTGAGTTTATTACATAGAAAATCACCCGAAAAATCCTGGACCATCAAGAAGTGTGCGAACTGACGAGATGAAGAATTGTGTTTGCGCCGAACTGGAATCATCCCTGCATAAATCAAAGTCATCCAGACGATCTGGATGTGCATAATTATATCTGGACCACCCTGTAGATATAAAATCATATGAACACAAGTACAAACTGATGTAACCTTTTATTGCATATCTTTTGTGATAAGTAGTATTTCTCGTACCCATATTCTTTCGAAGGACATTCAGTATGTTTCTGTTTGCTTTGATTTGCTATTCTCATCCTGGTTATAGTTACATTACTGAAACCCTACAATGGATTAAAAGACTGTATAGCTACGTTCTGTTTACAACAACAACAACATTTATTTATATAGCACATTTTCATACAAAAAGTAGCTTAAAGTGCTTTACATACTGAAGAAAAGAAAAATAAAAGAAAAAATAAGAAATTAAAATAAGACAACATTAGTTAACATAGAAAAGGAGTAAGGTCTGATGGCCAGGGTGGACAGAAAAAACAGAAAAAAAACTCCAGAAATATTATTATCATTGGATGCAGAAAAAGCATTCAACATGATTGAATGGAAATACCTTTTTACTACATTGGAGAAGTTTGGGTTTGGCCCAAACATTTGTGCATGGATTAAATTACTTTATACTAACCCAGAAGCTTCAGTTTGCATCAACAACATTTGCTCAGACTACTTTAAACTAGAACGTGGCACTAGACAAGGATGCCCCTTGTCACCGCTTCTGTTTGCAATTGCCATTGAACCACTGGCAATACATTGTCGAAATACTGATCAGATAAAGGGGATTAGCAGAGAAGGACTGGAACAGAAATTCTCATTATATGCAGATGACATGGTACTGTATATATCAGACCCAGAAAATTCTGTGCCTGCAGTCTTAGCAGCACTCACAGAATTTCAAAAGATCTCTGGTCTCAGAATTAATCTGAATAAAAGTGTACTCTTTCCAGTGAATTCTCAAGCATATAATATTAGTTTAGATACCCTACCTTTTATCATTGCAGAACAGTTTAAATACCTCGGGGTAAACATCACAAGTAAACATAAAGCTCTTTATCAACAAAATTTTGCCATCTGCATGGAAAAAATTAAACAAGACTTGCATAGATGGTCAACCCTTCATCTCACACTAGCTGGAAGAATTAACACTGTTAAGATGAATATTCTTCCTAAACTCCTTTTTTTATTTCAAAACATCCCAATATACATTAATAAATCATTCTTTAGGCAATTAGATTCAACAATAACCTCATTTATTTGGAATTCAAAACATCCACGCATCAAAAGAGCGACCTTACAAAGACAAAAGGAAGAAGGCGGCATGGCTCTACCTAACTTCCAGTTTTATTACTGGGCAGCAAATATACAGGCGATAAGAACCTGGACACAAATAGAAGAACATACACAGGCTTGGACCGCAATAGAAGTAAAATCCTGCAGTACTTCTTTGTATTCCTTGCTCTGTGCTCCAATAAACACACGCTATCGGCAATATACAAATAACTCAATTGTGCTCCACTCACTTAGAATCTGGAACCAATGTAGAAAGCATTCTAAGACGGAGAAGCTTCTATCTGTGGCACCTCTGCAGGAGAACCACCTCTTTCAACCTTCACAAACATATGCAGTTTTTAATATCTGGAAAAAATTTGGAATTAATTTGCTTAGAGATCTTTATATAGACAACGTCTTTGCTTTCTATGAACAATTACATTCCAAATTTAACATTCCAGCTACACATTTCTTTCACTATCTTCAAATCAGGAACTTTGTTAAACAGAACCTTCCAGATTTTCCTCATCTTCCACCCTCATCCATGCTGGAAAAAATATTGCTCAATCTCAAGGACTTAGACTCCATCTCTACAATATATAAAATCATCTTACAATCCCTCCCTTTCAAAGATTAAAGAGGACACTGGGAAAAAGATCTCTCAATCAATATATCAGAAAAGGAGTGGAAAGTAGCAATGCAGAGAATTCACTCGAGCTCCATATGCTCAAAGCATACAATTATACAACTCAAAATTATATATCGAGCACATCTGTCTCGACTAAAACTCTCCAAAATGTTTCCAGGGCATGATCCAACCTGTGAACGTTGCAACCAAGTCCCAGTCTCACTAGGTCACATGTTCTGGGCCTGCAACAAATTAACATTTTTCTGGACAAAAATTTTTAATTACCTTTCAGACAGCCTTGGACTCACAATCCCTCCTAACCCATTAACAGCTGTGTTTGGAGTTCTTCCAGAGGGGCTTAAAGTGGAGAAAGACAAACAAATTGTGATTGCATTCATTACACTTTTGGCACGCAGACTTATTCTGATAAACTGGAAGAACCCAAACTCTCCTCTTTTAAGTCAGTGGGAAACCGACGTGTTATATTATTTGAAATTGGAAAAAATCAAATACTCAGTTAGAGGATCCGTACAGACTTTTTTTAAAACATGGCAGGATCTAATCAGTAATATTTTAAAAATAAGTTCATGAAGCACAGAGAATTTATTAATTTAGGTATGTTTAAAAGTTGTAAAATTTTTATGCCGTTTGGCTTGCTCTCTCTCTCAAGGGTGGGGATCGATCTGTTCTTGACTCTATTTTTCTCTTTGTAAAAACTTGATTGCTTTGTATGGAGTGCAATAAAATTAATAAAAAAAAAAAAAAAAAACTCCAGACGGCTGGAGAAAAAAAAAAAATCTGCAGGGGTTCCAGGCTACGGGACCGCCCAGTCCCCTCTGGGCATTCTACCTAACATAAATGAAATAGTCCTCTTTGTCGTTAGGGTTCTCACGGAGTCACTTGATGTTGATGGTCATACAGACTTCTGGCTTTTAATCTATCCATCATTGTTGGAACATCACGGTGCTTTGAGCAGATGGTGGTGGCACAAGTCACCACCAAAAGGATACCGGAAAAGGAAACAGAAGAGAGAGTAGTGGGTTAGTAG
This sequence comes from Polypterus bichir lapradei, assembly GCA_026402145.1. Classification (NCBI taxonomy): domain Eukaryota; kingdom Metazoa; phylum Chordata; class Cladistia; order Polypteriformes; family Polypteridae; genus Polypterus; species Polypterus bichir. The sequence continues at coordinate 111,362,087 of JANRMT010062854.1, read as the reverse complement.
TACAGATTTTAGAGTCACCATGAATAGTTATTATAATGAGTTGGAGATATAGAGTATCAGGATTTTGATTACAGTGAAATTATGAGAAAGCCATGTTAAAATAATGTGTTTTCAGCAGTTTTTTAAAGTGCTCCACCATATCAGCCCGGTAAATTCCTATTGGCAGGCTATTCCAGATTTTAGGTGCATAACAGCAGAAGGCCGCCTCACCACTTTTAAGTTTTGTTCTTGGAATTCGAAGGAGATACTCATTTGAGGATCTGAGGTTACTATTTGGAATATAAGGTGTCAAACATTCCGATATATAAGATGGGGCGAGATTATTTAAGGCTTTATAAACCATAAGCAGAATTTTAAAGTCAATCCTGAATGACACAGGTACCCAGTGTAGCAACATCAAAACTGGAGAAATGTGCTCGGATTTTCTTTTCCTAGTTAGGATTCTAGCAGCTGCATTTTGCACTAGTTGCAAACGATTTATGTCTTTTTTGGGTAGTCTTGAGAGGAGTGCGTTACAGTAATCTAGTCGACTGAAAACAAACGCGTGAACTAATTTCTCAGCATCTTTCAGTAATATAAGAGGTCTAACTTTAGCTATGTTTCTTAAGTGAAAAAATGCTGTCCTAGTAATCTGATTAATATGCGATTTAAAATTCAGATTACAGTCAACAATTACCCCTAAGCTTTTTACCTCCGTCTTGACTTTTAATCCTAAATTATGACTTTTTAATGCTTTATATGAATTGAAGCATGCAATGTAAAATAAAAACTGTAATCATGACATATTATTTATATATGAAGCAGCTTCTCCAACACAATGTATGAATGAGGCACAGCACTTGTATATTTCAGGGTATCTAATGTCAGTCGACAGAGATACATACAAAAAAATTAACTGCTTTGAGGCTTTGGCAATGTTTACTGTAAGAGATGTAATTTCAAGAAAACCAATCATCTAAAGTTATTCATCTCATTCTGGAAGCAAGTAAACCCATTCAGACATGGGGAAGGGAATATGGTAATGCCTTTGTAGAAAGACAGGGCACTTCTGGTTGCTGTCAGCATACAGAGCGAGGAGGCTGACCAAGTCCAAAAATGTAGGATGTATTAATAAAATACAAGAGAGAGAGAAACCAAGGGAGAACAGAAAGATGCAAAGTAAACCAAAAGATAACCAATACTCTTTGATCATTCTGAGCTTACATATATAGATAATGCATCATTGCCTTGTGCCTAATCACCTTAAATGTACACTTAAAAACTGCCTTCTTCACCTTTGTCTTTTCTTTTCACCCTTATCCTCTATCTAGTTGAATGTTCACTGTAATTCACCCCATGAGTCTCGACTTCAGTATTTGTCATATTTGAGATAGCTTTAAACTCCCTGCTGGTGTTTCTTCAGACCAAGCCCTAGAATCACTTTCAGTGTCTGGGAGCTGCCTAGCATTTGCTATTGGTACATTGGACAGAACTCCCTTACAAACTGGAAGTGGTGTAGCTAGAGTTTTTGTCGCCTCGGGGTTTGCCCCCCCCTCCCCCCTGCACAAGTTACAAACTAAAACATAATACATAACATACAAAAAATGTAAATGATGAAAACTTAAACTACATTTTTAATTATTGTTTATGATTGAGGTACTGTATTTCAATAATGCCCTTTCATTCACCTTTTTCTTTGTTCTAAAAGCAGCACCACTCTCTTTTTGTTCTCTGCATCTTGAGATTGAGAGAATAATAAAGTATTAATAATGAGATCGAAGGGTTCATCCCTTTCGGTTGGAATAAGTGACGGAGAAAGTCTTCATCAGAGTAAGTTGGCAGGCCTATTCCAATTTAGCATTGAGGAAGAGAGCTGACAGTACAGAGGGCTGGAACCATCCCAGCATGAGATTCATGCATTGCAGGGCACATTCACTCACATACCAATAAGGTACAAATTCACAACAGACCAAATCAGAGCTTCCAGTTACTTGACATGCATGTTTTCGGGTGTAAGCGGAACTTGGAGTGCCTAGACACTAGGAAAACATCCAAATGTCACATAAACAGCAACTGGGCCAGGACTTTAACTTCAGGAGCTATGAGACAGGGGTGTCAACACCCGTCCTGCCCATATTCATGAAATAATCATAGGATATGCATAAAATTAAAACAGTTAAATACTATTGTCCAGCCTTATACAGCTACGGTTTATACATTTTGTCTGCAAGCCAAAAGGAGTCAAACTGCTTCACTACTTAGCTGTGAAGTTCAAGCTTCCGAGATCCTCCTAATTATGAAGGTTCCTTGCTCATACTGTAATGAATTAGCAGCATTTCTCGCCAGCAACTTCTACAGCACTAGTATTATATATGACCAGTAACGGCGTACTGCATGGAATACACTTGACTTGAGCATTCATAGTTTTCATACTCTTTCTCTGTACATTTAGCATTCATTTGCTCAGAGGTTGATGCGCTTGCTGCTTCCTGAGCAGCTCTTCTTTTCTCCACCCTTCTTTCATTTGCATCTTTTCGTGTTAAAACTGATTAATTCAGTGTTTGTGTTGCAATTACATAATCTTCAATATGCCTCAAGAATGATTTAAGATATGAAGAGGTAGAGGAAGTGACTGCGAAGGTGGTAGGGATGAGAACGGCGCCCATACACATGCGCTGCATGGCCGCCCTGCTGGCCGCTGCTGAGAGTTGATTCTACAATAAAAATAAAAAGAGGAATAACCTTGGAGGTCAATCATCACCCCGAAAGCGGATAGTAGACATCACGTATTATATGTGTACCAAATTTCAGGTCAATAGGTCAAACGGTTTGCGAGCTACAGGTGATTTAAAATTCTGGACAGACAAATGAACAGGCACAGTAGCGTATTGTGTATAAAGATTGTGATGCTGCCAGCTCCATAGTCCTGGTTTCAAAGTCCAACCCAGGCACTGTCTTTGTAAAGCTTATCTTTTGTCCTGGGTCTGTATATATTTTTCTGCAGGTGCTTAGGTTTTGCTTTCACTACCCAAAGCCATAACTGAATAATCTAAAGCACATGTGTGTACACATGAGCTTATCAGAGCTGGCTGCTCTCATATTGCATTGTATGGGAAATGCAGTTATTCAGAATAAATTGTCCTGTTCCCTTTATAAAGGCACTCCCAGTTCTATATACTCCTGTTTTGACTTATTTACAGTATGTATGTATGCATTCAGTATATGTATGCATATGTGTATGTTTGTTATTACTGCTTTGGACTGATAATAGCAGGGTGTTCAGGTGGTAACAACATTAAGAGTATTGCCTAAGCCTGGCCATAAGTATCAAAAGGTGACAGTGGAAATTGATCAACCTCTAGGAATTCTAAAAGTGGTACGTGTAATACTAAAGCTTTCGTTCAGTTGGATGCATAATGAAATCTCAAAAGTATTCTATTTATCCTTAAGAAATCCCATATACAGTACGTTGAAGTTACCCTGGGTTCTGTACTGCTTAAAATGTATCAGACGAGAACCCAATGTATTTTTGCAGCCACCAAAAGAGTAACTAAGCCAAACATGCAAGTAGCGTTTTACAAAAGAATACATTCCCTGTGGCAGCCAGGGCTCAATAGAATTCAATGACATTGTCCTCCAATCAGTATTGGGGATCTCCAGCAGTTGGTTTCTAACACAACCTGCTGTGTCCTGAAAGAAAGCAGCCAGAATAGTTTTATTTTTTTACTTGTATAAGTTTTTATTTATTGAAAGAATCTACTGGCATTCTGCATCTTTGTTTCCATTCATATTTTTTAAAAGATTGAAGTTTTCTCTTGGCTTCTGTCTCATGTGAAAATGGAAACTACATGGCTGTGTTAACAGAAACAGGTGCTTTAGCAGAAACTGTGTTAGCAGAAGCACTTGACTATCTAATGAGAAGCTATGTATTGCACTGCTTAGTCTCTCTCAAAGAGGTCATGTTTGTGGATACTTAACAACTAGTGTCATCAAGACTTGTTTGTTACTGTTTGTCTCAACCTGTTGTAGCTTCAGCAACAAATCGTTTTACATTAAGCAACAAGATAACTATAGGACAATGCTGGTCTGCAGTGTGCTTCGTTGAGATGCATTTGATCAAACCAGATGATTATTCTTTACCAGAATTCAACCAGAATATGCATTTTCCTGATTTTTTGTTGCTTTCAAGGACAGTCGTTAAATATTGTAATGATCAATAATGCTAATTGAATGAATTACTTGTGCTCATCCCTAATATTTTATGTTTTTCTTTCTTACAAATATAATAGCAAATACATTTCAAGTGTGAGAATGAATGTTCATTCAGTGTGTTTTGCATTATTTTGATAAAAAAAAAAATCACTGTGGTTGAAGAAATACATTTTTATTAAGAAAATGAGAGAACTTGAGACATTACACAAAATGGTCTAAACACAGTGATTTCCTCCATTGTGCCTCTTGTGAGAAAAGCATTGTCTTAGAACAATGTTTTAAAGTGGAGCTCACCGTGTCTGGTTTCTGCCAAGCTTCTCATTGGCAGGAAGTTGCAGCTTCCCGTGTTGGCATTAAACTGGCTAAGCTTTGCCCTGATATCGTGGAGGTGAGGTATTTTATTTCACTTTGCTGAGCAATCTCTCAGTAAACTCTTGTGAAGAGTAAGGCACCCTGCTGTCACTTGGCCGGCATATCTGAAATGTACGAGGTGCCAGGTAATAAAACTAGTCACCACTCTGTATAAGGGAGGGAACTACATAACAAATTACAGATATTTCTTAATTGAATGTGCCCAAGGAAATGGCAAATTAATGTTTAGACTGCTACAGAGCTCCCTTTGTTCAGGGGTTTTGAACTAAGAGATGAGAAAAAAAAACTAAGCTTGTGTACTGAAAGATTATTTTAAAAAATGTATACACAGTACTTGCTTCTACACATTTCAAACAATAACTAAAGTAAAGTAAATTATGCTGTGCATAGAAGGCCTTTTTTAAAGGGCATCTCAGTTAATAATAGATACATTTCCTCTAGTACTTAAAGCAATAATTGTAATGGTATATCAAAAAAATACTAATGCTGCAAGAGCATATAAATCCCACAATTCACTTTTTTTTCATATAGTGCAGCAGCTTTTATAGTAAGCACCATTTCAAATCAATTTTACTTGAATAGAAAATAGAATAAAACCTAATAAACATTTTTTTTACAAAGATCTGTTCAGCATTATTGTCAAGATCACATAGTGAGGTAACCATAGCTTTTGTTTACCAGTTTCTGATTTCAGGCAAACTTGGACAATTGTCCCATGCTTTCATATAAACTGTTCTTCTTTTCTCCATTGTGCCCTAGCAGACTTGCGGATAACATTGAGATAATCACACTTGTCATTAATTAAAACACATATACAGCTGGGGTTATGGTTGCTGTTTTGAAAGCTCACTTGGAAATGGGGGAAAGAACTATATTATAAAGCATTTACTGTATTTCATTGTAGCATAATCACAAAGCTTAAGATTAAATACTCCTTTAAGAGGGTAAAGAAAGCAGTATAATTTGTGTAAGAAAACATCTTTATAAACTTCTGTTTTTGGGATATTAAATTAAGATAGGAATTAGCAAAGAGAAATAAGTTCTCCTTGGGGAAAAGAGATGTGCTGTAGAAATGGTATAGATGTAAAGGATTAAGATCTGAAATATTATGACTTGGTTGATCAAAAAGGATTGAGTAACACCAATCTGAAACAGTACCTGTAAATGATAAAAAATCAATCATGGTGCTTTCAACCTGGTTTCTTTAAAGTTGATGTAAAGGTTTAGCAGTACAAGGAAGTGAGCTATAGTATTATGTGGCACAGATTTAGATCTTCATCCATAACAGAGACTCCTCAAAAGGTGATGGTATTGTTGTAATTTAACAAGACTGTTAAGTGTGCTTTGTTCGTTAAATTCTCACCTTACAGTCCATGCAAGACAATAACAATGGTAAGAACTGAAAGACAAAAAGGCAAAACAAAGTGAATACCACAGACCTAAGCTGTTTGATGGCTTCAAGGCTAAGAAGACAGCCAAGCAAGGATAAGCATTTGTTGTGACAGCACAACAAATAATTAAAGTAAGTTGGTGCTTCCCTTCTGTGAGATTCTTTTACTAAGTATCTTTGACCCTTGGCAGGAATAATATAAGCAGAAATGTCAGTGTGGGTTTGATCTGGAAAAATTAAATGCTGAACTGCACTAGAAGTTTTCCATAATAACTATGATGTTCTTGCAGAAACAATCAAACTTCGGTTTATCTGTTTCACTAACGTAGTAAAGTACATTCCAGTACATGCAAAAAACAAATTTCAAATAATGTTCAAGTTTATGTCCTTTCTGGATATAGTTATTTTAAACGGTCACATATAATGGCTGATGTTGGAGGCATATGGTAGCATGATTTCCATGCAGAAGCTTCTTTTATAAAAAAAACACAACCTATAAAAGACGATACACCTATATCACAAAAGGTTCTTGTATTCAACACTACGTATAGATGTATTGAAATGTCTTCATTTTATAACACTACCTTTGTACATACTAAAATTCAAATCTTATCTCTGATACATTTAGTCAGAGGTAACACAAGACTTATTTCTGCAGTCTTCATAAGAACCAAAATTGTGATTTTGAGACAACGGAAGGATAAGTATTTTTGCAAAAGTATATAATAGAGTAAAATATAATTTTCTTATATTAATTTTTAAATGAGAAAATTAATGCAGTGTTGATTATTATGTCTTAAGATAACATAAGAAGTAAATGCATTAGCAGCTCAAAAATGTTTTTGTTGCATTTTATCTGTTTGTCTGCAGGTCCAGAGTAGGCAAGAAAAGAAGCCCGGGACCCCTCCTCCAGTTCCTGCAAGCTCCATCCTTAATCCACGCCCTGCTACACCACCTGTAACTGTTCATAAACCAGTTGTCACAATCCCAGCCTCCATCAACATTCCACGCTTTTATTTTCCAAAAGGACTTCCAAACACTAATGCCAACCTTGATGAGACCATTGCCAAAATAGAAACCACATTTGCTGAATTTGAGGAAGAAAAAGCTGATATTTATGAAATGGGAAAAATCGCCAAGGTATGATGAGTAAATGTCACTTTTTCAGTATATATGACTAGCAAATTAATTACAAGAATCTAATTTTTTTCAGCAAAATTGATGAATATACTCTGTATTCGTCAACAAAACACATTTTGCTGATTCACTAAATGGGTTTGGGGTGATACAGTGGTTCAGTGAGTTGTGTTGCTGTTGTACATTACAACATATATCATATAAATATAAATATAAATATAAACAATATAAATGTTGTTATACAGTATCCTGGGTTTGATTCCCACACCTGGATGCTGTCCATGTGCAGTCACATTCATTGTGTCTATGTAAGTCTTCTTCTGGGTGCTGTGGTTTTATACCTCAAAGATATGTGTCAGGGTAATCAGTGATTCAGAATTGGATCCTGTGTAAGAGTTATTGGGCCCTACGTTGGACTGGTATCCTCTTCAGGATTTTTTACTACCTTAAGTCAGGTGCTGCCAAGATACTCTGTGGCTTCCTAACACTTAGATTAGAATTAAATGGGCTTGAGAACATTACCTTACTAAATATATGTAACTGAATACCTAGTTTATGTTGATGTCATCTACTGTCCAAAAGTATTGTATCAATTATAACCAACAAGCCTATTGAGTAAGTATGGATATGTGCTTTATTTGACTCTACTTTGGGCTAGAATCCTCTACAGGTTGAGGCTCTAATGCTTTCTAGGTATGGTCTAGTTCTCATCACCTAGTACTAGGTAAAGCAGGTTCACAAATGAATGAGTGCAAAATTCATAACATAAACATTAGTCAGACATGCAATAGATGTAAACATTATTGCCTATGTTTTTGGCTCTTTGAAGCCAGAAAGCCCTGTTGACTGGTGTTTGGGTCATGAGGTTATTGTGCCACAGGAAATGTGTTAAAAGAAAAATTAAAAATCAGGATTTCTGCGCAGAGCAACTGTAAGTTCGTGGTGGTTTAAATCTCAGCAGAACAAAGAGGCCAGTCAAAAGTCAGTTGGCTACTAGTATTGTTTTGTCCACCATAGAACATAATGGTTATGACAACCTCATAATTAATTTAAATTAATTAGTGAAGAGATCCAAGCTGCACATTCTTAACATGCTGAAATGTAAAAATAGGTTTTACAGGAAAAAATACACACCTTTTGACGGCAACATCTTGTCACTTACCTAAAACTAGTGCATTTCTTGGTAACATCCTTTTTGAGTTTGCTAAAGTTGTTTGTTAATACTGCAATAGATAATGCAAACAAAGAGTGACTGACATCCTTGATGCTAAGCTTTTGTTGATAAAGATGTATAACTCTCCGCAGTATTGTATAAGCATCTTGAGGAATAGAAGATGTCATCTTCAGAGATGCAAACATTTTATATTACTGTGCTATTAACTGGAGTGTTTACAACATAATGTGAGATACCTTTATGTTATTTACAAGTTTTATTATTATCTTGTTCAGTGCTACACAGCAGAAAAAATGTGGTCTGTTTGGCACATAAAAAGGCAATAAGTAAATCTTTTGGCAGTGATAAATTTGTCAAATCACTTCATTTGAGGTGAGTGGTTTTGATTAAAAAACACTTTGAGGCAGTTAAAGTATTAGTGGCTTTAATATAACAGAATTCAGATGGAACTGTTACAGTTTTACTAGTTAAAACTAACAAAATCATTTACAAGTACAAAATATTAGAAATGGACATTATCTGAGGTCATTATAAAAGGTTGCATACAAATTTTCAGATGGTGGTTTTGTTTTTTTGTACTCAATTCGACTGGATTATATTTATAGCTTAAGCATGGTCTAAAGTTGATTTCCTTAATTTACCAATTTTTTATTTTAAATTCCCATTCTAGGATTACTGAAACACAGTGACTTACACTTTATTAGGGACACATTCACTTTATTTTCTGTAGAACTTCATTTGGTAATATTAATAATCAAGCCTATTTTTTGGTAGTTTTTTTTCACTAATTATAAAGCAAATGAAAATATATTGGAATTGAAGATCACAAAGCCATTTTTTTTCAGAGACAGTCAATTGACATTTGCTAGGTCTTTAATTTGCTTCTTTTGCTCCTCACATAAGTGCTTACAAGGCAAGTTAAAGTCAAGCCCAGCCTATAATTTGAAATGCCTGCAATGGCAATGCAATGCATAGCCAACAATATTTTAAAATGACACACTGCAATCCACACTATGAAAATTACATTTAATGTTATGTGCCGTTTGCAAAAAAGATTAAATAAGAACCAATTCATGTAGCAGATTTTAGCTTAGGCTGAAGAGTTGCCAGATGCCTGAGTTTAGGAATAATGTGGTGAACTCTTCCTCATTTTCTGTATTGGATGAAGTTAATGCTCTCTGTGTCAGCTTTGATCATGAAAACAAAGTCTGTCTGGTTTACTGTATGTGGCTACAAAACTGTTCTGTGGATGACATAAGGAATATTTTTAATGAGTTCACATTCACCATAACTCACTTCCAAGTGAAATTTCAGGACAATTTTTAAAACCTGTAGTGAACAATTACAATTGCAGTGAAAAAGTAAGTTCCCCTTCCTGATTTTCTCTATTGCAGGTCTTCAGCCAAAATCTGGTATTAGATAAAAGGGCATCTGAGTGAATAAGTAATTATTTTATTAACTGATTACATTTATTTAATAAACAAAGTTATCAAGCACAAACCTTTGCTATGTGAGGATGCCCCTTTACATTTAATAAGTGTAAGAGAAATATGAAGAAATATGAAAAATATAATCCCTGTGTCAGAGAAAAGAGGAGTGAATTGTCCACTTTCTTTGTGATTAAATGTTCTGAGGACAGATGCTGAGGAGGAGTGTGGGAGGAAAATTGGAGCCTTTGGAGGAAAATTTGGAGAGTGTTTAAACACCACAGGGACAACAAGCAGGTGTCAGATTTGAACCAAGCACGCGTGAGGTAGCAACACTAACTGATGCATAACTATACAGCACTTTAAATATGGGTTTTAATAATTTGTTTGTTGATATGTTTTATCTAAAGCATGAAAACAACCTTTTTGCTCGGTGTAGTAGTAAAGGAGCTATAAGGGAACCTAAGATTTTAGTTTTAGGTTTTATTTTTGACTTTATTTTAGATTTTATTTTATGAGCCTTTTTAGATTACTCAAACCCAGCTTCTTGTTCAGACAGTTTTATCCCATTTATGTATCACTGGCTGGAGCACTTGAGTACAGTAGTTTATTATTCCCTTATTTGTCCTTAATATTTTTTAGAAAACCAATATTAGTGTTGTAACTGTTGGTCATTAGAGTTAGCTATAAGGAATTAAAAATAGCTGTATTAAGATTAAGAAATCTACAGGTTAGGCAAATCATAACCAATTTGTATCACTCACACGCACAGATCTTATCAGTAAACATTTAAGTATTGTTCTTCATTGTTGACTGTTGCTAGTTAGAAGTTTTCTGAGGCTGAGTAATTACTTGGAAGGATGTTCAATAAGTTCCTGCACTTTTTTAACTCTATTTATTAAAAATTTCAAAAACAAATTTAATCACCTTTCTACATAGTCACCTTCTTTTGCGATGCAATTTTCCCAGTGTTGTACCAACTTTTTAATGCCCAATTACTAGTCCTCCCGCCTTCACCGTTTCCAACGAAAATATAAAAGTGCAGAAACTTTTTAAACATCCCTCGTAATATGCCCAGTGTAAGCACACACAGTACATATACAATATTGTGTATTTATATAAGCATTACTTAAAAGAACTGTCTTCTACTGCTGTATAATGTAAACAAAATGAACTCTCTCTCTTTCTCTAGCTGTTCCTTTACCCTGGTTAAATCCAGGCCTACCAGAGATCTGTTAATGTCCCTCTCCTGCTCACTTTTCACAATGCAAAGAATGGTGTTGTTGAAAAAGATTAAAAAATAGGAACTCAGTTAACCAGCCTGTTCTGTGAATTTAAGGTCAATTCGTTATCTTGGTGTCTTCTTTTTGCTGACCTTTCAGGTATGTGGCTGTCCTCTGTATTGGAAGGCTCCAATGTTTAATGCTGCTGGAGGCGAAAGGACCGGATTTGTCTCTGTTCATGCATTCATAGCCATGTGGAGAAAGTAAGAATCTTTTCTGTTCTTAACAACAATTTCCATGGTTATTTGCCATTTCTAAATATGGAGGCAGTAGTTAGAATGCATCAGTGTATTATTTGGTGATCTCTATCAGCCCAGCATTCTGTTCCTCATTGTTAAATGTTTATTTTTTTATTTTAGGACTTCACAGTTTTATTTATTTTTAAACTGTTTTTTATTTTGCCTTTTTTCTTGTTACATGTGTGAAATTTTGACTCAGTTCTGCAATATATATTAGTGAATAAAGCATAACAAAAAATGTTTTTTTTTAAATAACAGATCTGAGTCAATTACAAGATATTGCTGTACAGTAAAAAATATGGAAACTGTCTAACTGATGTTTCCTGTTTTACACACTGACCTGCTCAGCTGATTGCTGTTTTGAATCTTATTAGTCATATTCTAATTTATCCATACCGTGTGCCTCCATGTTTTCCACAATCCATTCCATTTGACAGATGGGCATTTGTTGCTTTGAGAATATTAACACAAATAAATAATGAGTAGAGTAGTATTGAAATCAAACTGAACTAAACAATTAATAAATACAAAAACTTCATACATAAGATGCCTGCTGCACCATAAAGAAGTTAGATGTCAGTATTTGTCTTTTAACAGTGGATATATTTTTACAGGTGTTTCACATCTTGCCTGAAGAAGGGGCCTGAGTTGCCTCGAAAGCTTGCATATTGTAATATTTTTAGTTAGCCAATAAAAGGTGTCATTTTGCTTGACTTTTCTCTTTTTACAGGTTGTTACACAGTTGCTATGATGATGCATCAAAGTTTGTTTACCTGTTGGCCAAACCAGGCTGCGACTACCTAGAACAAGAAGACTTCATCCCATTACTACAGGTATCATTATTGCTTATGGGAAATTTTAAAAATAGAGAGATTGTGACTTTTTTATTCAAGTTTGTGCTTTTGCTGTATGTTTATTTTAGGGAGACTTAAAGATATGATGAAAACTAAAGGAGTTCATGCATCCTGTTAGGTTTTAAAAGTATAGGATGGTGATGCCTTTGCAGTGGGATGAGCAGTTATTTTGTGGGGCACATTGTGTTTCTTGACACAAGCAGAGCAACTCTTGAATGTCTGCAACTTATCTGAAAATCACTGCTGATCAGAGGTGTCACTTCTTGGCAGTAATTTACTCTTGGGCTTTTTGTGAAGGATGTTCATTTACACTAGAAAGTTAGGAAGGTAATCAATGTAAATTACCAGCCTTCCCAGTCTAATCAAGCATCTATATGATGATTAAAAAATGACTTTTTAAGAGTTAAAACCTAACATCAGTTGAATCGCATCAACTATGGGACACATATAGGTAGATATGAGTCAATTTCACCCTGCCACATTTTTACCACATTCTTAAGTCAATTACCCGTTAAGTTCAAGCTGTTTTGAGGGTAAATAGTGAACCTACTACTTCTTAGGTAAGTGTACATAATACAGTATAAGGCAGAAAGGATGGATGTTTTTTACAAAATCACAAAATTGTAAATTTTTTCTTACAAAGAAATTTATTGAAAGATTTGAATTCATATTGAAATAGCATTTGACAATTTGTAGGGATGGAAATGCAGGTCTAAATGCAAAATACACCTTACCGAATGATTACTGAGGCCAAGTTCAGAAGAATGCTTCCAAGCAGATCGACTTGGACTGTGCAGCAGGGCTAGTCGTACGCTTTCCACATTTTCAGGGGTACGTGTCATTCGTGTAGCCACCCGGCGGTCTTTTGTTCATTAGTGTACCTCATGTACGAAGTGCTTTAACTCAATGTAGGATAGTGTTACGAGTGGGAACAGCTTTATTTTTGTGGATATTGAAATGGCAATGAAACTCACGCTGAACTGCGGTAATAGATTGGTTGTTCTTTACAAAACAGTCGTACGCAAAAACGCGGTGTTCTATGGCTCCATGGCTTCAACTAAAAAGAAAATAAAAAAATGCTAAGCCTTTGCGAACCTAATGCCACCTACCGCACATCTGTCACTCCACCTAGTGGTGAGTTCTAGACATTTCAAAGACGTCCGTCCTTTCAGTCTCACCCTATATAATGGTTTCTCTGGGGCACAGTGGTTAACACAGATAAATCTTTTGATTGCATGAACTGGCTTTCTTGTCACAGGTGATGGAGAGAAAGGGATTCAGTACAGGATTTGTAAACTTAACCAGAACAATATACTCATCCTTCTTAGCAGTTGTCTTCAGAAATTCTTCAATCTCTTACCCTTCTCTGCTAATAAAAGGGCCAGACAAGGATGTACACTCTCTGGTTTCTATTTTAATGCATTCCTTGAAATGTTTGAGATTGCAATCCATAACCCTAAGCTGTTGACAACTATATCTTAATACAGTTTTCATATATTTTAATCCATGCTGATGTTGTTATTTTAGGCTTGTTTAAAACTTAAGGGAACCTCTCTTGTTAACAAATAAAACAGGCAAAATCCTGCCCCGTTACCACTTAACAATTCATATCAGCAGCTTTCTTTACCTCCTTTAATCCCATCTACTAACAGCTTTAGATACCTTGGGGTGATGAATTAGTGTAATTGCTTCCTCTAATTATTGATACAAAATTAATGAAGTCAATGTTTCTGTCCACGTTAAGGTCAATATACCTTTATTTTTTAATTTCTCCTGACCATTATTAAAATAAATTTAACTTCCCACTTTAACTTTACGAGCTCCATGATTCTACTCCTTTCCCCTTCCAATTAACTGGTCACCAGTTATATATCTCTTATTTCCAAACTCTTGAAAAATTCTTAAACATGCAACCCCAATTCAAAAGATGTTTGAGGGGCCGTCTCTATCTGACATGGAAAACTACATTCTGTCTGGTCCTGCTATTGCTTCTGTATCTATCTCTAACGTGGTTACATATTAAATCCTCATGTTCTAGCAGGGATTCTCTTTACTCCATTGAAGCCTAATACCTATAAGCTTTTTCTTATTTCTGTTGGCTCTGGTGCCTTCAAAATTTGGCATCATGTGCAGAGACCTATTTGTGTAGCTGTGAAATTTCATAATTGATCTACCTGCTTTTCATAATAATGCCCTTAAAATCAGTGGCCGGCCATGCGTTTATCTTCTTTGGCAGAGTGCCTGAATTAGTACACTTGGTGACTTAATTTAATGATGCTGAATTCCTTTTCATCCAGTTTTTCCAGTTTTGTTTTTCATTCCACCTTCTTTTTTCTTTTCTTTCTTTCTTTTTTTTTTTTTTTTTACAAATTTAATCAATGTTAAGAACCCTAACCCTCAGCTTTACCTACTTATTCTCTTGACTAAATTTCTCATTCTTGCTCCCCTTCTAAACATCAGGTCTGAGACTCTATAAAGTTTTGCTAATTCATTTAATAAGTTGTACCCCTAACTTAAGTTTGTTTCAGAGACCTCTCTTCTTCCTCCTCTCTTTCTGCCTGGTAGACCATATTTCATAATGAAAAGTTCAGTTTTCTAAATCCTAATGATCAAGAAACCCAAGTTAAATTCTTCAGTTACTGTTACATGTGTTATGTACCATCTGTTTAATTTGCTTTTTTTGAAAATGTTCAGTAAACAATTGAAGAATAAAGCTAAGTGAAATTCAAGGGGTGCAGGATCATCTAATTAACCCTTCAGACCTCCTGAAAGTTTCAAAATCAAAATTGTAGGGACTCCCTGAAAGTGCATTTTAAAAACATGCTGTAGTATTCCATTTTCATTACTAGGTTTGCAAGAAAATAGGGCAGAATCCAAATTCAGAAGATCATTTTTATGGGCTTCCTTTCGTTTCAGTCACTTTACTCTTTGCTTCTGCTGAACTACCTAGAGTTGAAGCAGTGCTCTGTGGCAGGGTGGTGGTGTTAATGATGTTTTATTTAGCCAAACTGTTCAGAAAAGAAAACAGAGTTCTTGTCCCATTATTTGGGTTTTGCTTTTATACATTTCAAAAAGAACATTAAAAATGTCCCAAATTATGAAATTTCAGCTAAAAAGATTCATTACTGTTGAAGTGAACATCTGCATGATTATGGTGAATTAGTTAACAGATTCTGCTCTCCCACACAGAAGTGCATGTATTTCATGAAAAGTTGTGTTCGGAACAATGCTGGTCAGAAGTATGTACCGTAATTTTTTCTTGCAACTTACATAATTTTTACAATGCAATTACTCTATGTAGAATATTTATATTCTAATTAATTACAGTGTATAGCTAATTACATATTATATGGTACTAGCATAAGATTTCAGTGTGTATCCTGTAATGGAGCAATGATTGGACCCTGGATTATTGGCATACTGGTTGTTTGGCACCATGACATTCCATTGTCACTTTAACTCATGCACTTAATATATTCAGCCCTCCCACGTATTAAATGATTTTATATATATTTCCACAAGCAATTGATTACTTAACCTGCATAGTACCCAACAGTCTTACTTAAGGTATGTACTGAGAATGATTTACTCTTACATTGTGCAGTATATATATGTAAAAAAAAAGTATCTAAAGAATTATTGTTTTCAACCTTTTAGGATATTGTGGACACTCATCCTGGCTTAACATTTTTGAAGGATGCACCTGAATTCCATTCTCGATACATAACCACGGTAAGGAATGTTTCCACCTCTGACACAGTAGTATTTTTTTACTTAAGTATTTAATATTATAATGGATCATATTGGTAATTGTATTAATTTTGTTTCTAACTATATGGATCATTAGTGTATTTAAATAATAGGTTGTAGTAATAGCTTTGCAGGCTCTACTAGACCCATGGGCAACAACAGTCTATCCCCTGAGGACCTCTAGAAGCTTTTTTTGTTTTGTTTGCTAGATTAAATTACTTCATCCATTCCATCCATCCATTATCCAACCCGCTATATCCTAACTACAGGGTCACGGGGGTCTGCAGGAAACAAACCCCGGGCAGGGCGCCAGCCCACCACAGGGCACACACACCCACACACGAAGTACGCACTAGGGACAATTTAGGATTGCCAAAGCACCTAACCTGCATGTCTTTGGACTGTGGGAGGAAACCAAAGCACCCGGAGGAAACCCACACAGACAAGGGAAGAACATGCAAACTCCACGCAGGGAGGACCCGGGAAGCAAACCCGGGTCTCCTAACCACGAGGCAGCAGCACTACCCAGTGCGCCACCATGCCACCCTCATCCTTTCCATGTTATGGTAAAACAGGGCACTTTAAACTGTTTTTCAGTGGTTCAGTATAGCCATGGTGTTGGTACATCAATAGTAGGTGTGTCAACCAAAGAGTGGGTGTGGTCAAAGGCATTAGGTTGTGATACATAAATGGCCTTTTCCCTGTAATAGGAGGCCTGGTGTTATGCTGCATTTGACATTTTTTTAATTGCTGTTAAAGCCAGATGCTATTATTTTTGTCTTTTTTGCTATTTTTAATTATAGTAATTTTAACTTTCTGCTTATATATTTTGCACCTTTCATTTATTTATGCTTTTGCATTTCTATTTGATATGGGGGACAGTTTGTGACTGAGTGTGAAGTGGCAGGAATGAGGATCAACACATTCAATTCAAAGGCCATGCTTGTCGGTAGGAAAAGGATAGACTGTCCTCTCCAAGTGTGAGATGAGTTAGTACCTCAAATGGAGGAGTTTAACACTAGAATTACCAGAGCCTACGAAAAAACTCGTAGATCTGTCCCACCTTGAATCGCTTTGCACCTCTCCATCAGCGTCTTTTGTCCTGTAAATGTGTCGCTAAGCAGCAAACAGCAAGCAGCCTACTATCACATCCTTCCACTGCCGCACAATTTTCTCAGCTCAAGTCTGTTTACCTCTGTGTCAGTTGCTTAGAGTTGTATAGAGTGAGAAGTCAAGCAAAGTGACACCTTTTATAAATATTATATCGTTATTTGGAACACATGCATTTCATGTGTGTTCCGTGTCTATAATAATCTATGTAAACACATCTTTAAAACAGAAATGTTTTTCATGTTTTAGTAATAATTGACAAAATGTAGACATGAAGTGTATAATGTGTGAAGCCTGAAGTCCAAATATCAAATAAACACTTTCACAAAAGATACAAATATAACAGAACAAGTGCGCTTCTATTCAAGAATATAACTGCAGAAAAAGAACCCGCGTTAGGGTGCGACATTGACACGCATTTGCTACGACCGCTTCAGTGGCGCAACGGTATCAGCTGTTGACTGGTAATCAAAACTTCACGGGTTCGACCCTGGGCGAGTCTGTTTTGAGAAGTGAACTGCTCTTATTCTTATTATTTTAGAATAAAAACATACATTTGATCTCAGTCTGTAACAGCCGGTGTATATTTATGATCCTTGTAAAGGTTAGCTTTGTTTTTTTTTTTTATTCAATTTTATTCTCTCAGTTGTGTTCATGAAACCCCACATTTGACACTGCTGTTTTCACATAAAGACGCGCTATAACAGAGGTGAACTCAGATGAAGACAACGGTTCTACATCAGAGCAAGAATGCACGTCGCACTTTTGCCATCGCTGTACTTTGTATATGTACATGGGAAGCTCTGTACTCTACTTGTGACTTTACGCTGTAGGAAGTAAGTAAATAAATAAAGGTAAATAGGTAAATAACATTTGAACTGGCTCTTACATACAAAGTACAGTGACGGCAGCTTCCACCTTCAGCTATAGACTCTTCAGTACGCGAGCGACTCTCCACGCTAGTGTTTAGATCTGGACGGTGCATGTGCCGAAAACATTAACATTTATATGTGTGACAATTAGGGGGCGCTGTTGTCCCCTTGAACCCTCAGACAATGTGTCAGACACCCGATAAAAGTCCAAGAAATTATTTATTCATACAATAAAGTGCACAAAGCACCTTCACCTCCATTATACCTTCAATAATAACCACAGTAATCAAGTCACAATACAATAATAATCCTCCACACCTCCCAGCAGCTCAGTCACCCTTCCTCCCAGCTTGGACCACTGCTGGGATCTCCCACAGTCCTTTTAAAGTCTTTGACCCGGAAGTGTTTCTGTCCCTCAGTCCATGTGACTTTATAACACTTCCGGGTCGGGTAAAAACTCCTTTTCTTCAGCCTGGAAGTACGTTGTTCTTTCCATCCCCTCGACTTGGAAGTACTTCCGGGCTATAAGGAAAATACACGTCCCTGGGCCTCCCTGCAGCAGCCCCCACATTATCCAGCAGGACTGTGATAAAAGACTCCAAGTTCCATGATGTCCTGCTGGAATTCGGGGCCCCTCCATGTTGCAGGGATGGCTCCATCTGGTGGCTTGCGGGTATTGGCAGGGATAAGTTGCTGGCCATATTCCACATATGTTACTTACATAAAAGCCAGATCGAATGTTATTTACCTTGAGTTATTTACTTACTTCCTACAGTGTAAAGTCACAAGTAGACTGCAGAGCTTTCTGTGTTTAATCAACACGGGCATGCTCAAAAAATACGTGTAATACCACGAAAAGTGCCTGCTGACACTTTAGAAGAGTCTATAGCTGCAGGTGGAAGCTGCCGTCACTGTACTTTGTATGTAAGAGCCAGATCAAATGTTATTTACCTATTTACCTTTATTTATTTACTTACTGCCTAGTTGATACCATTGTACCACCGAAGCGGTCGCAGCAAATGTGTCAATGTCGCACCCTAACGCGGGTTCTTTTTCTGCAGTTATATTCTTGAATAGAAGCGCCCTTGTTCTGTTATATTTGTACCTTTTGTGAAAATGTTTATTTGATATTTGGACTTCAGGCTTCACATATTATACACTTCATGTCTACATTTTGTCAATTATTACTAAAACATGAAAAACGTTTCTGTTTTAACGATGTGTTTACATAGATCGTTGTAGACACGGAACACACATAAAATGCATGTGTTCCAAATAACGATATAGTATTTATAAAAGGTGTCATTTTGCTTGACTTCTCACTCTATACAACTCTAAGCAACTGACACGGAGGTAAACAGACTTGAGCTGAAAAAACTGTGTGAGGTGGGGGGATGTGATAGCAGGCTGCTTGCTGTTTGCTGCTTATCGACATATTTACAGGACAAAAGACGCTGACGGAGAGGTGCAAAGCGATTTAAGGTGGGATGGATCTACGAGTTTTTTCGTAGGCTCTGGTAATTCTAGTGTTAAGTCTCTCACGGTCTTATTCACAAGTGAGGGGAAAAGGGATGGCGAGATCAATAGACAGATTGGGGCAGTGAGTACAGTTAAGCAGTTGCTGTACTGATCTATATTGGTGAAGACGGAGCTAAGTCAGACGGCAAAGCTCTCAATTGACTAATCGGCCTAAATCCCTTCCCTCACCTATGGTCATGAGTTTTCAGTAATGACTGAAAGGATTAGAGCACAGGTACAAGTGGCTGAAATGGGTTTTCTCTGCAGGGTGGCTGGGTTCTCCCTTTGAAATAGGGTGAGTAGTGCAAGTATACAAAAGAGGTTAGGAGTAGAGCTGATGACTCACCACATTAAGAGCCACAAGTTCGGGAATCTGATACAGATGCCTCCCAGTGGATGTTATTACGAGCATCACCAGCAGGGAAAAGAGCATTTGTGTAAATGACAAAATGTGCATAAGGACTTAAGGAGGTTTTGCTGATTTTGTTACAATGATGTGCTGAGATTTAGCTATATACTGATATCATTTATTCAGATTGTTGTTAAAGGGTATTTATATCAGTTTGTAATATTTATTTTTACTTTCATCAGATCCTTTGTTTTGAATGCTTATTTCTTGATTGTCACTAAGAGTCCATGCAGACCTCTTAAACTTTTTTTCTTTAGAAGGGCTTTTGCTTCCTTCATCTGCACATGTCAACATGTAAGACAAAGTCTGCCTGTAGGTTTTTGTTACTGATGGACATAATTTGCCTGTATCATAAGTATACTTAATTCTGTTATAGTCAAGGCCATGTCCTTATGCACCACTGAATATACATTCCAAAATGCAGTATGTTTATGGACAATTCCTTTTGCATTTCAAGGAAGACTGTGTCCCATTCATTAAAAAGACTGATCAAAGAGGTTTTCCGCTTGATTAGGGGTTAATGTGAAAATTGAAAATATGCTAATATGTGATCCCTGCAGCCCAGGCACAGTCAAGCAACAATACTAAACAAGTTATGCTCGTCAAGTGAGGATGTTGGATTTTAAAGACAATTACCAAATAATGTGTTTTAGAGTGTTTACCCATAGTCATCTCTCAATTATGTGCTGCTCAAATAGATGAGGCCTGTCTGGGGCAGTTTTGGTGTTCATTTAATATACTGCTGCTTACTAACTCAGTTGGCCTGCGTTTCATTTAGATTCCAGTTTAACCACCCGTAAGGCCGGGTTTATAATGCAACGAGATGCATGCTCCTATGGATGCTACTGCTACGCAAGCGTTGTACTGTTTATACTTGGGCACGTACTTTACATAAATCTGGAAGATTCCACCAGGTGGAAGTGCGAGATATCATCACGGGTGAGAATGCATTTGGCTTCCCTGTGTTGTGAATTGCCTGAAACATCCATTAAATTCCGAGGACACCTTGCCACAATATCTCTGAAAAGGATGGATGTTTAATGATTGCATCCATCAATCCAGGGATGCTCCCATTCCAGCAAGCATCAGGCATAAGACAGAAACAATCCCTGGAAGGGGCATCAGCTCATCGCAAGGTGAATACAAGCACACATATACACACTAGCGTCATTTTAGCATCACCAAATCCCCAAACTTTCATGTCTTTGGAGGGAAACCGGGGCACACTGTGTAAACCCATTAGGAAAACATGCAAAATCCAGGCAGGGAACACCAGGGACGTGACTCCCTGCAAGACAGCAGTGCTACTGTTCTGCCACCATGCCGCCCCCACATGTGTAATTAATAACTGTATTCATTATTTAAGTGAAGTTTACGATTTATCTGTAAAATGTAATATACATACTTGAATGCGTTTCATTATGAAAGTGATAACAAGTATAAATCTAAGGATTCTAAATGTGCAGTGAGCTGGAATATCATACATTTAATGTATTCTCTGTGGCAAATGCTGCTTGCCACTGCTGTCATTTCACGAGGAAGTCCCAGAAGCATGTAGCGATTAATAGCTGGGTGAGTTTTTAGATAAAGTTTATGACTGCCTACTTTAATTATAAAATAAGACCTGAGATTAAACAGGACATTTTGAGATTAAAGCTGAAATTTCCACTCTAATCACAAAATAGTCCTTTACTGTATCCATGATTTTTTTCTCTGTGGTTCAAATACCCTGCCTTACATTCTAATGCTATTGTGAAGGTGCAAAAAAAATGGAGGATGGTATGTGAGACCTTTAAAATGTATTGTGTCATTATGTTGGGGAATATGCAACACTTGAATATAAAAGCACCACAAATGCATTTGTATATTGGCATTTTGCTTCACCACATCATCAAACCATTCATCAAATATTTAAGCAGGCACATCGATCCTGTATGATCCGCAAAGCGGCTTTCTGTGACATGTAGATAGTAAACCGAGACTCTGACATGACGTTTTGACTTGATCACACTGCGCCCCCTGACTTTTTGTTCTTTCAAGTAAAGGTGTATGTTTGTATATTAGATTAAAGTGAGTCATAATTTTGCAAAGACTATAATAAACACACAAAGAAGAATATCTCAGGTAACATCCAAATATAGGAAAATACTTACATGTCTGGTTGTTTTAAGTTAAATGCGTAAAGTAGATAAAGCAAATTACATCAATCAGCCTTTTATATTGTACATTTCATTGCACTGTTCAAAGTAGTTTATATGCATTTACAACATAAGCGTACATTTTTGGAAGCTCTTGGGCATTCCAATATAGCTACATTTGGTTATACTGCCCCCTTAAGGTTGCTGGAAAAATTAATAGCATTTTTAACTTTGCTGAAGTATTTGTTAAAATTGGGAGATTTACAAAAACTATTTTTGTCTTATAGTTTAGCTAAATTTCTTGTACTTCACATCTGCAGGAGATTTTGTGAATTTCAAAGTAATGACAGTTGCTGGATTTGGAAATATCACTACGAAACTGTAAGAGCTCATATACTGTATGTTAAAAGAAAAACTCTGTAAAAGGGATGATAATTACGTTAACTCTCTTACCTTGTGCCACCAATATTTGTGTCCTGCCTAATTAAACACATTTTTATGTTTTTACAGGTGATTCAGAGGATATTCTACACAGTTAATCGGTCATGGTCAGGAAGAATTTCTATGACTGAACTAAGAAGGAGCAACTTCCTGCAGGTATCAGCATTTATGTTTCCTTTGGTTAATTAACCTTTATTTTATTTGTCACTTTTCACATGCAGTATAATTTATTTCCATTACTGATAAGCGCCCCATTCTTTATAAATGTAGGTTATTACTGTGAACTTATGTTCTTAGGAATACCTCCTATACTCTCCATGTCTACATTTTTTTAGGACAAACTAAGTCTCAGGCTATGTCTGCTTATGATGTCAGCTAGTTATTTTTAATCTCAGAAGCTGCATTAGCTTCCGTTATATGAAGGAAATAAAATTCTGAAAAACAAATCAACAATTTTTACCAACTGCATAAGAGGGTCAAAACATAAATGCCAACATACTGTAACTACTGTAAACAGAAATGAGTCAGACTGTCAGGATTCCAGGATTTTTCCAGTTGCTTTTTCTTGTATGTACTTCTCTTCCAGGAACAGAATATGTTCACAACCTGTAATAAGTCTATTTCACAGACAACATATTTTTAGTCAGATAGCCTACTCCCCAATAGTGAAAAACAATCCTTCATTTACACATACAGTTAGGTCCATAAATAGGACAGAGACAACTTTTTTCTAATTTTGGTTCTATACATTACCATAATGAATTTTAAATGAAACAACTCAGATGCAGTTGAAGTGCAGACTTTCAGCTTTAATTCAGTGGGGTGAACAAAATGATTGCATAAAAATGTGAGGGAACTAAAGTATTTTTTTAACACAATCCCTTCATTTCAGGGGCTCAAAAGTAATTGGAGAAATTAAATAACTAGAAATAAAATGTTCATTTCTAATACTTGGTTGAAAACCCTTTGCTGGCAATGACAGCCTGAAGTCTTAAATTCATGGACATCACCAGATGCTGGGTTTCCTCCTTTTTAATGCTCTGCCAGGCCTTTACTGCAGAGGCTTTCAGTTGCTGTTTGTTTGTGGGCCTTTCTGTCCGAAGTTTAGTCTTCAACAAGTGAAATACATGCTTAGTTGGGTTAAGATCAGGTGACTGACTTGGCTATTCAAGAGTTTTCCGCTTCTTTGCTTTAATAAACTCCTGGGTTGCTTTGGCTGTATGTTTTGGGTCACTGTCCATCTGTATCATGAAACGCCGCCCAATCAATTTGACTTTTAGCAGACAGTATGTCTCTGAACTCCTCAGAATTCATTCGGCTGCTTCTGTCCTGTGTCACATCATCAATAAACACTTGTGTCCCAGTGCCACTGGCAGCCATGCACGCCCAAGCCATCACACTGCCTCCACCGTGTTTTACAGATGATGTGGTATGCTTTGGATAATGAGCTGTTCCACGCCTTCTCCATACTTTTTTTGCCATCATTCTGGTAGAGGTTGATCTTGGTTTCATCTGTCCAAAGAATGTTTTTCCAGAAGTGCGCTGGCTTTTTTAGATGTTCTTTAGCAAAGTCCAATCTAACCTTTCTATTCTTGAGGCTTATAAGTGGCTTGCACCTTGCAGTGCACCCTCTGTATTTACTTCCATGCAGTCTTCTCTTTATGGTAGACTTGGATATCGATACGCCTACCCCCTGGAGAGTGTTGTCCACTTGGTTGGCTGTTGTGAAGGGGTTTCTCTTCACCATGGAAATGATTCTGCGATCATCCACCACTGTTTTTCCGTGGACATCCAGGTCTTTTTGCGTTGCTGAGTTCACCAATGCTTGCTTTCTTTCTCAGGATGTACCAAACTGTAGATTTTGCCACTCATTAATTTTGTAGCAATTTCTTGGATGTTTTTTTTTCTGTTTTCGCAGCTTAAAGATGGCTACTTTCACCTGCATGGAGAGCTCCTTTGACCGCATGTTGTTCACAGCAAAATCTTCCTCATGCAAGCACCACACCTCAAATCAACTCCAGGCCTTTTATCTGCTTAATTGATAATGACATAATGACGGACTTTCCCACACCTGCCCATGAAATAGCCTTTGAGTCAATTGTCCAGTTACTTTTGAGCCCCTGAAATAAAGGGATTGTGTTAAAAAAATGCTTTAGTTGCCTCACGTTTTTATGCAATCGTTTTGTTCACCCCACTGAATTAAAGCTGAAAGTCTGCACTTCAACTGCATCGGAGTTGTTTCATTTAAAATTCATTGTGGTAATGTACAGAACCAAAATTAGAAAAAAGTTGTCTATGTCCAAATATTTATGGACCTAACTGTATAGCCTGTTCTCTCTTTTCTCTAGGACTAGTTTTCATGTACAGTGACTCTAAAGTTTAAAGTTCTGTTGACATGGAAGGTGGCAGTTGAAGGCAGAGGTATGTTTAATGAAGAAATTAATTTCAGTTGTCCATGTGCACAAACTGACATAATTGAAAGGAAAGCAGAGAAGTGTGCAGTTTCAACTGTGGTTACTATTCTGTGTGTTTCAGAGATTGAGGTTGTGGGAATTTTGTGAAGGACAAAACTTACTGAAATCATTCAATGTTTGTAAAAAATATTATAAACCATCCCCTCTCTAGGTGCTGAGAAGGGCTGAAACACATATTGTCACTTCAGTAAAACCTCCTCAGTCAAACCTTATAGTTTTAAATTATAACACAGTATTTCAGAACTTACATTAAAGCAGTAGCACAGGTAACTTAATAGTTAGTTATATAAAGTCATTACAGATCAAGTAATAAAGAGAGATACATTCAATGTACTAATACATACTCACCCACCAAAGACTTAACGCTCCCATCTAAGTAAATGTAAAATTTGCTTGCACATACATCTCGCTATACCTCTGGCACTACACTCAGAGCAGTTCCACTAGTGAGACAGGTATGAACAGAAAGACTGACATGAGATATGAATCAAGGCATTGGCCTTTTGACTCAAAAGAGAAATTTGTCTGGTTATATCTGCTGTTTTTTATTTTTACTCCTTTTTTCAGGTAAACCTACCATATATATGAAAATCTAATAATCATAGCATCCAGGAGTCCATTAAACATAATTCAGGCCAAGGCTGTCTGATCAATAAATTTCATAAAATAAAAAGCAATTTCAACCATGCAGGATTATATTTTTGGTAAAGATGCCAGGCATTTGAAAGCACCATACCAGTGGTGTCTAAATCAATTTATTTTGTTACAAAATAGAAATGTGTTTAATATTAGCTTTATTTTATCAGACCGTTATATTGAAATGTTTAATATAACCATAATGCAACTATTTATGTTTTTATAAACTTTTTGGTCTTTTTTCAAACATACATGAATATTTCTAGTTTTCATAAAATACTCAGAACTGTCAATATTCATATAGGAGTCCAATAATCATGTGGTGTGATACAAGTTAAATATGTAAAAACAAAAAAAAAATAGGCAATATTAATTACACACTGAAAGATACAAATAATGTTAAAAGCACAACATCCTGCTCTTTGAGATGGGGATGCGGGTATAAAGCTAAAGGGGATGAGCAAACAAGGGAGGAAGACACTATCAAAATATTTAGGAGAATGTGATATCCTTTGTTAATGGAAGGTCATTGCATCCTGAGTGCCTCATTGTACTTGTCATTTTCATCATCAGTGGAGTCTGAGGAACAATGAGGAGAAGGAAGAGAGTTTTTGCCATTCCAGAGATGGAAAGTTCTTGTGAAAAAGTGTTTTTCAGGGATTTTCTAAGAAATTGCACTTTTTAACCATCAATATCCACTATGAAGACTTGGTGGGTAGCAGAATAAGTTTGCTGTAAGGTTTTCATTGCAGGGAATAAAATATTTTACAGAGATAAAACATCCGTGGTGAAGATAAAAAATCTCTGAGACTGATATCTGTTGAACAACTGGAAAGTGTTATTGCTTTTTATAAATGAAGGGGGATCATCAACAGGTGGTGTTAGTAAGGTGTTAAAGTTGAACTAACAGTAGTGAAACACATATACATGCAGAAAGTATGTGGCAGCGAGAATTGTCCGTTGATTGTAGGAGTAATATAGAACTGTAAAGTGTCAAATCATGCAGAAAAAAATTGATGAGAGGGTCTCGGGTATGGCTCTAAAATTGAATCCCTTGGTGAGGAAAAATCACAAATCTTGTGAAAGATCGATAGG
Organism: Polypterus bichir lapradei; assembly: GCA_026402145.1. NCBI lineage: Eukaryota > Metazoa > Chordata > Cladistia > Polypteriformes > Polypteridae > Polypterus > Polypterus bichir. The sequence goes on along the minus strand of JANRMT010062854.1, from coordinate 111,335,577 downwards.
TATAGTACCTACAACATTACTGTCAGTAGAAACTTGATTTGTTAGTGCCATTGTAGCATCTTGTCCTTACTGTTGCTTAGAGTATTATGGGGCTGGGAATTTGCTGAACGGATAGGGTTTTCAATAATTTAAAAGTGTTTTGGTTTAATACAATTTGGTAAAACCATCAAATTCATAATAAAGAGAATTATGACTTTTTTGTATGCTTTCTGGTACATTTTAGTTGTGAAAAAAATTTGTGTTCAGAAGAAATCCTATGATGATGAACATGTATTTATACCATGTAGAGAAGAAAAAAAGGAAAAGGTCCTGGCACAAATACCTGTACAGAGGCATAATCCAGCTTTAATGAGCTAAGAGGAAAAAAACCCTAAGAGAGAGAGAGAGTCTGTGAAAATGTTTACAAGAAGGCCCAGTAGTTCACAGCAATTCCTGAAGGACTTTGAAGTACTGTCGCTACCTTAATATGCATGTGTGTTAAATTAATACCTTACCAGGTTTGTCTCCTCTCACAGTTTCTTCACCCTCTTGCACTTGTCGTTCTTCTTTGCTTACTCTGTCAGGCACAAACCTGATTAAAGATAAACAGAAAAAACAGTATTTAGCTTTTTATTTTCCTGCCAGTTTCCTACTATTGTATAGTTCTTTAATTAAGTACACTTATTTTACATCATAAAGCTTAAAGTTAGTTATAGAAGCTTATTAGTATTAGTGTGAATACTAATATTTCATATATGCAGGAAACAGCAATCTTAAATGCATTTTCTAATACACATTGTAGTAATAAGTAGAATTTGTTGTGTTTAAAAAGCAAAAAAAGGAGAGTGCAGGCAGAATTAATGCCTTTTTTAGGATCATACATTAAACAGAAAGTAGGGATTAAATTTGCAGTCTTGACGTTTGAAGTCTGTTTCATTAACAACTAGGCTTCAGTGCCTGATCATGAGTGACGAGATCTTTAAAAGCCAGAATAACAACATACAGTAAGCAAGCAAATCCAATATAATTTGGAGTGTTTGGTTTTCAACCTTTCTGTAATTGAATGTTTTCCTGTTTATGTAGCAAGTCCTTATGGATGTCCTCATCTTTACATCATAAGGATCTCTCTTTGATGTATTTAATATTATCTGAAACCATTTGAGTTGAAGCAAAGTAAGAACATGGAAACCTTTTATTTGTGTAACATTCTGGGCTGAAAGAAGCGTCACTTTTTAATTTGTATGTCTGCAGCTCTCCTAACTGCTAAATTTGTTCCAAATTTAATTTCTAAAGTTTAATTTCTAAGTTAATTAATTAAGACATAGATGTCTAATCTTGGTTCTTATTGAATAGAATTTAGCCACATTTCAGTATTTCATTAATTTTTGTAAGAATATTAAATTTTGTTAAACCTTTCAGTACATTGGTGTCTATAATTTGCATTTTTGTACATGTTCATTTAAAATGGCACTTTATTTTACCTCCTTTATTGCTTTTAGATAATGTTCATTTAAAGTTCCAACCAGGCATTGTTATTTGTACCGGTATGTCCCAGGAAAATTTATTTAGGTGAAATTTCAAGTTTTTGACCCATTTACAATTTAGGCTGCTCAAATTATTGTGAAAGAATATAGAAGTAGACTACTGGATCATCTATTCATATGTATAAATCACATATATCTTGTTTCTTTAAAAATTTAATCAGTGCTAAATAAACATTCAAGGAAAGAGTTTGGCTATAGTGTGATATGCCCTCAGATTAACAGATTCATTGAAATAAACCTTCTAGGGTCTACTTGAACTTGAGTTAAACAAAAATCTTTTTTTTTTTTCTTTCTTGTTTAACTGTTTTATGATTTTTGATACAAATTAGCAGTTCATGTGTGTTTCAGGTGTGGCAATCATGTTTTCCTCATTTAATGTTTAGTTTATGGCAAAGTATAATAAATTTAAATGTGTATAATCCATCCCTATTGGCAGGCAATCAGCATTGTAATTTTTTATTAAACATTAAAATAGTTTAGTCTGCTTGCTTTAAAAGATTTCCATCTTTTTTATCTTTCTTTATATGTAATGCTTTGAACTTCTCCATACTAAGCTCGGTCGGTATAAATGGTTATGCAAACATTGCCTCTCTCTTTTCATAGACTTTAGCCCTTCTGGAGGAGGAAGATGATATCAACCAAATTACAGATTATTTCTCCTATGAACATTTTTATGTGATCTATTGTAAATTCTGGGAACTGGACACTGACCACGACCTTTTCATTGACCAGAAAGACCTGGCAAGATACAATGATCATGGTAAGTGAAAAACAGAGCCTGGGCATCATAAAGGGGCAATTAGATGGGGTAGGAATGAGTGGCAGAAAAGCATTTTATGTTTTCAGAATGAATTAAATGTAATCGCTTTTAAGGAATTCTTACTTTGTTGAGATGAGCTATGTTGTGCCTGGAGACACAAAATGTGCTCAGTTGGTTATTTTTTTTAGTATGCTAAGGAAAAAGTGACCCAGAGATCAACTTCAAAAATAATCTAAATAGTAACAGCACAGTTTCAAACCCACTTACTCTAGTTCAGATTTGTGATAGATGAGACAATATCCCAGCAGCATCAGAAATCAACCGCAGACTGGGTGCCAGTCCATTGCAGGTCCCACTCAAGCACATCCCCACCCGGAAGCAATTTACACGTAACACACATCTTTGTGATTTGAACAGTAAAGTAGAAGCCACAGAGGAAAAAAAAAAACATGTAAATGTTGCTGGGATGGTGACAAAGTATGGGATTCAGACACGAGATAGTGGATTTGTGAGGCAGCAGTGTTCATCACTTTGCCAACCCATGTAGATATTTGACTGAAGGATTCACTCTTCCATGCACTTACCAGAAAATGAATAAATTGAACTTGCCTCATTGTCACCCGTAGTCTGGTGCATTTTAGGTTTGCTTTTTTGAACCAACATGTTCACCTTCAATATGCCTAACAATTGTACTTCTGCACAGCTCAGGATTAAGGATTGCCCAGCAGCAGGTAATTCAGTCTTGTTTTCATAAACCACATCTTCCTCTACATATTATTTCATTTAAATGCATAAGCTTTGTTTATTACCATCATGATAATGAAAATTGAAAGCAGCTAGAAAACATATTTAGCAAAGTCTGTCGGTACCAAAGCAAAGCAATAAAAGAGGGTGTTAGTGTTCTGTTGTACAAATAATGGACCTGTGATTATGTTTTGTTTCAGCCTGGAAATTATTAAATAATTCTTTATTGTCACACATGCGATTAAAAGTGGATCTTTCAGTGTCAGAAAGAGCTTACATCATTTTATAAGAACGTCTGATCACTGGAGAAAACTTTGATCATCAAGTGCAGTAGAGCACACTGAGCATTTGTAACAATGCAAAAAGCAGCAGATTAAACAAGAATGAAAAAAGTGTCGTGCTCAGTTTTTCAATGCTAAGGAAACCGTGGATTGTGTTTACAAGGGCATCCCTGGAAACGCATTTACAGATGCCCCCAATTTAGGATTTAATGCATTAGATGTAGCAGATTTAGAAAACAACTGACACTATTACATTCATGTTTACTGGACCTTATAATATAAATGTTTAAAACTGAGAAGTGAGTCATACATTATACACTACAGTAATTTTATGTGAAAATAATGGAAAAATAAAATTGTAGAAATTCCCTAATTCTTTGCGTTTAGAGCTATCCTTATTTTTAATTTCCAAGCACCAAAATTAAAGTGTCAGCATTGTTCTTTCACTGTGCTTGCTCTTCAACTGTGGCTTAACCAGGGGCTCTCGAACATTAAGGGCTGAAAGCCTGAGGTCAGGGGCTAAAGCCCTGAAGCCCCCACTGACAACACCACTATAGTTTAATGGAACTTTTCAGCCCTGAAATCTGCATTTGTTGATTTGCTGTGACTGACTAATTGCAAAATGCAGTTTTTCATTGCTAAAACAAAATTTAAATAATATCACCTTATTTGACTGATTTCAATGCATTTACATATTTTAAAAGCTAAAACACTTTTAAAAGGACATGTTTTCTCTATCAGACCATTGTATATGCAGGAAGAAGAAAGCTGAAAACTTATTTGCATACAGTGTCATTATTTTTTAATTGTTCTCTTTCTCTTTTAGCTTTATCAAACAGAATTATAGAGAGAATATTCTCTGGGGCTGTCACAAGGTACACCGTTTTCTGTTTTGTCACATATTAGTTGTATAGATGCTTCTTAGTTATTAATGTTTATCAGCTTGATTGCAAAGTATATCAGCATTAAATCAATTGTAATAAGCAGATTTCACAAAAGTTGTCATTTGTAATGGAGTTCATGGTACTCTTATGCCAGAGATAAGGACCAACCAGAATAATCTGGTCAATGTCTCCAGGATAGCCTAGTTTGTTGTAAATTTTTAAACTCTCTTCTTAGGAATGATGGAGAATTGGATACCATCTTTTTCCTTTTAACATTTAGTAAGAGTTTTGCAAGAAGGTATAGTTTAACACAGCAGTTTTATTTGACAGGGGCAACTCTGCACAGAAAGAAGGTCGCATGAGTTATGCAGATTTTGTGTGGTACCTGATCTCCGAAGAGGATAAGAAGAACGCTACAAGGTATTCATTTATATGCTTCTGTTGTGCAAAATTAACAGTAAACTCAGATGTCATAAATTATGGTGCATAAAATGTGGGATTATCATCTTGGGGGTAGATATTAGGGTATCTATCCACAAAATACTCTTATTTAAGGAATGACTACCTGTATCTGGGACTGATGTATTGCTATCTGAATGACCAGAGCAAAGTTTTGAGCAGTCCAGCAGACTCTGCTGTCCATTTTGTTTTTTGTAGTGCTGAATACTGGTTCCGGTGTATGGACCTGGATGGGGATGGAGTGCTGTCCATGTATGAACTAGAGTACTTTTATGAAGAACAGTGTGAGCGAATGGAAGGAATGGGCATTGAGCCTCTACAATTTCATGACCTTCTATGTCAAATGCTTGACCTAGTAAAGCCAGAATGCAAGGGTAAGGCCTGTCTTTTCCTGATATTGTGCTTGATTTATTATTTTGTGTCTGCATACTGTAATATTCAAACTTCGTAATCAGATAGAAAAGATTTGGCAGTTGAGAGTGTCATGATTCAGTTCAGTTCAGTTAAGTCTTACTATGATTACTTTCACTAATAAGCTGAATATTCTATACAAAAATAAGAAAAAAGAAAGGCAAAATCAATACAAAACATAATATTGAAACATAAACAAAGAAATATCATGTAATATAAACAAGAATACACATATATACAGCGTGATTTTAAGTTCCAGTTCCAGCTCTCCCAGATCAATCATATAATGAAATGGATAGAATACAAATATGAAATGTAACATGAAGCATCTACCACAAAGCCCTCTACAGGAATAGCAGTTGTTCCAGGTTACTGTTAAGGGGGACAGTGTCATTTAAAAAATTACTTAGGCAGACAAACATTTTGATAAGGAAGGTGATCCTGAAGCTACCGAGCTTCCCAGTCTTAGTCCTAAACCTGCCAAACTCTGAGCCTGAGCCTGCAAAAAACTGTGTCTTTAACTGGTAACATACAACTGCATATGAACTAAAATATGGAGGGGTGAATAAAGTATAACTCAGTTGAAGAGCTGGAGAAAGTCTGTAAATGAGGGAAGCCACCACTTTCCATGCCAGTTGCCAAGTTTGCTAATAGCTTATCCGTTTGTTTCACTGAAGCCTTAGTACTCTGTTCAACAGAAAGGGTGTTTCTGGCTTTCTGTTTACACTCCAGTGTTTGCTCTATTTCATTAACCCTAAGGCTTGAAATCTTTAGTTTCAATTCTGCTGTTGCCTTAGGGTTTTTTTTTAGGTTATTCTTCTTTGATTCTAGCTTGCCCACCTTTTTGTTGTTTTGTTATTTGGTGAATTGGCAAAAACAAAGTGTTTGCTTCAGTTACACTTCAGTCTTGGGCCACCTCATAGCTTTGCAGTCCCAAAGTGATTCAAATCTTTGAAAGTATATTATGAGCAATATTAGTTTTGCCAGCTGTTTTTCATTTAGCATTTGGAACATTAGAACAATCTAGATGAGAACAGGCCATTCAACCCAACAAAGTTCGTCAGTCCTATCCACTTAATTATTCTAAAATAACATCAAGTCGAGTTTGAAAGTTCCTAAAGTCAACCACACTACTGGTAGTCTCAATGTAAAGAAAAACTTACTCATGTTTGTGTGAAATTTACCCTTAGAAAGTTTCCAACTGTGTCTCCTTATTCTCGATTTCTCTATCCACTGTGCTAGTTCCCTTCCTCATTTTAAACATTTTAGTCATGTCTCCTTTTAATATCCTTTTGCTTAAACTGAAAAGGCTTAACTCTTTCAATCTTTTCTCATAATTCATCCCCTGCAGTCATGGAATCAGCCCAGTTGCTCTAATCTGGACTTTTTTCTATATTGTCTTCTTCTATGCTGCACATTATTTTAGAGTTAGTTACATTTTATTTCAATTTACTAAAAGCAAAGATGCCTAAATTGCAGTTTAGTTGACAAAAAAAACCCTATTTTAGTCAAATTTGACCCTATACATACTTGTTTTTTATTTTAGTTCTAGATGTACTTTTAATTATTTATTTAGTTATTTTCTGAATTCAATTCTCCCAGTTCAGCATCCTGAGGTGCCGGTCCCAGCAGTTTTGGCACACAACAGAAGCCAGCCCTGGACACATGAGCCTGAATCAATGCATGGTCATGAACACAGCCATATCCCCCACACTGAGGGATTTTAGGCACACCAGTTAACACATCTTTAGAATGGGGGAGACCAGAGCTCACAAAAGGAATCCACATGCAGGGGAGGAATGTGCAGCCTTCTTGGCTATGTGGAATAGAATGGACCTCAGAGCTGGTCTGCTGTCTAACCGCTGCATATCTGGGACACTTGCAAGTAGAGATCATAAGATATCAGTGAGAAGTAGTGATGTAGTAGGTTGTGAAGACGTAACCACAAAGTTACTAGTGTGTTTGTAACGAGAGATCTTGCATGAATATGAACTACCTGATTCATCGTAACTATGGAGTTCTTTCCTTATTTTTTCAATGTCATATTTTCATCGTAATTTTAGCGGAGTTGATTTAATACTACAGCAGTGAAATGTTTCTTGCATTTAATGTGGCTTATATTAACATAACCTTTTTTTTTTTTTGAAGGCAAAATCTTTCTCAGAGATCTGAAGAGATGCAGAATGGCTCACATATTCTATGACACATTCTTCAACCTAGAAAAGTACCTTGACCATGAACAGAGAGATCCCTTTGCAGTGCAAAAGGTACGTCTGCAGTCTTATAAATAAGGCTTTATATTATATTATAAATATAACCGATCAGGTGCTACATAGATGGATGTGCAAGTGTGAAAGATGTTGGTGTTCAGGCTTCAATGTTTCAAACAGAACTCAAAAAGAACGAGTCTCTAAGTTGAGCTGAACCATTGACTGCTCATTAATGAAAGTGGAAAATTGAAGAAAATGCTTTTGTCTGTTTTTCACAATGCGAACACTGTTTTATTTGTGCCCTAATGATGCCCTGAATGTATAGGTTTAACAAGACAATATTGTTGTGTATGGAGTACAGTAAAATTATTTCTTACTCATGCAACACATTATCAACCTCCAGTGCTGTGAGTAGAACTACCTTACCTTTAAATGTTGACTCCATTGCCTGAAAAAAATCAGAAGAAAGTTTACAGCATCATCTGCCATTAGGGGACATGTCAGCATTCATTCAAATGGGTTACAATTATAAATCTGAAAGTGTTATGATGAAAAATATAAGTAAATTGTCTAATTATAATGCAAATACCATTATTAGCATTTTTAGAATTTGAACATTTGACCAAAGCATACTTGCAAAAAAGAGGCATGACGTGAGAGATAAACATGCTTAGTATCTGCTTGTGTCTACAAAACTGGGAATGCTTAAGAAGTAAAAAGGACGGCAACCAAAGCAGATCTTAAATTTTCAACCTATAATGTTTACCATTTTTATTATTTAAAATTGTAAAGATTATGTAGTAAAATATCAGTCCAAAGAAAGATAATCTTCACTCTGTTAATTTATTAATGTGTTTTTGTTTCAATTTGGTTTATTTTTTTTATGTATTTTTATACTGGAATTATTCTATTATTGAAATGAATATTTTATACTGAACTTATTATGTGCCATCATCTTTTGAAAGTATTATCCACCTTAATAAAAGGACATGTGTCTGTGTATCTGTGTGTCTGTCCAGCTGCCATGTCATTTCAACAGATGGCGCATCAGAAACGTTAACACTGCTTTTATGAATGCCATACCAAATGGCAGTTAACAGAGACATATACATTGCATTTGTCACTTCAACAGATGGTGCATCATAAACATTAACACTGCTTTTATAAATCCCATATCAAATGGCATGTAACAAACATGTGCATTATAATTGTTATTTCAGCCGATAACACATCGCAAACATTTTTAATAATGCATTTTATTACTATAAATGTTTGTGATGTACCATTTGCTGCGACAAATGCAATGCATTTTATTGCTACATGCATTAGAAACTACATTCCAACAGATGGTGCACTGCATACCATAAGGCTGAAGTCTGTGTTGATTACTTACATTTCAACCTGTCTTAGACAGGGAGCACAGCTAATCTATATACAGTATATAAAAGTCAATGTATGTATGTATGTATGTATGTTTCAGCATCACATCTGAACGGCTGGAGCGATTTTTATGAAACTTGGTACACATATTCCTCATTGGTCGACTAAAAATACTGTAGGGTGAAATCAACCCTAACCCACCACCTTCTGGGTAGGGTGGGGGGTGATCTTGCGGTCTTGTATGCATGTTATCATCCAGTTGGCACTCGGAATAACCACCAGACAGCGAACTGGAGGCGACTGCCAGCATTCTTTATGTTTGAGCACCACCACCCCCTGTTGCTTTTGAAATTAAATAGACTTGGCTGGCTCCGAGAGTCAACTGGATGATGACATGCATACAAGACCACAAAAAAAACACATTAGTGAATCTTCATTATTTGTTAATGTATTTTTATTTTTAAAGTTGTGTTTTTTAAATTATATTTTTCTCACACAATTAAAAAAAAAAACTTCATTTTTCTCCTGGGTAACGTTGGGTATTTCAGCTAGTAAAGAAATAAATGGGAAGAAGTGCAAGCAACATAGTACCATTGGTGATGGATTTGTCACTCATATTTATGGTTTCACTGGTGCTTTACAGATAACACTACTCTTGGATAAGATTTTCCCAGCATGCAGTTCAGAATCCTCACATAGCCTCTACTTGTAGGAGTGAGAACACAAACTTTCTGATGATAGTTAGTGAACAAAGCTGCTCATCCTTATGGAACATGTTAACGTGACAAAGACGTGTACACCAGGACCAGCTTACTTGCATATGAGCAGGATATCTCGAGCTGGACGGAACAATGGCAGTTAAACCTTAGGGACAGATTCTGTTAGTAATTCATACATGAGCCTTATTGCCCCACTCCACTGCCTAAGAGCAGCTAATGCTAAGAAGAAATGCTAGAATGAGAAGTTGATAAAAAACTTTAAAACTTATAAATGAAATATAAGAACATGCAATGTTTATATATTTAAGTAATTTTCTTCAGTTTAGTTTCTAACCTACTTTCTAACCCCTCCAGTCCAACTTACTGTCTCAGGAAGTTGATGCTTAACTCAACAGCATCAGACACGAGGAAGCAGCAAGTCTGGCACGGGATCCCAGCCACTCTCAGGGCACACTGACATTTTTGCTATAAATTTCCTCCCATTGTCTCCAGCTTAGAAATGCATGCAAAGAATTTGACTCACTATTAAATTTGGCAAAAAAAAAAAAGTTTTCTTTCCTGCCCCCCACAGGACATTGAAAATGATGGCCCAGAACCTTCTGACTGGGACAAGTATGCGGCTGAGGAGTATGAAATTCTGGTGGGCGAAGAAGCTGCCAACGAGCAGTTACAGGAGGGGTGAGTCTTCATGGTATCTCCCAGGGATTGGTCCACAGTTCTAGTGTGGCCTGGGATGCCATGTTTGTGAAGTATGCTGATCCTTGTTACGTCTGTGTAGATTTTCTTGCTTGTTTGCCCATTTCATCCATAATCACAGTATAAGTGATGTACTGTTTGTCTCAAAACAAGCCATTGCTGTAACACCAGCCCAGCTGAGGCCACACAATGGTCTGTTTTCTCTGGCTGTTGAGAAGCTTGCGGGTTTCCTGTAGGATTCCTTCCACCTCCTGTAGACGAAAGATATAGGGTTGAGTTGAGGAGCAGTTGGTGAAGTCTGGGTCTGTGCATGAGTGTTCCTTCTGATAGACTGATACTCCATTGTGGTTAGGCCGTAGAACTGTAGAAATATTCTAACAGAAAATAGGAGCCTAAATGAAATTGCTGAAGATGTTAATAAAGCATGGCAGAAGCAAGGGCACTACCAAGATGGCAAAGTTCTCTAACAAGGCACCATAAAAGAGGGTTCTAGTGCATACTACAAGTGTTGTGAAACAGGAGCCGCTAAAGTGGTGTAGACGCAGTCATGCGTGGCACCCCAGAGTTGTAGCAGCCAAGAGCACCAGTGTGACTGAGAAAATGAGGACAGGCAACTCAGCAGACACTAAGAGGCTTGATCCTGTACTTGGAGAGAGACACGGAGGACCTGGAAGCATGACAGGAGGCCATAAGGACACCAGAGTTACAGGTGACTGCACGGAGTCTGTAGGTGGAGAGGCCTGGGCAGAGTTTGGCCATTTCAGGTTGAGTTTGAGGAAGAGAAGAGCTGGAGGGGAGAACAGGGCTGTGTGAGAGAGAAAAGGGAGGTGAGAGGTGGGGGGGCTTGGTGAGGTGATTTGTGGTCCGGCACCTGAACAGATGGCCCCACTAGATGACTTAAACATAAAGGTGTTTATCAAGTCCCCAGAAGGCAGCAGGCTTTCTTGCTTTGGCTTCCTCTTGTATTTTGCGTCCCCTCTTTGTGTGGCCCTCTCATCTTTCTTCACTTGGCATTCTTTTACCACCAGCTTGCTCTCCTTTCACAACACGTGCAGGCAGTGGGGCGTAGTGGTTAAGGCATTGGACTTCAGACGCCGAGGTTTACTACTTGACACCATGTGACCCTGAGCAAGTCACATCACCTGCCTGCGTTCCAAGTGGAAAAACAAAAGAAATGGAATGAATCATATCACAAATGTCACCTCGGATGAAGGCATCAGCCAAATACATACATGTAAAATGTAGTCAACATGGCATGTAGTAACAAAGCTAGTAGTAAAAGGTTTTATGTGCATGTTTTGAATTTTTTGGTTTTATTTACTGTCAATATCTTTTATTTGTTCTTTTTTTTAGTTCATTTGAAGATGATTACTAATCCGACAAACTGTCAATTCCATCAGAGAATCGGAAACGAGACACACACAATTGTCTTTTCTGATCTTCAGTCGTAGAAGAGAAGAACAGATCACACTACCTGAAAGTTAGATTTCTCAAGTTATTGCTGGTGATCATTCTCCAGTTGGACACGACCTTTTGTTTTCCATTTAAAACAAACCATATTTAAAAGGATTCCCTTACATTTCGAAAGACTGTTTTGTCCGTCTGTGTATAAAAGCTGCTTGGACTCTTACTTGCTTTTTGTTTTAGTGCAATATGTCTTAAGGCAATCAGATGATCAGTTGGGTGTATTTCTTTCTGTTGCATTGTGTGATGACATGACGATGACTTTGATCTCCTGTTGAGGAGCGCAGTACCAGATGTCCGCTGTGTTGAGAGATTCTGCCAAAAAGGAGCGTGAGAGCTCCACACTGTGGACAGTATTAGTAGTGCGGTGTTAGTCAAGCCTTGCAGCTGAGCTTCTATGCATACCAGTGTGTGTGTTTGTGTGTGTGTGTGTGTGTGTGTGCCAATCTGTGCATAAACATACACTGTATGCTCGAATTATGACATGATGGGACCCACTGCGCACAAAAAGTGTCACACAAAAGTAGCAAGTGGTGGACACACCTCTTGACAATCATATTTTAGAGCGGAAAATGTGCAACCAACTTACAGGATTTATTGATCTAGGCTGAGGTGAGCATAATATCAAATATGACTCCCCATTCTAGCACTTTTTTTTTTTTTTTGTACATAATAACTAACTGTTTATAGGAGCTGCAGGTTCTCTTCTCTTGCTTTGTGTGTCCCAGTGTTGTTGTTGCTGTTAATATCCTCCCGTAAGCAATAAAGCTTCATCCTCCAATTATAACGTGGCTGAAATGCTGCTGAGCTCTACTGCAGGTATTCAGGTATTGGTGGCCATTCTGAGAAGCTTGGCAGTGCCTTTGGTTTGCCCTCTCACTATTGCAGATGGTCTGTGGTGCTGTCAATTCATGTGGACTTTAGCCCAACCACTGATGGAAAGCTGGAGACCTGAGGGGCTTTTCTGGAGTCCAGTCACTCCATCAGTCCTCTCTGCCATTCACGTAATTTGATTCCTTCTGCAGTAAAATAGTTTTTTCATCTATTCTCTGAAGTAACTGAATTCTTCGATTGAAGCAGTGGCCATGCAAGTGGCTGGTGTCCATCCAGGACAGATTCCTGCCTTGAGCCCAGTGTGGCTGGGAAAGGCTTGGGCCTCCACGACTCAGCAGTATTAGACGTAGACTTGCCATGTGTATTGACTACAGTGAAATTCTGACCAACATGTTGACACTCTCGGACGCCACACTAAACGAGAACATGTTAAGACTAAATATTCAGAATTGATATGGGAAAGAGAATCCAGAACAAGCCAGCCTGACATGCAGTTGAATTTATTCTTCAGAGTGCAGAAATACAGCAGACAGAGCCGATGACGGAAGGAAGGATGTCGGAGGAGCCTGTGCAAAGCATGGCGTGAGAGAGCTGCACAGGCACTGCAAGGTCCGTCACTCCAGGAAGACGAGGCTGTCCAACGTGGGCATTCTAAAGAAGCGACGTGGAAGTGAGAATCGACCAAAAAGCAACAGAATGTTACAAGAGTGTTGCTCAGAAGGCCAGGATGCAGAGTTCAGGTAGTTCAAGAATTTGCTGAATTTCCTGGCCCTGTGTTCGCCACCATCTACAAACACCATTGTTCTCTCTATGGAATTCCAAAAAAAGGCCAGCCGAGCAGTTGCACTTCTTCTTTGTTGTTCTTATGCAATACCAAGATTGCTCTCTGTAAAGCGCCTTGATGAGTCCTCTGTCACAGTGCAACGTCGGAGAGACTCGAGGACAAGACGGCCACATGCCCAGTGTCATAGCATGATGAGCGCCATCCTGAAGCAGCTTCTTGTCCGACTCCTTCAGGAACAAGCCACACTTAGGGTCCGCTCGTTTTAGTAGGTTCTCGTTCACCATGATGATGGAGAGTGATGACACGACACGCCTGACTTAACTCTGTACACGTGACTGCTACCTCCACCAATGTTTTAGGAATGGTGGCTTCTAACGGTGCTCCAGTTTAAACCCACAGTGCACATGCGAGTGGAGAATGAGAGAAAGAAAACGGAGGATGGCATGTTGGTGGCCCTGTGAGCAGCGTCTTCCATACTTTGCAGGCCTGTAGTTGAGCCGCCAGATGTGTTGACCTCAGCGTTAACACTTCTTTCTTTTTCTTTTTTTTTTTTTTAACACGTCCTCCCATTCATCTGAACCCTAAACTACACCGAGGGGGCGACTCGTGATGCCTTCTGCTTGTGGCAGTGATGCCTTTTGTACAACACGCCATTGCTCCACACATTTCAGAGACTTGCCGGTCTCGCCATCAGAACTGAGGACAAACGCCAAGAGGCCAATAGGGGCGTCCGGCTCACTTGATTGGCTAAGCTGACTTGTGAAAGGCCGTCAGGTGTCTGCTGCAGCCACGCGTCACCTTCTTCAGCGTCTGCTGTCATGTCATTGTAGATAAACACTTTTGTAAGTAGTGTAAAAAGGCCAAATGTGCTAAGCTACAATCTGTATTGTAAAATGTGCCAGAAGTAGGCGACATTATCGGAGAGAAATTGCTTTAGATGTTATTTTTTCCCTCATTTTATTTTATTTTTTTTTTTACTGCTGCTGAGTGGCAGGGTTTTTAAAAACGGAATAAAGTTAATTTTCTGACAGTGTCAGGGTGTAACACGGGGTAGGGGCTCATGGGGTGGGCGGCATTGGAATCGTGCTGTGTGTCAACGACGACGATGACAATCAACTGGATGTTTCAATTGAATTTACTGTAGAAGCAGCGTTTGCGTTCATTCTTCTTCTAGCAATAACCCAAGTGTACTGGGGAGCGCGGTCCCAAATGCAATGTGAGCAAACGCCTGAATGAAGACTTGACCTGAAAACTGCCATTTGTACTCCAGGATTTTTTCTATAAGCTCTATGCAAATGGGATTGTTTGGTGAGAAGCGAGCGGTGTGCCGACTACAAGTTGCATTTTTATTGACTGAAGTTGTAAACATTTTGCCTTCCGGATTAATTCTCTTAGTAGTGCGTAACACACGTTTGAGTTGAAAATGGTGAGACGTTTTTGACGCATTTAATTTACCAGGTGTATGTTTTGCTGACGCTATGACAAAACCGGTACGGACCCCTCGGGGTGGGGTATTGAATTAATTCCCGGTTTAGCATGGCAGTATTCTTTTTTTTTTTTTTTTTTTTTGCTTTGTTTTTATGGAATTTAAATAAAGAATTTTAACGTTATGTGTGTTTGTGTCCATTTACTTTTATTTTACCACAAACTTAAAATGGGTTAATGAAGGGATGAGAATGTGAAGTTCTGGCCACACAAACATTTTCAGAGGGTAACCACCTGAGCCTTCCAGTCTGTGCAAAATCCAAGCCAAATCAAACTATAAATACAATCAACAATTTCAATTTGTACAAATTCTATTACAGCAGCCAGCAGCCCACATAACTGTGGGTGGACATTGAGGTTCGCTGCCTGACTTGTACCCTGCACTGCCTTCTGCTGGGCTGAACTTAGGTTATATGGCGCCCTGATGTGTGGAGTCCAAGCCCAAGGAGGTTCTGCTCAGGCTTTATAATGCACTGGTGAGGCCTCATCTTGAGTACTGTGTGCAGTTTTGGTCTCCAGGCTACAAAAAGGGCATAGCAGCGCTAGAAAAGGTCCAGAGAAGAGCGACTAGGCTGATTCCAGGACTACAGGGGTTGAATTATGAGGAAAGATTAAAAGAGCTGAGCCTTTACAGTTTAAGCAAAAGAAGATTAAGAGGTGACATGATTGAAGTGTTTAAAATTATGAAGGGAATTAGTACAGTGGATCGAGACTTGTATTTTAAAATGAGTTCATCAAGAACACGGGGACACAGTTGGAAACTTGTTAAGGGGAAATTTCGCACAAACATTAGGAAGTTTTTCTTTACACAAAGAACGATAGACACTTGGAATAAGCTACCAAGTAGTGTGGTAGACAGTAAGATGTTAGGGACTTTCAAAACTCGACTTGATGTTTTCTTGGAAGAAATAAGTGGATAGGACTGGTGAGCTTTGTTGGGCTGAACGGCCTGTTCTCGTCTAGAATGTTCTAAAAACTGCACTTTGGTCACACTTGTGGAGGGTTTATCAGCTAAACAGCACCTGACCATCCATTTTTTAATTTGTCCCGTCACTATTGTGCTCCTCCACCAAATACTAAAGTCTCTTCCCGCCAGCCCTGGCCACCTTTAACTGCCATCGAACAAAACAAACACCAGGCACAGTGAGACCTGCTGGCTGTGTAGGTGCCATTCACTCCCAGCAACGGGAGCTGCCTGGCATATTTGGGTGATCGGTGCACGCAACTGAGCTTCACATGACCTCAAACCTCACTTGCTGGCTTCCATGCCATTAGGACAGCAGTCCCACCCAGGGTCTTGGGTCTGCTCACATCCCGAAGGTGTGCTGGTGAGGCCGACATGAAAGCAGCCCTGCAATGGCTTGGCATGCTTTGAAGAGTACCCAGTGGCGGCACAGTGGGCACCAGCTTAACTAGACAGGCAGGTAAGAGGAGGATTGAATGGACACCCTTGTGGACTTTCTGCCCCATTTTTGTGTTGTAACGAGACTCGCGTCATCATTGTGAAAGGGATACTAAAGTGTGAGACAACTGCCCGGGTTAATGACGCTATTACTGCCCAGATAATGTTTGGCTCCATTTAGGTTAATCGATTTAAAAAATCTCTCTGTTTCACTGTGTGTTTAAACTCCTCTTTTTTTTCTCTCTCTCATTCATAACTACATTTTACTTTATTTATCACAGCAGTCTATGAGAGGTGCTACAGAAAGATCAACTGAAAAACAGCCTGAAATTAGCCGGATGTAAACTACAGAAGAACAGATTTAACGACACACACCACTTTGGCCGGGCTCAGTCGCCACGCTGGGTCAACAGCTTTAAACGGCAATAAATGAAAGGCTTTAGGGATTCTGAAAAGGAACGAGAGCAGCCTGTAAAGCTGAACATCCATCCTTTCACGTTTTTATCATATTTCATCCAGTTGCAGGATCAGGTTGGAGGGCAGAAGCCAACCCTCTAAGGGACGCTATGGCACCACAGCCACCTGCTATCACAGCACTGGTTCTGTGTTCATAGTTTTGACTACTTTGTGCCAACGTGTACAGGGAGAACATACAAATGCCATACAGACAGAAAACAATTTTATGCCAAAAGTCAGTGCTATGACTGCACTAAAATACGAGGAGCGGTCTATCCCAGCTCCTGGAAAAAGTTAACTTTACAAAAGCCTGCTACGTGTCCAGCGTCAAACAAACTATAATCCCCTTTTAACTTCTACGGGGGGCACCACACCCCTGGGCGCCTGCTGAAGCACAATTTGAGCTGGAGGAACACGTCGCAGTAGGACCCCAGAGTACAGGCTGGGGCTACAAATCCAGTGGAGTCCATGCAGCATCCTCACGTTGCTTTTTACTTGCCGATTCTGATCGAGTCCTGAACTCGGAGGATGATTCCTGCCTTTATGGTACCACACTGCATCCTATTTACAGATGACATTCTGCACAGTGTGGCACCGCTATGGATACTATGGAAAGGGAACTGGAGGAGAGTTATGGAGGACAAAAGCCTTAAGATTAACAGAAAGAAGGGGACAAGAACAAGATGGAGACTCAAACCTCCAGATAGAAAGGATAAAAAGGAGGGAAAAGTTCAAAATATCTCAGAAAAAAAAAAAAAAAAAACAGGCTGAAGAGCTGGATTTAGAAATAAACTATAGAATGTAATCAGGTTGGGAAAAAAGGTATTGAGAGTACCACGTGACCAAAACAGTTGCCAGAGCAGCACGGGATGGATCAGAAAGCTGGGGTCTCTTATATGAAACTGTGGATTGAAGCATGAAAATACTGTGCAAGAACTGCAAAAAATAAATAAACAAGCTATCGCTACACAACTTACCTTAATAAATCACAACGTGTGCACAGGACACCACGCACACCACTGTAAATGGACTATGCTGATCAACCTCATACATAGGTAATCACGATGCTGCACAACATCATTGGCTGGCAGAGCAGATGCCCAGCTCACATATCGTGCTGTGAGCACACAAGAGCAGGAGTGACATCACAGCGTCTCTCCATTGCGCCCTGGGGGCCGCTTTTACCAGGCACACGATTGGCGTTACAATCAATAGTACAGGCCATACAAAAAATAGAGGGTCCCACCAGTTATCTTGACAACAAGCCGACCACCACACTCAAAATAAATGAGTCCCAGGCTATCAAGACACAAATTTTGCCAGTCTCATCTTGGTATCACAGATGACTTGGGCAGTAATGCAGTGTCACTGCTCACAGTTAAAAGAGGCCGTTTCATTCTCGTAGACACCCTCACTGCAATATGACCACAGTAAAGTTATTTGATTGCATTACGCAGATTACCTGTTTATGTTGGCGGCATCGTGCCATACTAAAGCTGGATGTGGACAGACGAGATTAGACAGGAGTCCCCATGGACTATGATGTTTGCTGATGACATTGTAATCTGTAGCGATAGTAGGGAGCAGGTCGAAGAGACCCTCTAGAGAAGAGAGGAACAAGACACAATACATGTGTGTAAATGAGAGGAGGTCAGTGGAATGGTGAGGATGCAGGGAGTAGAGTTGACAAAGGTAGATGAGTTTATATACTTGGGATCAGCAGTACAGAGTAATGGGGATTGTGGAAGAGAGGTGAAAAAGAGAGTGCAGGCAGGGTGGAATGGGTGGAGAAGAGTGTCAGGAGTGATTCATGACAGACGGATATCAGCAAGTGTGAAAGGGAAGGTATACAGGACGGTAGTGAGACCAGCTATGTTATACGGGCTGGAGATAGTGGCACTGACCAGAAAGCAGGTGACAGAGCTGGAGGTAGATTTGCACTGGGTGTGACGAGGATGGACAGGATTAGAAATGAGTACATTAGAGGGCCAGCTCAAGTTGGACGGTTGAGAGACAAAGTCAGAGAGGCGAGGTTGTGTTGGTTTGGACATGTGCAGAGGAGAGATGCCGAGTATATTGGGAGACGGATGCTAAGGATAGAGCTGCCAGGGAAGAGGAAAAGAGGAAGGCCTAAGCAAAGGTTTATAGATGTGGTGAGCGGAGACATGCAGGTGATGGGTGTAACAGAACAAGATGCAGAGGACAGAAAGACATGGAAGAAGATCCGCTGTGGCGACCCCTAACGGGAGCAGCCGAAAGAAGAAGGTGCCTTACCAGAAGAGAAGAGCACAGCAGGCATGAGACAATCTGACCTGCCAACCAGTTCCCTGAGAAGTGACAACAGGTAGCCAATATAAACTGAAGAAAAACTTTTAAGTTCTTCAGTGCAATGGCCATCATATTCATCACTTTTGAGGTTTGTCATGTCAGCACACATCATAATAATATGAACTGTTATGCGTACAACTTACCTGTGTTTAACTGCTTTATCAAGGGTGTCATCATTTTCAAGTTTTTCCAAAACTTTGCATACATATTGGTCAGAGGTGTCATCATGTTTTATAAATCTGACCACTGGGCAGGTAAAAAATGTACATTAAATAAATAAATTAATATAAATACAGAGGCCAAATGCTACAGCAGTGAGGGTGCAGAGATGCACATGTGGAGTAACAAAGATCAGGAAAAGAGAGAAACAGAGGCAACACTTCAAGTTCAGGAAATCTCAAAGAAAACACTAGAAAAGAAGGCTTACGTGGTGTGGGTATGGCATGAGGAGATAAGTAAACAATGGGGCGAGAAGAACCACCATGAATATTGGAGGGATTCAGATAGCGAAAGGGGATGGACTGCATGAAGAAAGAGGTGCCAGGCAAGGAAATATTTCAACAGAGGAGAATGGAGGAGGCTGGTCTAATACGGTGACCCACACAAAAGTGTGAAAAGCTTTAGCAGATGGAGGAGGAGGATGTACCACGTTAGTCATTATGGATGTAATGAGAAATGAAGCAAAATTACGCCTTTCATTGGCTAACTAAAAAAATGACAATATGCAAGCTTTCAAAGCAACTGAGGCAAGTGAACTAACTGACCACTTTGATTAGTCAGACCTCTCAATTAGACAGGAGATTCGGAGTACTGGGAGATATTTGTTGTTCTCCAGTATGACCAGTGATTCTCTTTTGAAGGACAGCACAGTGCACAGTACACAGTAGTTAGTGTTTCTGCAGTTTGCACACTCTCCCTCCTTCTTTCTTTCAGGCACACCACATCCACCTCTTGTGATGTGGCCCTGTGCTGGACTAATGCCCTCCTCCCGTCTGGTTCCTGTTCTGCTTACAGCCCTAAAAAGGATGAAGAACTTCTGGAGATGGGCGAGTGTTTCTTTTGATTATGTTCTGCCCTTGAGCCACCACCTTGGTCTTTCTAGTTACTACTGGCCATACACAGTGTGGTTGTGTGCTGGGCAGTGGAGTGGTGCCAGCCCCTCTTGGGCACTGTTCCCCATATGATGGACTGGCATCTCACTCTGGTTGGTCCCCATTTTGTAATCACACAATCCTGTATTGGGTTTTCAGAAAACACATCAATAGACCAACATCTTTCATCAGAATGACAAAAGTTTTAAAAAAAATACATAACCTGGATGAAATAAAAACCAGCAGTTGCCAAATTGCTACCAGACTGCTTTCAAGTTCCTTAGCAGGAGAATTTAAAGAAAAGGTTGACAAGAAATCCCAGTGCCTGGACAGAAAAGTTCCAAAGGTAAAAACCCGGCAGGTTACCGTAATGTCAGAGGTGTCAGTAAATCACAACAATATTCAGTTACACAAAGGCAAAACCCTCAGTAGCAGCAGCTTGGCACCATGGTGGCATAGCAGCGCTTTTCCGAGACTTGGTTAGCTTAGAGCCCCAACAATGTAGTTGCTAATTCTTAAAAAGAAAAAAATATATACTGTATATGTACATATTTAAATAAAAAAAGGCATTTTTCATTGTGGATACAGCAGCTGTCATGGAGCAAAATACAAACTCTGAGTAATCACCAATTCATTTGTGTTAACTGCTCACTCCCGCCCCCCCAAATTCCCCCCCCCCCCCCCCAAAGGGTTGCATATGTTTTGCCAACATAAAGAATCACAATATAAAAAATGCAAAATGTTGTTTACATATTAAGAAAAAATGGCAAAAAGTTCTTTGCTCCCACCGTTTTAAAGTGACAAAAAAATGACAAGAAAACTACATGGCATTTCCACCATTTACTCTCATTATCAAAAATAGTTTTTCAACTCTTCTTGCAAATCAAAACAACAGAACAAAAAAAAAAGAAAAAAAAAAAAAAAACAAAAAGTACAGACTGGACACAAGTCACATTTTGTTTTCTCCTATGGCTTCAAAACACTACCTGACCACAGTCACAGGAAATGATACCAGGTAAAACTATAAAACAGAAGGCGCTGTGGGATCTGTCTGATAGAATAACCTGCACATTCATTTTATCTGTACACTAGGTTAATAACTGTCACCGTGCATGCTGTGTGCTAAATCAAAAAGGTTTTGGATCTGAATGTTAATAAAAATTGAAGTATAAAATAAATAAGGCAGAAATCCTTCAAACATTTACAAACAAAAAAGGTTTCTTTGGAGGGACTGGTTCTGTGGAAAAAAAAAAAAAAAAACCCTGCCAGTTTCTCATGAGCGGCCCTGATGTCCTGTGTAAGTTTGACTTTCTCTGTGCCATCAGAAGACTGGAAACAACGTTTCATGGGGCAATAATGTTAAAATGGCGCATGGGAAGGCAGCCTCCTATCAGGGACTGCGCAAATTATTTGCTTAAGGTTAACCAGGCTTGATTGAAATTCATTTACAAAGTGAGGAAAAATGTGTTAAGCATACACACGTGCATATGACTTTTTATAATATTGCTATGATAAATCAAGTAGTATGAACTTTCGAATCATAATAAGTGCTTAAAGTATGGTCCTTTCCAACATCAAGTGCAGATTAGCCAAATGTTCTCTCTTTGAGAGAGTGGCCTCATCTCAGTCCGTCTGGAGACCTGACTTGAAACCCAACATTTGGCCTATGGCTGGCTATGTTCTTAAAAAACGCTTCCCTCCTCTCCAGCTTATTTTGCTTATCCACAGAAGGAAAATAGGAAAGCAGTAGCTTATTACAATTCAGTTACAATTTAAGGGAAAAACGTCTAAATGAAAGTTTAAAGACAGGACACAACAGTTTTCAGAGACAGCAAAAACTAGCACAAACAAGACTGGAACAGAATTTTGGACAAACTGTACATACTGCATTACACTGCCTTGCACCTGTAGAACAGCAGCCTGCCTCTGATAGACAATACTTTGTAAGGTGACATCCAACCAATACTGTAAACTCGGAAAGTGATGTTAATTCGGAAATCTTTTCTGGATTTAGTTATCTAGTATACAAAAAGGTTATAAACACAACCAATCTCCACTGACAGAGCAGGTACCTTCGTTTTGTTTTTTGTTACCTGAACCTTTTATGATTATGCACAGAGCATGACCAACAACAATGAGGTCAAGTTTCACTTGCCAAAGATTATTTTGTATAAATCACTTGTAGACATGATGACAATGTAGTTCCCTTTCTAATGGACTAAAGTATATATGATGGGACCATTTTGTACAAGAGATTTATAGGCAGGTGCTTTGGCAATATTTATATATATATATATAGATATATATTTTTTAGTTTTATTTTGAAACTAAACTAGAACAGAACCATAGCTGCCTTAAAAGTGTAGTGACGTCTCCCTATCCAGTCACATTGTTAAAAGAGGGGAGAGCACATGGATAGAGTTCAGCAGTCAAACCTCATATCGAGAGTCTCTTCAAAGCTTTTGTCATCATGCGGGCTGGCAGCTAAGAATGCAGGAAGAGGGGAACCTGCAGTGACATTGAGGACGCTGGTGCTTGTGCTTGCATTCCGCACTGCAATGCTAGTGACATTGATACCCAGGGTGAGACGGGTTTGCTCCAAGGCCTTTTCTGGTACAGCAAAGGCCTCCAATTTTTTCTCACCATTAGCCATGTAAGAGTTCTGACATCCCCGACAAATACAGTCCAAACAGGCTTTACGATTGGAGTAACATGGACACCGTTGGCCACGACACGTAAGAACACTTGGATTTTGAGTGGCCCGGCCACACTTGCATCCCTTTTTTTCCTGGGGCTTTTTGTACACAACTTTGGTGGGGCTCCCTGGCATTAAGTTATTAGTGGGGAGACGGTCTTTTATTTTGTCCTTGGTCTTGGGAACCCCTTGTTTAGACTTGGAGTAGGCTTTCTTGGCCCCATGGTCAGCACTCTTTTTAATACTCTTACTTGATACCAACAAAGTTTTGCTTATTTTAGGGGTTCCCCCATTTGGCACAGTAGCAACCGCCTGAACTGGAATCTTCAGTTCTCTCTTAATTGTCACCGGTGCTGCCGCTGCCAAAGGGGGCCCTCGTATAATTGTGGAAATGGGCAAAGGCAGGATCTTTTCACTGTCACTTTCAGAGCGAGACCGCTTACGGTTCAACCGAACCACTTTGGGTGTGGCTGCAGAACAGGAGATACCTGATGAAGGTTGGGGATGACAAGAAACAAAGGCTGCCGAGTCCAAAGGCAGAGACGGCAGCTTGGAGTCAGTAAAAGGACCATTCAAAGAACCTGCAGCTTCCAGATTTGGTGTCAAAACGTCACTGCAATCTTCCCCTTCCGTGTCTGGCTCCAAACTACGCAAAACCTCCTCAACAGTCAGCAGTAGTGGGTCATTATTGTGTTTCATGTCCTCGCTAAAGCTACAGATATCGATGCCATCAGTGCAGAGGTCCCCAGAGGTGACAGCTTCACACACTGGTGGCAAGTCATCTGGAAACGTTTGACTTTTAAGATCCTCTCCTGTGCTGCAGACATCAATGGTGGTCGTTGCATTTTCAGAGGTGGGAAGGCTAGCAGCAAGCTCATCCACTGAGAGCCCGTTACAGTCATGTAATCCATTAATACCAGGCATACCAATTTCCATATCAGCTGCTTCATCAGGCAGAGCTTCCAACTGTGAGCTGCCATGGTGCTCCGAGGTGGAAGGGATTGGGGAATGTGACAAACAAAGTGAGACAGCTACCTGGGAATCTTCTTGTTCGCCCTCACTGAACAGGCCTTCTTTTAGCATTCCCAAAATATCTGGAGAACCTCCAACAGCACTAGCAATGTGCGGAGCTAGAGGAGATTCAGCAATGTATTCACAGAGTTTCCGGTAACAACTAACTAAAATGCAAAGTTGCTTATTTTCCTCAAATTGTTCATAATCCTTACACCAACTGCAAGATGGTTTCATCATCATCTTTTTGCCCTTGCAGGCTTTGCATACATAATGCTGACAGGTGGAGTTAGTTGGAGCTATCGGATCTTGCAGCAAGTTCCCTAAAATATAAACAAACACAAAATCAGAGTTCAACAGAATAAACACACAACAGATTTAAATATATGCAAAAAGAATGAAAGCAACATATAAATACATTTTTAAAACACACTATAATATGGGCTACAGGTAAATTGTTAAGCTAAAAAAGAAAATACCAGACATAAGGAGTGGCTTTAACTAGGGCGCCACATCACCTCTGAATTATTCTGCCGCTCTGATGTATGGACTTTCTCATTAACCTTACCATCAGTAATTTAAGTTATGTGCATGCAACATACTAAGGGAGGTACATTTTATTTAAAAAAAAAAAAAAAAGTACTCGGAAGTCTAGAAGGCACTAAAGCGTCAATTTAAAGCGGATTACCATCTTTATATGAACAACTGCTTAATAATTCTTCAATGAGCTACATGGTATGTTAAGTTTTTTTTTGCTTTTAAACTAGTTTCCTTTTTTGGCAAACTGTTGTAAATAGAAATTATTAAAAAAAAAACACAATTGCAAAATCAAGTTATATTATATTGTGAAACTGAAGATCTGTGTTTTATATATGTTCTTCCTCAAGTGCTTTCCTCCAACTGATCAGGCTCTGACACAAAGTAAGTTGGTAGATGCTGCAAATAACCACTATCTGGGGTTTCTAAAGTTTCTCCCCATTGAGTAACACAAAGAGAATCTTTAATTTACTGTGAACTGGAGAAAGTAAACATTGTGCCAGTTACAGGTCAGAATAATACATGCTTGAGAATACTTCCAAAGTGAGTGACGGCAAATGAGTTACCAAAAACATGTTGTAAAGGGGTCTGTTTTTAGCTTTCACCTTAACACATTTTTTAAATGAATTACACTCAAAACACTTCATTATGGTATCCAGTATTGTGTGATGTTCATGAAATGTCAATTTAAGAAACGGTTTCCCCACTGACACCTTAACAATGAAGATACCAGGATAAAAGAATTATGTGTTACAAAAAGAATACCAGGTATTAAAGTTAAAATGTAGTATTTGTAATTACAGGTTGTTTTTTTTTTTTTTTTTTTTTTTTTTTAACAGCTTCATTTTTTCCCCATAGCAGAAAAAAAAAAAAACATTTGAAACACACAACTGAAATCAACTACCATTTTATGCTTCCTGAAATGTACCTAAATCAGCTCTTACATTCTTTATCTATAATTTCTTCATGTAAGTAAGTTATCATTACTTGTGACACTAATGATACACCTCAACATAGCAATTACACTGCAATATTATGATTTGTAATTAAGGTAGTGCTGGGCATAAATTATGAATAAATCTTAATAACTATCTCTATTAAAACTATGATAACCAATAACAATGATCAGAGCAAGTTATAGGAGTAGAGACCAACAAGAAGAATTGCAATGTCTATTACTAGTAAATAAGCACCTAGCCATTGAAGATGTTTTTGTGCAGACTTTGTGTTACATTTTAAGCAGATTTTAGTCAGCAGCAACAATACCATAGCCCTTAGAAATAACTTCACATGATCAAAGTAGACACACGCTTACACTGCATTAGGCCAGTTTCAGCACTTGGTTATCAGGCTTACCATGGTGATGCGTCTCTTATTCACAGGCTTTTCTTTTTTTGTAATCTGTTACTACTTGTACACTTTTGTATTTGTTGGCTACCATTTGTAGTAAATTGTATGTTTCAATAAAACCAAGCCTGTTTTAATATAAAACATGCCTTATACCCTTTGCATATCCTACAGGCTATCATTTGTGATGAAGTAATAACACTGTTGAAATAAAACAAACATGCAAATAAAAATGCATTAAAGAAGTTGTTTAAAATCAAAAGGATACAACAATATCTTAATCTACACCACAAAACCCATCTCCAGCACTACCCTGGTATACCATTTATATATTTTTTTTTTTCAGTTAGTCAAACAAGATGGACAGCCTTCTGACACTCCCCTTACTTGGCAGACGTCTATATAAAGCAAACCCAATTAAAAAGAACAGTCAGATTTACCAGGCTTCATGACCAGTCAACAGGTGTGAACTAACCCTAGCATAACAATCAATTTGTACAGAACAATATCGGCAATTAAGTGCAAGTCTGAGGAAAAATGTCATTATACATTTATATAGTACCTTGCCCTTGATCAAAGCACTGCATAGCATGACAACAATAAAAATGATAAATACATTCAATGTCAAGTGCTGGGTTACAACAACGTAACAATAAATTAGCTGTGAAATTACTGATCTGGTGACAGAAGCAAATGTAACTGATACTTCTGAATTTGACCTGGTGTCAATCCAGATTTAAAACAATAGAAAAGCATGGAATATTGTCTTTCCAGCACTTGCCCAACCACCATATGCTTCTTTTGACTGCTGCATTTACTTTACTTATAACACATTATGCTGATAAAAATTGTATCAAAGTACACTGAATTTTCAGTAATTTAAAAACTAAAGTAACATTACAGCGTTATAAGGCAAATATATTTAATTTTCTGTAACACTTACCAACAGCAGGTTAACTAAGGGTGCTACTTAGGATGAAAAATGTCAAAGGACTTTAAAATCAGTAAGTTACAGTACAAATACAACCCCATGTAGTATTTTAAAAAGGTAACAAAGGAGAGAAAGCAAAAACGCTCTGTGAGGAGGTAAAGCCACAAATGGGGAATAGTTTCCTTAGAGAGTTTCAGCAACAGTAGCAGAGCAAAAAAAAATACATTTGCAAAAACTTTACCTACAATAACAAATGATGTTTGAAAAGAGAAAAGAACGCTTAATACAGAGTAGAAAATATTCTGTGCACTAACCACAAAAGGAAATATCCCCCAGTAAGCAGCATATTCTCTGTGTGCATGAAACACTCCGCACTACACACACCCACTGAAATGCTGTGTGTTCTTTCCTGTTGATATTCAGCTAATAACCTTAAAATTAACCAGTCTAAATAGATACACCAAAAAAATGGAACATGATAAGAATTTCCAATGTCAAACTATTTTAAACATGTTGACACCAAATACAAAAATGTTAGATATGCACCTTTAATACTGGTATATTGATAATCAGATTAAAAAATGCATTTGACAAGCAAAGAAATCAGTAAAATTCATGCATAAACTAAACATAAATGAATACTAACCCTATATAACCTTAAGACTTTCTAAAAATGTTCTTTTCTGTTGTGACTCTCTCTACTGTGGACTGGACTGTTCAGTGCTAGCCATTTTTGATCTAAGTACCAAAACAAATTAGGATGCACGTGTACAGCAGACACAAAGTCTTGAATAGTGTCTGTCATACTGAGATTTCTTACAAACAACACACATCATACATACACATCTCTTGTAAACTCTCAGTGTTTACACACATGTATAGGCATTTATGAATCTGAATTTCCTCAAGGGATTAACAAAGTTTATCTAATCTAATTTCTGATTAGACTACACTACACATTCCCTATTTTCACAACAAAACCTTTAGGCCTTAAAGGTAAACATAACTCAAGTGCATCGGCTAATGCTTGCAAATAATAAAAATATTATTTTTTAAATACTAATAATGACAAAAAGACAGTTATATGTAATATGAGGTGTATTTGTTTTTACACTGATAAAATATTTTCAAGTTGTCTTATTAAACGAACAATCCACTTTATATTGCACTCAAACTAAATTGAAAATTACTATTTTCGCCTCTGAATTTAAAAACAAACTGTCTAGTTCCGACAGACCTTGTTTGAAAAGTGCACTTCATTTTTAAGTTCAGTCCTGGTTCACTAAATTCAAACTAGTCACTTACTACACTCATGAACAAATGTAATATAGCTGCATATATGTAAAGACCCTTGAGATAAAGTTAACCGTTGTTACATTATTAATGGGTCAGCTTTCCATAAATTGTTTGATCATATTTACTATTACTTTTACACACAACAGTTCTCTTGTTTCCATATTCTAACAGAAACTTTTTCAAAAGGTTCAACCAAGGCCAAGAGGAGGAAGCGCATCTTTACACATGCTGAGCGAACTGCAAGCAACAGTTTGGATAGATTACTGACTAACCTAAAACAAAAGTTCAGAGCAAGATATTAGAGAGATATCTAAATCATTAATGGCAAATATTCGTACATAGTAAAAGTTGATTTGATTTGTTTTGTGTGCCCCCCCCCCCTTATCGAATTAACACACTGGCCCTAAAGTCAAAGAGACTGAAATCGCGAGAAGGCGCGACCCTTGTGACAGGCCCTGATCAAGTCACGACAATCACAAACCCCGCCTCTGCACTATTACGTAAACGCTTCTTGACAGTCAACTTGTGCGTCCCTGTAAATAGACGAATCGAGTATTGATTGCCCGTGCCGTTGACAAGAAAATCTTATTACCTTAAGGCATAAATAAAGTGCCTCGTCGTGCATTCAGAAGAGATTAATTCTTACAGCTACCCTGATGTGATAAGGACATTTTTGGCATCTCCACACTATGCGAAATACTGGCACGGAAGGTTGTTATAAGAAAAACAAACTGTACGGACACCTTACAAATCTGACAAAATAACGTCCTCATGTGCGGAAATTTCCTGTGACTGACAGCGAACAGAATGGTTAAGATAACATATTTACAGACCAAGGGGTCTTAAGGCATGACATCTCGAGTGATGCCATTTATACACCAAAAGTACCAATATAATAAATGTTATGTTTAAACACTTTATATACACGTTAAAATTCAACCAACAAACATAATACTGATTCAAGGTGTATAGTAAACCAAACCAAAAAAAAGCCTCACCACAAACGAGGCATGCCAGAGACTGCCTGAAGAAGGGGAAGAGCTTGTAAAGCTCCGCAAACGACTGTGGGTCCCTCGGATCGCACTGCAGCACCGAACGACAAGCTGACACGTAAAGAGCGGTGGCATTCACCGGGTTCATCTCAGCAACTTCCCGCCGGATGGATCCAGTTCTGGAAATGTATTTTTTTTTTAAAGAAAGAAATCCAGCCCACAATAAATCCTCTGGCAGTTATTACTTTCTTGAAAAACAACTGCACAGTGCTGATGATTTTAGTCTAACCATGGATCCCGAAGAGTCTCCGGGTGATACATGAGGTAAAAAAGAAATCCAAGCAGCGCCAGATGACTTGGGGACAGAATTGTTTAAAAAATTAAAAATAGCACAAAACCTGCAGGCAGCAGAGCGGTTTACGCCCCACCCCCTCCGCGAACGGCCAAACGCGGGTTAATGATGATGATGAAGCCCTCCCGGGCTGTCAATTCAATCCAATCGCCGCACACAGCGAGCCCCGCTTTCAAACGTAAGGAAGGGAAGCACAGCGGCGCGGCTCCATCGCGGCTTTAGCTCTTTCCTCTTCTCCACGGCACGAAAAACGGCCAGAAAAACATGTTCGCTCGTAGTTTTGCGCGCGTATGTAACAAAAAAAATGTAAAACTGGGCTGCTGCAACCTTGTGCGCACAAATTATTTAATCCAAAACTAATCTACAAATATTTCCTTAGAACGGAGCTTCCATGTTAGCAATCTGTGAGGCTGTACGGTGGTGGCCCTACGTTCTCAACGTCTCGGCGCTCGATTCCCACGGCTAGCTTGGACAGCCAAAGAAAAATCCCAGCAGAGCTCTCGAATCAGTTCACTTATCGCAAGATCCTGGCTCTCAAAAGTCTGATTTGCTTTCTAGGGAAACAACTTATGAGCTTTTCCATTCCTTAGGTCCACGTTGTTCAAATGCATTCAGACAATCGCGAAAGGGGTTAATAATGTGTTTTTAAAAATGTGTTTATTGTCCACTGCTGTCGCCGATTCTCATGGCGGTGCTGCTGCAGAAACAAACAGGGCCGCTTCTCCCTCTGATTCGTTCAGTGGCTCATCCCATAAAAGCTCTCACAATTGTAATTCACCGGTAAGTCTGCAAAGGCCAATCCTTAAAATAAACAACATTTTCCAAGCATTTCCACGAAACGAGCTGCAGTATCGGTGCTGGCATGTACACTTAACCAGTCAACCCTTCCGAACAAAAATAGGCCGCTGTTTTTCTTTTCTTCGGATTGCGCGGCACTGTTCCGCCTTGCTGACGGTTCCACTTACGACCAAAATTATTTAGGCGCTTTTCCTACGCCAACGTGAATTCTTCAGATATCGTGCACCGCCGTCCTATTGCACTCTTGCTGGTTTAACATTAACATTTTTCTAATACAACAGTACGCTGTAGCTGTGGTGACTCCCCTCCTTTTTCCTCTCCGCAGATAACAGACAAGCGCTACCTGAAATCTCGCGTGAAAACGCGGCTCCGCTCTCGCGAGACTGTGATCCACTCGTTACGTAATTGGAAGCGCCCCCTCCTGCTTTCATTTTTTTGTTGACGACATTGTCGTAATTGCATGTGGTACTAGGTGCAAAGCGGTCGCCTGCCTCTGGGTATTTTAATGAATTTGCTCGTAGTGAAATGTAACAGAAGAAACAGTCGATACGTATAAAAGTCATAAATATTCACTGTCATCTTATTTTCATTTCCGACTTGCTGATCAGACGTTGTTGTAGAGAGTAACGCTATTTATTCAGAAAAAAGCTGCAGTACTGCGCATTTGGATTGCATTAAATTTGATATTTTTACAGTATACAGTTATTTCGGTTCATACTTTAGAGAGTTTTATTCTGTGCATTAGTCTAGTGTATTTATTATAGCTGGGTGCAATGTGTTATCTCGCGAGTGATTTCACATCTTTAAGGTAACAGGTAAAGTTGAAAAGATAAGTTCTTAATTATCATTCACATCAACACTTTGCTATGCTTTGTTACACGTATTTATATAGTGTGTGTGTATATATATATATATATATATACACACACACACACACTAGGGACGTTCAAAAAGTTTCCACACTTTAATATTTTCGTTGGAAATGGTGAAGGCGGGAGAAGTAATAATTGATACGACGTTGGGAAAATTGCATCGCAAGCGATGGTGACCATGTAGAAAAGTGATGTAATTTGTTTGGGAAATTCTTAATAAATACAGTTTAAAAAGTGCGGAGAGTTTATATATATATATATATATATATATATATATATATATATATATATAT
>JANRMT010062854.1:111257142-111291274 GCA_026402145.1 Polypterus bichir lapradei | reverse complement strand
TTTCCTTTTCTTTTTCATAACTTCTTTAACACACTACTTCTCCGCTGCGAAGCGCGGGTATTCTGCTAGTATATAATAACAGGCAGCCTAGTGCACATTTTATGTTACTTACAAACCTCTCAATTCTTTATTTTTCCACTGGGTTGGAGTTATAATCTAGGGTTACAGAACAGGAATCTCAGCCATGGATCTCAGAAATTACTTATTAGCCTCACAAAACAATGCCCTTCTGACCTAGTAGCTAAAACTGCCTCCTGTATACATGATTTTGCCGTGTGCCTTTCATTTACAAAAGAAATGTAAAACCTGTCTTTTTATGGTCTGCCCCATTTGGTTCTAATCATAAATTTCTCCTTCATTAGTTCTGGAGATTGCTTATTGTTTGGTATCAAAGTAAGTGGGATTAGGGACATGCCTATGCCATGGTGGAAAATCCTTGCAATGCAGGGCTACTGTGACTATTTATCAGAACTTAAACTTTCTTATTGTTTTCAGCTGAATTATTTGGTAAATTGCACTACTTGATTGTTTTTATATGTAATGAAATTGTGGATGCAGAATTTATGTACAGTATGTTTAGCAAAATCTATCCAACTCTTTAATCCACTAAATTCATCCAGTGGCATGGGGTATTATAACCTGCCTCATACAAACAAGAACATAAGAGGTTTGGCAAATGAGAGGAGACTACTCAGTCCATTAAGCTCCTTTGTTTAGCCAAGTTGGCCCAATATCTCTTCCAGATACTTTTTAAAAGTTCTCCGGGTCTCTGTTTCAATTACATGACTTGTTCCAGATTTACAAAACCCATTCTGTAAAGAACTTCTTCCTCGCTTCTGTCTTAAATGCATTTCCCCTTAATTTCCACTGATGTTCTCAAGTATGTGATTGGGTCCCATGCATTCTCCTCTGCTTGAGACTAAATGGGTTTAATTCCCTGAACTTGTCAGAGTAAGTATTTTTATCGTGGGATGCACCTGGTTGCTCTGCTCTGCACAGCTTCAGTTGCTGTTGTTTCTTTTTTTATAGAGTGTTGTCAAAAGTCGTAGCTGCTACAAGCCAAGAACAGCCGTGGATGGGGTACCCGAAATATGTACTGTATTTATTCTGCCTGTAGGCTTTAACGGAACAAGGAGATGAAATATAGTCAACCAGAAACAAGGTGAAATCTAAAAGACAAAACATTTGCACCAAAGGGTAACTATTAACCAGTAATCAAAGTCAAAGGAAAAAAGGTAAAATTGAAAATCAGAAATTCAAGAAATAAAATTGCCCTGCATTTGATTGTGTCTATATTCAAGTCACAGATACTGAATGAACCATCACACTGGTATTTAAAGTGCCATGCTGATAACATAAGACACAGTAGTGATGTCCGAAACCAAGTTCTTCGGCAACTGGGAGTATCATCCCAGTAATGGGAATCATACCAGCAGTGCCAGTATGCAAAACAAAATAATACTGCAGTACCGCAAAATAATCACTATGTTTTAGAAACATGATAATGCACAGTGACCACACAGAAATGTTCTAGAGTAATAGAAACTCATATTCACATGAATACTTTTGTCTAGGACAATATATTTTAGAGAAGTATATTTTGAAAGTGAGCAACTCATACTATTATTATCCTTGCATTAGACAGGATTAAATGGTGGAAGTAAAGATTACTATTAGGCTGCCCCGGGGCAAACATTAGACCAGGGATGTTAAAAATCTCAGAATCTGGTTCTTATTTTTGAACAGCTTTCCTGAGTAACAGAGTTTTCATTTACTAGTCTCTGTAATTTGAAATTGGACTTAAACCATCCCTTTAATGGAAGGTTCAATTAGCTTTATTTAACCTGATCACATTCATCTCTGTTAACTAATGGGTTTTAAAAACCTGCCCATTCCCTGCAGTCAGATATGCCATGGCACTTTTAAACAAATGATTAAAAATTATTAGACTGAATGATGTCTGTGTTTTGTCCATGATTACTCAGTTCTGTTTCTTGTTCAACAGAGAAAAAAGTCGTACCTGGATAGACATTTGGGTCATCCAATTGCAAGTTATGTCCCAAACAGTGCTTGAATGTTTTGTAAAATGAGACTGTCTCACTAATAGGAAAACAGGGAATTTCCTGGCATCACTGGAGGGCTGAAACCAGTTAATTATTTTTTACAGCAGGAACTGAAGCAAAAAGGAAAATAGTAGTCTAGCCAGACTGACACCCAAATGCCTTATAAAATATTTCTGAAAGAAAGCTTTTACAACTAGCCTTACTTTATTAAAGTATGCTGACTGACTCAGAATGATAGTAGGAGTGTAAGCATAGTAATCTATTAATACTTATGCATGTTATAATAGGGATCTAACACATTCAGAAAAGGCCTGAGGCCTGAAAAATGAAAGAAAAAGTAGAGAGTAACAGCAAAGCCCTGGCACCAAAATAATAAAGCCTTGAATTATAGCATTTAATCTAATTTGCTATGAATTTATTATTATGGTTATTACATAAATAATGGGATATTAAACATTTTAAAATGTCCAGAAATTTCAAAAACCGAACATTCCTTAAAAGTACACAAAAGAAGAACTTATATCAAAATAGACAAGACTAATATAATAAATCTAAAAAGTAGTAATTTAACAATCTGAAATATGAAATCCTTAATGAAAGAGCCAGGACATCTTTAATAATGACAAAATGAACTGAACAACATAAACCATAGGAGAAAACTAATGCCACAGCAAACAGCCTCAGACCTGCTAGGGCCTCAGTTAGGCTGGGGTGCAACCTGCAGGGTCTGGAGGCCCTGGCCCTTTGGACTCAGCCTAAAGACTAAAACAAAACAAATTGACGGACAATACTATATTAAATAACTGAATAAAAATGACAAAACTGTTCCAAAAGTGGTCAAATGGTTTATGAAACACTATTACGTATCAAAAGGAAAACATTTATAAAAATATATTTATTTCAGACTACAGGCGTACACTCTAACAGTTATTTTAAAACAGATGGTTTTATATGTGAAATATATACTGTTGCACATGCATGTATGTGTCAAAGGTATCAGATAGTCTAGCACTAGAAACAGAAAGCATTCTATTTTCGATTTCGGACCACCTTCATTCAGAAAGTTTGCATACTCTTGATCTTATTGTGTCTACATTTATGTTTCATTTCACCTTTAAAATGTCACAGGTTCACACTTAGTCCCATGGGTGCAGGTTCAGTCACTGTAATTAAATAAATCAGCTTCCATAGCTATAAAAAAAAACAACTTCAGCACATACAGAAAAACGACTTTGCTGGCTGTCATTAAGTTTTTGTTTCTTACAGTGGAAGGGTTTTGGAGTCATATGGAAAAATTTACATTGTTACTGCAAAGGGGGCGTTCCTTATGCAAATATACGAACTTTATGCAAATTTAGTTTTCAGTGCCATTGTGACTTTACAGCACAGTTTTTCATAAAACTACTCCTGGATATTGAAATAATCAATTGATATTGACAGGTAAAATACTGTTTAGGTGCAGGTTTGTGTCTTTATCCATATAAAATCACTTGACTGTTTTAACTACTTATTGTATTACAGTTC
Source organism: Polypterus bichir lapradei (assembly GCA_026402145.1). Taxonomy (NCBI): domain Eukaryota; kingdom Metazoa; phylum Chordata; class Cladistia; order Polypteriformes; family Polypteridae; genus Polypterus; species Polypterus bichir. Next base: position 111,287,687 of record JANRMT010062854.1, on the reverse strand, counting down.
ATTGACTGTGAAGATACACAGTTAATATAATGTATCTTTGCATAGACTTTTTTTTTTACAGTGTACAGTACAGGCCAAAAGTTTGGACACACCTCCTCATTCAATGTGTTTTCTTTATTTTCATGACTGAAGGCATCAAAACTATGAATGAACACATGTGGAGTTATGCACTTAACAAAAAAAGGTGAAATAACTGAAAACATGTTTTATATTCTAGTTTCTTCAAAATAGCCACCCTTTGCTCTGATTACTGCTTTGCACACTCTTGGCATTCTCTCGATGAGCTTCAACAGGTAGTCACCTGAAATGGTTTTCACTTCACAGGTGTGCCTTATCAGGGTTATTTAGTGGAATTTCTTGCTTTATCAATGGGGTTGGGACCAGCAGTTGTGTTGTGCAGAAGTCAGGTTAGTTGGACGATCATTTATTTTTCAACAGGACAATGACCCCAAACACACCTCCAGGCTGTGTAAGGGCTATTTGACCAAGAAGGAGAGTGATGGAGTGCTGTAAATGGTCATGAAAATAAAGAAAACACATTGAATGAGGAGGTGTGTCCAAACCTTTGGCCTGTACTGTATTTACCTTTTTTTCCCTAAAATATACATCTAGTTGAGTTTTGAAGGTCCTTAAAGCCTTATTCCTTGTGTTTCTGGTTCTCTGTATGAATGAAAACTTTCTAATGTTTCTACAATATCAAACAAGTTTCCATCAGTGTCCCTGTCATATTACCACACTTACTGAAACAGTATAAGAATTTGTGCAACAATGCAACACGGACCAGTTCAAATGCAATTTTGCATTATTGTGCTGTCTTATGACAGTAGATAGCTTAAGCCTGCTGTGCTTCACACAATACATTTTTTCAAATTTTATTTTGAAAAATTACAGTTAACTGCGGTGGGCTGGCGCCCTGCCCGGGGTTTGTTTCCTGCCTTGTGCCCTGTGCTGGCTGGGATTGGCTGCAGCAGACCCCTGTGACCCTGTGTTAGGATATAGCGGGTTGGATAATGGATGGATGGATGTAAAATTACAGCTAATTCCTGTGAAATTCTGGCAATTTTTTCTATGTAGTAAAATGGTTGTATTTCAATTATTAGTTTCATAATGAAATTAACAAATTAACATTGTGCCACACGGTTACGATAGCTGTATGCTGGTCAAGTCTGCATCAAACTGCAAACATTTTCAAAGATCCAATTTATTTTAAAGCGCCGGTCAATCTGCTCCCAATGAGACACATCCCGTTTTTTTTTTTTTTTCCCCCAGAACATACAGGAAACACATTTTCAACAGGATTTTTCATTGTTTTTAACAATTATTTTTTTTAATCCATCCATTTCTTTTTCAAAAGTCAAAATGTAAAATGACAACATTAGTCTCAAATCAAGAATCAGCCAACCCACTCAAATGCAGTGAGAATCTCACAAAACAGACAAGTCACATCATTCAGAAATTACAGAAAATGACAACTTGAGCTTCAGCATTAAAGAATATTAAATCAGTGCTCTCTTAAAAATACTGGTTCTTTAATAGCATTTCAGGGTCCTTTACTGCATTGTGTGGTTCATTGTAGAACTATGAACTATGGTTCTTTGTGCTTTGAAAAACTTCTCAATATGTAGAAGGAAAAAATAAAACTGCAACCTTTAATGTATGGTAGGCTGCAGGACACTAATAGTTAAAGACAACCTGGATTTAGCCTGTATTACATACATATGTAGCAAAAGTCTTTTCAGAATCATGAGCCATTGGTATTTTACAGATCTGTTACCAGTTTACTGTATGGACTCTATCCCAGATTTAAATAAATAAAAGTTCTTTCTGGAACCTTCACGTGGATGAGTCTTTTAGGAACCCAAAATGGTTACCCTATGGCATCACTCTGAAGAACCACTCAGATAAAGATATTAGCTGTATGTCGTTAGTTTTATAGTTTAGGTACAGCTCAGTGGTTAGTATTGCTGCCTCACAGCTCACGGTTTCTTCTGCAGCTTGCTCATTAGCAATCTCTACATACCTTCCTTGGTTTTCTTAAGATGCTCTGCCTTCCTGACAACTCCCAAAAAGACGTGAATGGCCTGTACAAGTGAACGTCACCATTTGCCCTTTTCTCATCCAAGGTTGGTTCTTATCTCAATGCATTTTGGTTGGACACACAGATAAGAAGTTTATTGTACTCTGTAAAGGTGACAATGCTACCTCTAATACATTACATGCTATTATGTTCCTTCTCTCTATCACCCTAACATTGGATTGAGGTTTGTAAATAACAGGAATGCGAGTCATCGGAAGTGGATGTATTGACCAGTGCTTTGAAATGAATTGAATCTTTGAAAATGTTTGCAGTTTGATACAGATTTGACTAGCATATGACCATGGTACCAGTGTGGCACAACGTTAATTTCATTACGTAATGAATTTGGAGAATTAAAAAAAGTGAGTGGATGGATGGATTCTGTAAATGACTGAATTGAAGGTCTTCACTACCTCAATGAGGCTGCAGTTAGCTGCTTATCACTCAAAACATGAACTACTGGGGATGTTTAATGTACGCATTTAATTTAGATTACTTTCATTTAAAATAGTTACATTTGCTGGCAGTACTTAACTTTTTCTATTTACATTGACTTAAATTTGTTTGATATCACACTAACACAATTAATTTGTGTTTAAACAAAGCAATCAGAATATTTTCTTTCAACAGAAGCATAATCTTTCATAAGTAATGTTGTCATTACTCAATTATTTTATGTTAATCTTACTCAAAATGAATACTTTCCTAAGCCTCAAAAGGTGGTACAGTACTTCAATTTTCTCTCTACACAGTTTAATTAAGTTGATTTAACTTAAAATAACCATGTTTTATGTACATAACTATACCAGATTTACATAAAGTCTAATATTTTGCATAAGGAACTGCCCCTTTTTCTTGACAATATGCTTCAAAGGACCCCCACACCATGTATACTTGGAAAGATAGTTAAAGACATATAGTAAATTGATTCTTTTCCCGAAATGCCATGGGTTTTGTGGGGTTATGAAAACTGATTTATGGAACTTATTTCCCCATACATATTGCACACTCTACATCAGAAAAACATCTTTTTCTTGGTTTTTAATACAATATACTCAAATGTTAAGGTTACATAAGAATGCAAGGAGCCATAATAGAGCTTGTTTGCCTGCTGTGGTGACAAGTGAATCATTATGTACACACCACTGTGTATAATTAACATTTATACGTAGTGAAATAAGGTTTAGTTGGATTGACTTAAGAAAAACATATATCCACAACTGAAGGATTCAGTTACTTTAATTCTACACAAACACCTTTGTATAATTTACCTTAGGTTTGTTGAACATAAAATACGTGAACTTAAAAAGAAGGAATCATTTTAAAACTACTCAGACTAATTGTTTGGATCCACTGTGCATGACTAAATTATATTCATTTAACAAATCATTTTTTGAGTGTATTCAAAGCCCTCATACTTCTTTCATAGCTCTTAATCTTTTAAAAGGTATAAAATTGATTTATTTTATTAAACTGGCCAAACACCCCTTCACTAATTAAAGAACAATAAAATGTTGGATGACCTGGCATGTTCAGAAATGTTAGAGTATAACATAATGTTATATGTAAATGCATGTAGCCGTTGTACAGTATTTAAGTTTTATTATCAGCAAGGACCGAGTAGGAAACTGGCTGGAATGAAAACCTGTAGCCACCGCGGCACTCCAGAACCCAAATACCAACCAGCTATGAACAGGTTGCCACTCTGCACCCTCTCGCACATGCTAACTTTTACGGATACTGGGAGAGTTAGTGTTGCCAGGTTAGGGTAGCTGTAAGTCGGATAAATTAGAGGAAACGCAGTACCCATGACAGAAATCTAATACAGTACATGAATTTTCATGTCTGCCAATACGGTGCATTTCTCCTTCGTCTGCTTTCTCCACTTGTGTCACACATTTTAGCTCCTCATTATAACTTTGAGCTTCGGTGGGTCACACAATTGCCAGTCTGTGTAGCTGGGGCAAAAACATAAATCATACACGTTGTGCATTGTTCGGTACTTTAGGATGCGAGTTTCAAATATATTGCAGTGTAATGGGTTACATCAAACCGCCACGAATCTTCCCTTACCTGAAATCCAACTACGACCTTTACCCGCAGAGCCACAAGACGCCACAAAATCAGCCGAAATTATTCTGTAGACACACTCTTAAAAGACCCATCCACATGAAGGTTCCAGAAAGATCCTGCATTCATTTAGAGACGTAACAGGTTCCAAAAATAACCATGAATGGATGAGAACAGACTGGGCGCCCGCTATCTCACGGCTGAGCTGCTCGAAAGGCATCAGGATGCTCCTCCATTAGAGAAAGCGATTGTATTTAAAGAGATGGTATATAGAAGAGTATGTGGGGCACGGGAAGAAGACGGTTTGTTCTTTACTTATTACAGAGAAAAACAGTTACCTGAATATTCACTACAACTGTCTATTTTAAATCCCAATGAATAATTAAAATGTTGCAAAAGGTAAAACGTAATAAACAGTAAATAAAAAATAAATTACATTAACGCCTCGTCAAAAACAATGAATTAGTTTATCCTCTAACTTACATTATATAAACGTTGCTTTCTGCATTTCTGTTTGCATATTATTCGGATTTTTTTTCTCTTTTTCGTTTATTGGGCGATTCTCTTTGTTCTTGATTTTTCTCACATGGAGCTCTTTTTTGTTTGTTTTCTTTTTTTTCGACGTTCATTACCAGCTCCTGTCGCTCTTTTTCTATTGCAATTAAAAATTCGACATTCGTGAATAGCTCATTTGCGTTTCTGCCTTGCCATTACAACAAACTGCGCTGAAGGGCGAGCTAGCATTACCGAGAGTTTCGCGGGGTGGTAAGGAGAGAGGATGTGCGCAGTAGGAATAATGATTGGGCGAGCAGTGTGGAGGGGCGTGGTCAATCCTGAATAACGAAGAGATGATGGAAAACTTTTTTAATATAATAGAGACACTAGTGGGTCCTGACTCATGATTTTAAAAGTACTCTCATTAAATACGATAGCACGAGCTATGTTCTTCTTGTCCACATATTAGGTACCTCTTCAAAACCCCCAACAAATTCATCTGCAAAGAGCCCTTCCGATGGTACTTTGTCAAGCAATATCCCAGTAAAGTGCCATTACAGAACCATTACTTTTAAAAATGTATTATGATTATGTGAGGATATACATATTAATAATTAATACATTTTATTTTAGCACCTACTATATACTACACTGATTGTGAGTATGACTTTATAGAAATGGCACTGCCTGTTGGGTTGGCAACTGTGTAAAAGCTAGTCAAAGCTGGATTGAAATGAGCAGCAGATGCAGAAGCAAAGCCAGCCTTGTAAGTTGCCATTATCAATGGGGAAAATTGCACAGAAAAGGTATGTTCAAATTTCATTCACTTTTTTTCTTTTTTGTATTAAGTTTAACCAGTTTTATTCACGGGTTGGGAGAAGTCATTGAGATGAATGGAGAAACACACTTTGGATGGGATTGCAATCCACCAGACACACTAAAATATTAATGGGCCAAAGTGGTTTTTCAGAGCAATGCCAATTGGGAACATTTTTGGTTCTCAAAAAAACTATCCACATGAAGGTTCCGGAAAGAACCTTTACTTATTTAGATGTGGAGCAGGCTCCAAATAGTCATGACTACATAGTAATTGATTTGTTAAATACCAATGGGTCACAAATGTAATAGGCCTCTTGCTGCATACCTAAAGTAATACAGACTAATTCCATTGTTTGTTTTTTTCTAAATATGTTAAGTGCCCTGCTAGGTAGCCTACCGTACAATACATATTTTGTTTTTTCTTCATAAGTTGATGTTTTTCAAAGTAAAAAGAACCAACTTCATATGCAAAGAACCCTTTCCCAGAATGAAATGGAGCTTTGTCAAGCAACAGTTCTATGAGGAAGCATACAATCAAGTAAAGAATCATAAAGTACCACTAAAGAAGTACTGTATTATTTTTGAAAGTGTAGGGTGCAACCATAACCATTTTATTTAGTTTTTTGGACATCCTTTAAACAACCAATATGGCAGGTTTTTTTTTAATTCAAGTTTTGAATGTATTTTGGTTTTTATTACATGCCATCGTTTCCTTCAGCCATCTCACTTTGTGCCCATGGTTGACTGTTTCAGACATACTTGATTTACATATGAGAGACACATAAAGATGTTCTTCTCTTTAGTTTCCCACCAAGCTCTTTCACTATTTTCTAAAAACTAACCAAGTAAGATACTCAGACCAAGTCGATACATACTCTTGGAACACAGCCTCTCTTTTACAGGCTATACATTTCCCAAAAAAGATGAATCTTACCGATTCATTAGCAAGTTCATGATGCACTTACATAACATACGAGATAGTTTCTCTGGCACTTCTTAAAACCCTTGTTAAGCAGTCACTTTGTAAATAAGTATAAAGTACTACTTAGTTAACCTCGCCACTGTGGTCACCTAATTGGGCTTGGTCCTTCAGATGATAATGTTCTGGGTTGCATTGTTGGAATGGAATGATTGAAATGATCTGCCGGCTAATATAAGAGATACCCGTTCAGTGTCCATTTTTAAATCCAGGCTGAAGACTCTCATTTTTAGTCTAGCACAGTGGTTTTTGACCTACTGTATATAGCACCAGGACCCAGTTTTATCTTTTTAAATTCACTGAAGACCCAAAGACAGCAACTGAAGAGAGTTTCTTCTTTGGTAAAATGAATGTGAGTGGAAGAATGGTGGTGGGGGTATATTGCCAAGGGTGAAATAAGCGCTCAGTGCTGTCTGTTTCATAGGTGGAATGTAGGAGAGGAGGAAGTTTAACTGTGAGCAAGTTATTAGGTGACATGGCCTTTTTTTTTTATTTCTTGTGTGGTTACGATTGAAGTGCAGCCACCAGCGAAACCACCAGCAGCAATCTGCAACCCAAAGGTGTTTGAGAAAGAGTGGTCCAGCATAACCTGAACAGAGCTGCTAATTAGCTGTACATACTACATTTCTGTTATTTGTACAAAAATATAAGTAAACAATATTTATAAACCATTATTAACTGTCCTCTATTCTGTTGGCTAGCTGCCCTCTTACATATGGAAAAATCATTTCAGATAAAGAAGTATTGGAATTATCAGATGGAAAGATTCACTCATCAGTTTATATGGCCCAAAACACACTCTACTATTATATAATGCTCAGGACGGGTTACACAGCTAGACGGCTTTGGTCTCGAGGACTGTGACTGGGTCTAACTTTGTCATTTACAATTTTAATCTCCTCCATTGTCAACTGACCATAGTTCATAAGTACATTAACGGGGAGATATTCTTTGGTTTGCATTTAAGTTAATCAGTTTCTGCTTTACTTTCTGTATATTTTAACAAATATGCATCTTTATATGTATTGATTCTGTACTAATTATGTATTTAGTAGTTAGTATACAGTTGTAATCTGTACTTTACCTGAGAATTTGTTTGCAGCACTCTGTGCCTATACTAGGTGAAGAGCGCTATACAAAAGTAAGTTGTATTGTATTATATTGTATCATATTGTATTGCGGGCAGCACAGTGGCCCAGTGGTTAGCGCTGTTGCCTTGCAGTTAGGAGATCCGGGTTCGCTTCCTGGGTCCTCCCTGGAGTTTGCATGTTCTCCTTGTGTCTGCGTGGTTTCCTCCCACAGTCCAAAGACATGCAGGTTAGGTGCATTGGCGATCCTAAATTGCCCCTGGTGTGTGCTTGGTTTGTGTGTGTGTGAGTGCCCTACTGCGGTGGGCTGGTGCCCTGCCCAGGGTTTGTTTGGCTGGGATTGGCTGGGATTGGCTCCAGCCAGACCCCCTTGACCCTGTAGTTAGGATATAGCAGGTTGGATAATGGATGGATAGATATTGCATTGCTATTCAGTCACTGCCTATAGGGTTAGTTACAGGGATACACCCAGTAAACACATCATTCCTCGCCTTTTGACACACTGTTGAATTCTCACAGATGAAGACATTGTGGGTACTCCATTGAATTTTGCCATGGTACCTGGAAAAAATAGTTACTGATTGCTAAATCAAAATTACATTCAATGCAGAGAACCTTTACAGATATAACAAGTGAATGGGTATCAGTTATAGCCCACTTGTTTAAGTTAAATCATGTGTAAGTGCTGGATTCCTCAGCAGTTGCAGGTTTTCCTTCCTGCTACTTTCTACATCAGTGACCAGATTCTGCTGTTAACTAAATTGTTTTAAAGACTCTGTCTTCTGAATTGCTTCTTTTTTTCCTTAAATAGCAGCCAAACAAAAATTAGATGTGAAGTAAGCCAATAGATGACCAATTGGATGAGTATCAGTAAGGTTTCACACTCAAATCACAGCACAGAAACTGCACTGGTTAAAGTCATTAATGACTATACTGATTCAAATAATCTATTAGGTCATCTGGCTTTACAAGCAAGGCCAGAAGTAAAAACGTTAGGCATAATTTTAGATTCAGAGCTAAACTTCAAATCATTCAAAACATTCTTGCACTTAAGAAACATCATAAGAGTTAGCTCTTTTACCTTACTGCACGATGCTGAAAAGTTAATACAAGCATTTGTCTTTAGCCATCTAGATTACTGCAATGCACTCCTATGAGAATTAGTATCAGAAAATGCAGCAGCAAGAATTTTAACTAAAATGAGAAAATCTAAGTATATCTCAACAGTCTTAGCATCACTGCACTGGCTAACCATGTCCTTTAGGGTTGATTTTTAAAAACGTTTAATTGTGTAAACCCTTAATAATTAAGGTAGCAAATCTATGCTATAGGTGACCCCTTTTTGGTTCTTAAAAGAATCATGGTGTTTCCAGAATTAACTTTTTAATCAGATCTGCAACAAACTTCATGAATGGTCAGGAACAGATAACAGATTTGTGAAATACCAGTGGGTACATGATTTTAAAAGGACTCTTGCCACATACAATAACACAGGCTCCGTTTTTTCTTTCTTGATCTATCAATTGCCTCCTAGGTAGACTACTACCCATTAAAAATTTCTGTTTTGTCCAGATGTGTGAAACCTTTTCAAAGCCAAAGAAGCAATTTCCATGCAAAGAGCCCCTTCCAGAATGAAATCCTTCTTTGTCAAGCAATGCCATTAAGGAACTGTTATTTTTAAGGGTCAATAAGGCTCTAAACAATTTAGCTCTTACATTTTGGGTTGCTTGTCTCCCTACTTTCCTAATTGTAGATTTGGATCTTCCAACACTGTCTTGCTCAGTATTCTGACAGTGAAGAATAAAAGAACTGGTGAGGCAGATTTCTGTTTCTATGGCCCAAAAGTCTGGAACACTTTAATATTAGAGATATGCCAAGTCAATACAGTTGAAAAACTCCTAAAAACCCTCCTCTTTAATCTAGCTTTCTTGATCATTTAACATATTAGTAGCACTACTAGCATTGCTTTTCTTTTCATAAAATGCAGTTCTATTTGTTGTTTTAATGGCTGGTCACAAATCACTACTTTTGTGCATTCTCTTTTTTCTCGTACTCTGTGCTGGCACAATGCACTACTGCCCCCTGGCCCAAGTGTGCTGCAGGCTCCAGAGATGCTGGGAAGATGAAGAAAGCTAAACAGAACTATCCTGTTAAAGCCACACATTCATGGACCACAGAATGCCCAGGACTGGCGGGGTGGACTTTTTGGCCTTGGAATCCCACAAGTTTATTTTTGTCAACATTCTGCCAACTGGAGTTGATATTTTCCTATTTTCCATGGCCATCAATAGTTTTGTTATTATGGTGTACAATATGATTTTCTACTGTTATAAATATAAATATTCCTTAGTTTTACTGACTTAGTACTCTGTTTATCTATTAATATGTAAAGCACTTTTGGCTACTTTCATCTATAAAAATGTACTAAATAAATAAAAGGTTGTTATAATTAACTTTATAACCACTTATTTAGATCGTGTAATTCCTATATCAATCAAATGAATTATCGATAAGGTAAAAAGTCCCAAAGCTAGGGCTGTATTTCCAAAAATATCCAATGCAGCTTAAACATTATGCCCCAAATCAAACGTCTTTGCATAATAACGCTATCATAGAAATACAATCGTAAGTACCCAACCTGAGTATTTAGCATCTTTCGTTATCCAAAACAAATTAAAGGAAAGCAGCTTCTCTACTCTTAAAAAATCCCGAAAACAGTTGAGCTTTTTTGAAATGAAAATACCTGATTAAAATCTTTTGAGAAATATCCGAAAATTGCCTCCGGACTAAGTCCACTTTTCCGTAAGGAATTCTGTTGAAAAATAGTCCCGTGTTCGATAAAAGCTGCAACCCATCTGGGAACACAGCTGTAAGACATCGCATGTTTGCATACATGATTTAATGTCCCATGGCAATGAACGACTTTTGGTTTGTTGCAACATAAACTTACCCAGTTAATATGATATCCAGTCATACTAAACTACCCAAGTTACTTACGTAATGACAACATACACCAGGTGCCTTTTCTTCAAAGGGCAGCACTGTTGAAAGGAACGAAAATCACTGGCGCTATATCAACGTAGATTTACTGAGACATTCGAAAAAAGTACGCGAATTTATAAGAAACGGACTCGGCCGTTTTCTCGAGCGCCTTTAACCTGCAGACTAACGGAGCCCACTTTTTGTAGAGTGACTTTAGCTTGTGGGAGGCTTTCGCGCTCTAGATTCTGTACGGTCCTCATCTTGTCGCTTAACTGAATATTGCCGATTTTAAAAATAATAATTCTTTGCATGTATATAGATTTCTCCACATAACTAATCACCACACGATAAAAGTCTTTGTGAAAATAAAAATAGCTATAAACCAAGGACAAGGAGTGTTCGGAAATTCGTTATGCATGTTTAATTTTGCCGTCCATTCAGGGTTGCGCCCTTCCCAGCAAGCATCGTGCGCGAGGCAGGAACAAATCCTAAACAGGGGGCCAGCACATCGCAGGGTGAATACGAGCAAAACATGCAATCGCAGGGCCAATTTAGCATAACAAAACCCTACATGACCCTGCAAGGAAACTGAAGCCCGCTGAGTAAACCCACCAGAAAAACATGCAAACCCAAGACAGAAAACACCTGGGACCCCTTTTCTGCCCCCACATGATTAATACACGCTTTAATGCATTTTATCATGAAAATATCAAATATTTATCATAGTATTCTACATGTTCAGAGCGCAGAAATATCATGAAAGTAATGTATTTTGTGCGGCGATCGCTGCCTGCGCCTCATCTTAGTGCAAGAGGAAGTCTGTTTAAGAAGCACGTAGCGATTAACATGGGTTGGGGAACTCTTAACACAAAGTATTTAATGTACTACATTAACTTATGACAGGGTTTGAGAAAATCTAGTAAATTAAATATTCATTTTCAGATGTTGGACCAAAATCTTTGCATGCCTTTCAGACAGCCTTGGTGTCACAACGACTCGTAATCCACTAACAGTTGTGTTTGGTGTTCTTCCAGATGGGCTTAAAGTGGAGAAGGACAAACAAACTGTAATTGCCTTTACTATACTATTGGCACGTAGACTTATCTTGCTCACCCAGAAGAATCCTAACTCACCTCTTCTAAGTCATTGGGTAACTGATGTTATATACTATTTCAAATTGGAAAAAGTCAAATTCTCACTTAGATCTGTACAAAACTTTTTTAAAACCTGGCAGGATCTAATCAATAACATTTTAAAATAAGCATTTAAATTGAGGAAACAGATAGATAGATAGAGCATTATTTGTCTGCTGGTTGAAATCTGGCATTTTTACATAAGCTAAATAAATAAATATAACAAAAAAAATTTGTCAAATACATACCATAATGGCTAAAAGGAAAAAAAAAAACCTCTAACATGACTGAAGGCAAAGTGAGCAGCCACAGCTACAGTTTAGTTTAAGACATTCTGCTTTAATGACAAAATAAACTACGAGAATAAAATGGAAAAGTCGACTTTAATCTCGACATAAACTGTGAGAATAAAGTGGAAATGTTGAGATTAAAGTGGAAATGTCGAGAATAAAGTCAACATCCATCCATCCATCCATTATCCAACCCGCTGAATCCGAACACAGGGTCACGGGGGTCTGCTGGAGCCAATCCCAGCCAACACAGGGCACAAGGCAGGAACTAATCCCGGGCAGGGTGCCAACCCACCGCAGGACACACAGAAACACACCCACACACCAAGCACACACTAGGGCCAATTTAGAATCGCCAATCCACCTAACCTGCATGTCTTTGGACTGTGGGAGGAAACCGGAATGCCCGGAGGAAACCCACGCAGACATGGGGAGAACATGCAAACTCCACGCAGGGAGGCAGCAGCGCTACCACTGCGCCACCGTGCTGCTAAAGTCAACATGTCGACTTTATTCTCGACATATGCTTTTTGTTCTTTACTGTCTCCGTTTTTTTTCCTTCTCCATGGCCCTAAATACGCTTAGGTACATTTTTAAACAGTTACATTCATCAAATGTTTTGGCGATCATGGTTTGAGATTTCTTCCATCTTACCGATTTTTCGGCATCCTCCGACAAAGAGTCTCTCTTTCTTCTTGCAGCATTAAAATCGAGCTCGGAAACCAAGCATGAAAGAGTCCTCATCCTGTCCCACTCTTTGCCGATTGGGTTAGAGTCACCACTTCACCTAATCGTGGAGATAGCAAAGACAATATTTTTTGTCTCTGCAGTTTACTTAACCAGGACGCTGACAGTGTAGTCAAATTTGACACCAAAGGCAGAGAGAGACCAGGAGGCTATGGATACATAGCAAAATTGAAAACGAAGTACAGGGAATTTGCAGATGTTGCTTTGTGCTACAAACAGAAAGACATGTATAAAGCAGACAGGTCTACAACGAAGCAGGGGCGGAGTATGATAAGGTTTGAACTGGGGATATGGGCAGTGGTACAGCCAAAAGGGCTTAAACTGGATGATGATGTGGGGACAATTATGTGCGAAGAAGAGGATGTATAGACAAGGTTTGACACAGACAAGGAGGTGTACAAAACCAAACTGTGCCCAGGTGGAGACCTTTAAATACATGTTTTGAGAGTGCAGTTGGACACAAGATGTTTAGGAGAATATGGAAGGCTTATTGAAAATGGTAAAAGATTTGGTTGTTTTATTGATGGTTTAGTTCTGAAAGGAGAGGGTCTAGTTGGAAATGGCAGATGTTCAAGGGAAGCCTTTGTAATCTGGCTTATTATTAGCCCGGCAAAGAAGTGCATATGGGATACCAGGTGTAAAATAAGATTTTGCAATAGGAGCTAGAAAAGAAAATCAAGAGAGATATTGAGAAGTGGAGTTTTGCAGCAGCTAAGGAGAGATGGAAAGGCTTGTGGATAGAGGGGAATGGGGAACGGGTTTTAATGGGAATTCATTTTATATCCATAATGTGAGTATGTAGTATGGATGTTTGGTCCAAGCTTTTGGAGGGATGATAGTCTTTGGTTGAGATGAAAATGGGAAAATGACTGTTCCTTAACACAATTGTTTTTGTTGTATTGTGTAATGGAATTGTTGTAAATTGCATTTTGTAATGTGTAAATAAACTTACTTTTACAAAAAAAAAAAAAGACATGGAAGAACACACAAACTGTGTGAATAGACAGTTCCGGAACCCTATTGTTCAGCCAAGTATGGCTACCACTTAATTTTTCTTGAGAAAGGCAAAAATTAAAGTGAAAATGAAAGACATTTTTTTACTGTACTGTTTCTCTTTCAGTACTAAAACTAAAAATATCTTAAAAAAATAGCTTAAAAAATTACTGTTGATCATGTATTTCAAGAAAATCAGCTGAAACCATAGTGCTTCATAGATTACTCTTTTTTGGTTGTCAAATGTAACAAAAATACCACTGTTGCTCGAATCCATTAATATACTAGAATAGTTAGATTCTTAGTTTAAAGGATTAGAGACTTGGGATATGTTCACCTGAACTCCTATCTATTAAACAAAATACATGGTTACACATGGTCTACCACAGGGATTCCCAACCGGATGTAAATTTGGCCTACTCATTGGGTAATTTTGCTCAAAAAATCTGAGGTTGAGAAGAAAATTTGAAGTAGGCCTAGTTTGTAAAATAGCATTATGATGTGTTATTATTATTGTTATTTGAACTTAAAACACAAATATTTAAAACAGTACCTTATTAGATTTCCTTTTTGTCAATCATTTTGTTATGGTTGAAGTATAATCTCAAATTACTGAATAAAACAGTGTGGGGGGCCATGCACAGAATTCATTCTACCTCTACATGTGCAATGCATCTAATTATTTAACTTAAAATTATATATCAAGCGCATCTGTCTCGTTTAAAATTGTCAAAAATGTTTCCAGGGCAAGATCCAACCTATGAACACTGCAAGCAAGAACACTGGGTCACATGTTTTGGCCTATACCAAATTAACATAATTTTGGACCAAAATCTTTGCATGCCTTTCAGACAGCCTTGGTGTCACAACGACTCGTAATCCACTAACAACTGTGTTTGGTGTTTTTCCAGATGGGCTTAAAGTGGAGAAGGACAAACAAACTGCAATTGCCTTTACTATACTATTGGCACGTAGACTTATCTTGCTCAACTGGAAGAATCCTAACTCACCTCTTCTAAGTCATTGGGTAACTGATGTTATATACTATTTCAAACTGGAAAAAGTCAAATTCTCACTTAGAGGATCTGTACAAAGCTTTTTTTAAAACCTGGCAGGATCTAATCAATAACATTTTAAAATAAGCATTTAAATTGAGGAAACAGATAGATAGATAGAGCATTATTTGTCTGCTTGTTGAAATCTGGCATTTTTACATAAGCTAAATAAATAAATATAACAAAAAACATTTGTCAAATACATACCATAATGGCTAAAAGGAAAAAAAAAAAAACCTCTAACATGACTGAAGGCAAAGTGAGTAGCCACAGCTACACTGAGACCTAGGCATGAAAGGTGCCTCAGAAAGCAGAAACTTTCTACACACACTTCTGCTGAACAATTCGTTGGCAAAAAATACTCGGTAGTATTACGGTTTTGGCCAGGTTTATTTTGTTCAAAGTTTCATGAAATTTTACAATATCTCACCGACCGTCCTCCTAAATATTGTCGCACAATTTTATATCGCCATCTTCTGGTGACAGAAGCACACAGTCTCTTTTTTGACATTATATTCTGTTAAAATACTTTTGGATCATATCAAAATTTTCATTTGATATAATATAAAAATCAGGTCCTGATCTTTTTTATCAGATAACCTAGGGTCGAATGAAGCAGGTTCATGATCAAATCAAGCAAGGTAACAGAGTATACAGGTGCATCTCAATAAATTAGAATATCCAATAAATTAGAATATCATCGAAAAGTTAATTTATTTCAGTAACTCAATTCAATAAGTGAAACACATATTATATAGATTCATTACACACAGAGTGATATATTTCAAGCAAATATTTCTTTTCATTTTCCTGATTATGGCTTATAAAATAATGAAAAACCAAAATTCAGTATCTCAGAAATTTTGAATATGGTGAAAAAGTTCAATATTGTTGACTCATGGTGTCACACTCCACTCAGCTAATTAACTCAAAACACCTGCAAAGGTGTCCTGAGCCTTTAAATGGTCCCTCAGTCTGGTTCAGTAGGCCACACAATCATAGGGAAGACTACTGACTTGACAGGTGTCCAGAAGACAGCCATCAACACCCTCCACAAGGAGGGAAAGCCAGAAAAGGTCATTGCTAAAGAAGCTGGCTGTTCACAGAGTGCTGTATCCAAACATATTAATGTAGAGTTGAGTGGAAGGAAAAAAATGTGGCAGAAAAAGGTGCACAAGCAACAGGGATAACCGTAGCCTTAAGAGGATTGTGAAGCACAGCTCATTCAAGAATTTGGGGGAGATTCACAAGGAGTGGACGTGGGCTACAATTGTCGCATTCATTGTGTCAAGCCTCTCCTGAACCGGAGACAACTTCAGAAGTGTCTTACCTGGGCTAAGGAGAAAACGGACCGGACTGTTGCTCAGTGGTCCAAAGTACTCTTGTCAGATGAAAGTAAATTTTGTATTTCCTTTGGAAATCAAGATCCCAGAGTCTGGAGGAAGAGTGAAGAGGCACAGAATCCAAGTTGCTTGAGGTCCAGTGTGAAGTTTCAACAGTCAGTGATGATTTGGGGAGCCATGTCATCTGCTAGTGTTGCTCAACTGTATTTTATCAAGTCCAAAGTCAGAGCAACCATCTACCAGTAACTTTTAGAGTACTTCATGCTTCCCTCTGCTGACAAGCTGCCAAAAGTAACAATAGCTGGTTTATAGACCATGGTATCAATCTGCTTGATTGGCCAACAAGCTCACCTGTCCTAAACTCCATACAAGAGGAAGATGAGAGATATCAGACCTATCAAAGCATCCTCGGCTTTCATTGCACCTCAGCAGTGCCACAGGCTGATCACCTCCTTAATGCAGTAATTCATGCAAAAGGTGCCCCGACCAAGTATTGAGTGTGTACGTGAACATTGCTTTTCAGTAGGCCAACATTTCTGTATTAAAAATCATTTTTTTAATTTGTCTTATGCAATATTCTAATTTTCTGAGATACTGAATTTTGAGTTTTCATTACCTCTAAGCTATAATCAGCAAAAATGAAAAGAAATAAACGCTTGAACTATATCACTCTGTATGTAATGAATCTATATAATATATGAGTTTCACTTTTTGAACTGAATTACTGAAATAAATTAACTTTTCGATGATATTCTAATTTATTGAGTTGCACCTGTATACGATATACAGACATTCGTCGATCCATTTTCTAAACACCGTAAAATGCAGGGTCTCAGCCCTGGACAGACCACCACTTACACTTACTCACTGTGTAAATCTGCAGTCTAATCTGCACGGCCTTAGTACGTGAGAGGAAAAGCGGAACATCCGACAAAAACCCAACATTGTCAGAACATCCACACGGAGTCGGTATTCCAGAACAAACCGTCACACTCTTACGAATATTTAAAACTGTCTAAAATACATTTAAATGTGAAAAAAGACGACAGACAGGGCGCACTCGGTGTATCGTCCACACTGTTATCCCTGGCTGCCCGTCACCAACCACAAGAATAGTATTTCCAGTCACCTTGGGTACAGTACTCTCCAAGAATAGGGAGGAGGGTACAGTTTGGGCCTGAGCTGTCATCCGGGCCCTCTTGTTCAAGTTCATTACGTAGACATGAAATGCATTGGTTATTCCTAGAGTAACACGTGGTACAAAAGAGCCAATAGCAGGAATGCAGATACACGTCTTATTTATGCAGACATGGCGGCCTTGGCAACCCTGCGAAGTGTTAGTAGCCTTTTCGGAGGCTACAGATTAATTTACAAAAACTTGGTCGCTGCCCGCAGCCACGTGTGGGATTCGGTTCGGCCTAATGTGCATCTTCAGCAACGATGGTATGCTGTTAGTCACCTGTCAGTACAAGAAAGGATTGACAAGAAACGGGAGTCGGCGCGTCTCGGGGGCGGACAGGCAAGGATAGACGCACAGCACAAGCGGGTAAGTTTGGGCACAATGTCATGTGAGCTGTAGAGGACAGAATATAATCTGACGGTTGAATAGTTAACGTTGAAAGAGTATTACGATCTGCATCAACGATGCGCCATACAGTAATGAATCACTAATAAAATAACGAGTCAGTCACAGCGAGGGACACTGGCACGTAACGTGACTTCAGAGTTTCGTTACAGCGCAGCCGAGCCTCAGGGAAGCAGATGTCCTTCCAGCATGTCGCGTAGGACACTGGACATACAGAGTTTGAACTAATTGCCATGAATATTTTTGTTAGTAGTTTAGGTAAGATAACGAAGTTTGGTCCTTTCACCGCAAACGACCTATCTAAATTAATTATATCATCTGACTACATTTATTCTTTAAAAAAAAAAAACAAAACACCTTTGTGCAGGAAAACATTTTAACTTGCTTAACTTTCTGACGGCTTTTCAGGTTTCTCTGTCCAGATGTTCGAAGTGATTTGTGTTTGTATAGTAAGTTATGCTATTTGTTTAGGGTTTTCATGTATTTTTGGATTGTGGTTTATTGTCTCATATTCTAATGCAAAGCGTACGGTTACTGTATTTGCATTTATTTAATGTTTTAGTCTGATGTCCGTTTATACCCAATGTTGTGTATTTAATCGTGTTTTCGTTTTATACAAGTTTTTCATTTTGATTTTCTGTTAGACACTTTAAGTAGGGGTAAGACGTAATACATAAATACAGTTATTGTAACTATTTGTAATGTAACTAAATGTATGCATATCACAAGTCTGCTACAGTTAAGTCAATGCATGTTCACATTTAAAAGTATTTGTATGTGGTGTACGTGACAAAATCTCAGCATACACAGTATGCATTTCAATATAAAGTGAGTACAGTTCATTATATTGTGTATGAGACGAAAGGGTACCGAAACCATGGCCAAATTATGACCCCAACAGGCGTTGGAGCTCAAAAGACTCTTACACACCTCTCCTCACCCAAGTGCCTGAGGTGGATACACATAAGTGCCGATCTAAGCTTCAAGCTCTGCGATCCTATAACATTCAGTCAAAGAGCAGAGGATGTGAGAGATTACCCCAACTTGACTTTTGAGTGGCACCATTCCCTGACTGGGATTTCTCCCTTGGAGTTTTGACCAGCAAAGAACACTAAAAGTTGATCAAAGAGCTTTTTTGGAGTTCCCTTGAAGCATTGAGCTTTAAGCATCACAATAAACTGGTTGAGTTGAACATCACATCTAAGGGAGATGAACTTCTGACAGTGCAGTTAATGAACATCAATTAAACATTTTTTAAAAGGCTTGTGGCTCTTTGTGACAAACAAAGTGATATGTCTCTGAGCATTTTGGGGTTGCATATTTGCACCCAATACAATAAAAGTCCGGAAAAGGGATCCTTCATCCGGGTTTGGTGGTGTTTTTTGCGTCTATTTGTTGTATACAGCTATTGTTCAAATGTGGTTCGCCTCAAACCCCACTCAAATGGGGCGGAAAAAAGATCAACCCCTTCCTCTCAGTGAATCTAAGCCTGCAAATTTACAGAATCTTTCCACTT
The DNA here is from genome assembly GCA_026402145.1 of Polypterus bichir lapradei. Taxonomy (NCBI): domain Eukaryota; kingdom Metazoa; phylum Chordata; class Cladistia; order Polypteriformes; family Polypteridae; genus Polypterus; species Polypterus bichir. The sequence continues at coordinate 111,268,515 of JANRMT010062854.1, read as the reverse complement.
TGAAGTAGCAGAGATTTTGATTTAAGAAGTCGCGCTTTTTGCAGCCTGAGGCATGCTTATGATAACAAAAGTAAACTAGAAGTAAACATTTTTTTATCACAAATTCACACAGCAACTGTTGGTGGGTGGAGTTTTGCATTTTCCTGAGAAACAAACCCAACAGACCGTAGTCTCACTGTTGCTTCAGGCTGCATATTCTCTTACTTTTATTAGTGAATCGGTATACTAACATAGTTCTTGGGGTTCTCCCACACAGAGATCTCCAAATTATTGAAGTTTGCTTGCACTTGATATATACGGATATCCCCTTGGGGGATAGGGGGCGCTAATGAGCTTGGCCCTGCAGGTTGCTGCTAAAGCTGCTAAAAGCAACAATATCCAATCTCTCCTGACTATTTGTAAGGTCCATGGGCAGATCTACTATGAAGCTAATGAAGCTTAAGATTCTGGGCCCCAAATCTCAGAGGGACCCAAGAAGTGACATTAGTACATGTTGCTTATGAGAAGGGGTTTAAATAAAAAAAAAAAACCTCACTGAAGAAGATAATAGTGTTTATCCATCAGGGCCCCAAAAATATAGGTCTGCCACAAAATCTATCTGTTCACCAACCCAGTTGTTAATCACTACGTGTTTCTTAAATGGACTTCCTCTTGCACTGACCAGATCCTAACCACGGGCAGCGGTTGCCACACAGGATGTATTAAATTAATGTTATGGCAGTCCTCTGAATGCTTAGAACACTAATGTTTATATTAGGGATTATATTACTGTAAGATCAATTAAAAATGTACGTCCGCAACTCGTAAGCTTAACAACCATTGTCTCAAAAATGAGTTAGACACATGCTCTCATCATTATCCACCCATACCGATCAACCACAATTCATATATTTCTTTGCTAGCTTTTTATTTATTTTTGATTGGCCACATTCTTAAGTGTGGTAAGTACCTGTATTGTCCGTGGAAACTTTTTTCCTGTTATTAGCTATTTTTTTTTCTCTCACATATGTCGGGTCTCAGCATGTGCACCTAAGTCACCTTGATGGTAGGTTAGGTGATGAATGGAGTGTGCCTGTTTCAGTATATATGACTGAATATACAGGTAGTACATGTAAGGTTAAGAATGAATAAAATCCTAATCATAGCTGCAGCATGTTAACTGTTTCCATAAGGTGTCTGTCACAATTTTGTCAGCATGCTAGAAAACTAAAATTCTGAATAGCAGTGTGATGCATCCATCTATCCATCCATCTTCTTCCGCTTATCTGAGGTCGGGTCGCGGGGGCAGCAGCTTAAGCAGAGAGGCCCAGACTTCCCTCTCCCCGGCCACTTCTTCCAGCTCTTCCGGGAGAATCCCGAGGTGTTCCCAGGCCAGCCGGGAGACATCCAGGAGGCATCTTGATCAGATGCCTGAGCCACTTCATCTGACTCCTCTTGATGCGGAGGAGCAGCAGCTGTACTCTGAGCCCCTCCCGGATGATTGAGCTTCTCACCCTATCTTTAAGGGAAAGCCCAGACACCCTGTGGAGGAAACTCATTTCAGCCGCTTGTATTCGCAATCTCATTTTTTTGGTCACTACCCATAGCTCATGACCATAGGTGAGGGTAGGAACGTAGATCAACTGGTAAATAGAGAGCTTTGCCTTACAGCTCAGCTCCTTTTTCACCACGACAGACCGATGCAGAGCATGCAACACTGCGGATGCCACACCGATCTGCCTGTTGATCTCACACTCCATTCTTCCCTCACTCGTGAACAAGACCCTGAGATACTTGAACTCCTCCACTTGGGGCAGAATCTCACCTCCAACCCTGAGAGGGCACTCCACCCTTTTCCGGCTGTCTCGGATTTGGAGGTGCTGATTCCCATCCCAGTCGCTTCACACTCCGCTGTGAACCGATTTAGAGAGAGCTGAAGATCATGGCCTAATGAAACAAACAGGACATCATCATCTGCAAAAAGCAGTGACCCAATCCTGAGTCCACCAAACCGGACCCCCTCAACACCCTGGCTGTGCCTAGAAATTCTGTCCATAAAAGTTATGAACAGAATCGGTGACAAAGGGCAGCCCAGGCGGAGTCCAACTCTTACTGGAAATAGGTTCGACTTACTGCCAGCAATGCGGACCAAGCTCTGACAAAAGGATCTGGTAGGACTCCTTCAGGTTGATGGCATCCCTCACCGCTGGTGTCCACCAACGGGTTCGGGGATTGCTGCCACGACAGGCACCGACCACATTACGGCCATAGCTCTGGTCAGCCGCCTCAACAATAGAAGCACGGAACATGGCCCATTTGGACTCAATGTTCCCCACCTCCCTCTGGACGTTGTCGAAGTTCTGCCGGAGGTGGGAGTTGAAGCTACTTCTGACAGGGGACTCTGCCAGATATTCCCAGCAGACCCTCACAACACCTTTGAGCCTACGGGGCCTGACCAGAATCCTCCCCCACCATCGAAGCCAACTTGCCACCAGGTGGTGATCAGTTGACGGCTCCGCCCCTCTCTTCACCCAAGTGTCCAAGACATGTGCCACAAGTCTGACGACACGACCACAAAGTCGATAATCAAACTGAGGCCTAGGGTGTCCTGGTGCCAAGTGCACATATGAACACCCCTATGCTTAAACATGGTGTTCATTATGGACAATCCGTGACGAACACTGAAGTCCAATAACAAAACGCTGCTTGGGTTCAGATTGGGGGGGCCATTCCTCCCAATCACGCCCTTCCAGGTCTCGCTGTCATTGCCCACGTGAGCATTGAAGTCTCCCAGCAGAACGAGGGAGTCCCCAGAAGGTATGCCCTCTAGCACCCCCTCCAGGGACACCAAAAAGGGTGGGTGCTGCAGACTGCTGTTTGGCGCATACACATATGATGCATACAACCTGTCATTACAGTTTTGGCGAAGGGCTGGTCCTCTCTGAACATATGCTTCTTCTTGATTTATGAAGATGAGTTGCATATCTAGATTGTCCATCCATCCATTATCCAACCCTCTATATCCTAACTACAGGGTCACAGGGGTCTGCTGGAGCCAATCCCAGCCAACACAGGGTGCAAGGCAGGAAACAAACCCCAGGCAGTCTGTATTTGTCTGTATTTGCAAAATTTACAGTAAATCAGTGCTAAAACTGTCTTCTTCTCAGTATGTGCACTCAACAATTGATACTATCTTTTTGGAAATAACACAAATCGAATAAGACACTAAAATCTACGGTTCACAAAGTGAGGTAACAGTTTCATTCTAAAACCACAATTCGGCCTGGATTACTGTGGTTTGAATGTACAGTTATAAAGTATTTGCTGCCATCTAGTGGAACTCTTTATTGTGACAAGCCATATGTTCACAGGTACTTAATTGCAATTTCAGTTTTTTTTTTTCTGTTCTTCCTTCCCTTGTGCTATTTTCACACTTTATAATTAAATAAAGTGAATTGCAGGATCAAAAGTATAGAATTTGAGATTAATTTGTCTGCCTGCTCTTCCATCTGTGTCCATTTCTACTTCTCTTTGAAATTCACACAGTATTTTCTCTCCGCAGATTTTTTTCTGTTTGGGTTTTTATTAACTCTTTTTGTCTTTTGCTTTTCTTGCTGATGGATTTTTTTGACCAGAAGCTGTCCATTCATCTTGTAGTTTATTTGGCAGATGCCTTTACCCTTGGTGACTTTCATTATTAGTAAATATTATAACCTTGTTTACAGTTCTATACAGTTCATGCACAGAAGGATAACTTGCTTGTGGAGGGTCTCATAGTGTGTTGGATGAAGGGACTGAACTGACATCCTTGCGGTTTAGACATAAGAACTGTAGCCACTGACCTAGTAATAGTTACAAAATCCTCACCATTGGGTCATAGCTTGTTTGAATACATTTGATGGCTCTAACTGATGTGGTCCTATATTGGTCCAGTGCTGCATTTGTCTAAGATGATTGGACAGAAGTGAAAGTTGTGAGGATAAAGTGATTTGACTGAATATCATTACTTCGTGGCTTCTTCAGTTATTTGGTGAAAAGTGAGAACATATAGGAGAAATGCTCGCTAAGAATATCGCAACAGAAACCGCTTTCTTCCATCAATAAATCTGAGTAAAACATAAAACAAACTCAAGGCAAGAAATGGCCCCGCAGACAGTGCCAGTCTATCAGGGAGTCTACTCATGCACTGTCCTAGTTTGGAATGTAACCATTATGTCTTTAGGGATGTAAGAGCAAAACCATCATGGACCTGATAGAATGTGTCAACTCCACATTGAAATTACAGTAAGAAATATTTTTTATATAATATTTTCTGAAGGCATAGTTAGATGACTTTTGAAGTTCTTCCTAATGTACAGTAATTATCCTTTCTTGCATAAGTTGTGTACTGTGTATGGAAATTTAGGCGCTATTGCTGAGCAGAAGTTTTATGACCTTATCTATTCAAAGTTGCACATTCTCTGAGATTACAATCTACCAACTCATTTTATTTTATCCCATTTAGGGAAAGCTGACTGCAAGAGAACGTGTTGAACTTCTCCTTGATCCTGACACTTTTGTGGAATATGACATGTTTGTGGAGCACCGGTGTTCAGACTTTGGCATGGATGCAGCTCAGAACAAGGTATTGGCCTGATTATTGATTGATTCCAAGGTTTTTGTTGCTCATTTGAATGTCTTGCTTATTTAATAAGTAGTTGTAGCAGTACAAGCGTCCTCAGGTTTGGTCTGGGTGGGCCATAGAGGTTGCAGGTTTTTATTCCAACCCAGTTAATTTAAAGCCGATTACTTCTGTCAAAGCAGTTCTTTTTTTGAAGCAATATGTTTGTTTGTGCTTCATTCACCTATCAAGATTCCAAACACTATAAAGTTTAAAGTATTAAAGTCAGAAAAAAAGCAATAGCCTTCAAACAGAATCTGTCCACTTGGAAGTAGCAGAGGTTTTGATTTAAGAAGTCACACTTTTTGCAGCCTGAGGTATGCTTATGATAACAAAAGTAAACTAGAAATAAAAAATTTTATCACAAATTCGCACAGCAACAGTAGTCTAACTGTAGCTTCAGGCTGCATATTCTCTTACTTTTATCTCCTGTTTTGTTTAATCAACAGTTCTGTCATGGTTCGTAACAAATGCTGCACTGCATAAAAGTGTGCTGAGTGACTGATTTAGTGGTAGGGCTGTCAATATTCCATGAAATTATTAGACATCAGTACACATCTGTGATCAAATCATTATGACTGTGTGCAATTTAAAATGTGTCTACGCAGTGCTATTGAATATAATGAATTTCACAGACACGGTGGTTGGATTGCAGATTACCCTATCAATTATAATTTTAATGATTATACATGTTAAATATCCTTAATCTGAAATACCTGGGACCAGAAGTATTTCAGATATGTTTTGATTTTGGAATATTTGCATCTACATTAAGAAATATCATGGGGACACCCTTTGTCAAGTATGGAAATGCAGCAAAATCGGCTAAATATCACTGAGCTGTAGTTGTTTTGCCTTCGTTGTGGGTAAAGGAAATAAAGGCATGAGCCAGAGAATGAATTATGTATAGAGTCCCCCACTGTTATGGCTATGAGGAACACCTTCACTGGGCTGTGTTGACTGCTGTTACTGTCAACAGAAGGGTCACCATACACGGTAAACTAAAACAGTCTCGGTCTGCTCTCACTCATGACATTCACTTGGCCACGCTACTATGTGCTTTTCGTTCAGCACACTCCTCCTCCTCTCTCATCCCTCTCCGAGCGAATCTGGTATCTTGGAACTCATTGGGTCAATCCAGGTGCATATACCCTGCCAATCGCTCCTGCTGATGGTCCTCATTTCTATAGCCATCTTGTGCCATCACATTTTTTAACACGTCTTATTGCTACGCCACAGCATGCATGACAGTAATAGGAGGTTCACTATTTAATAAAGGTAGGGAGCAGCACTACCGTGCATGTTTAATACCTGCTTTAATGCATTTCATCATGAAAATTTATCTTAGCATTCTACATTTTCAGAGAGCAGGAATATCATGAAGTGAATGTATTCTGTGCGGCGATCGCTGCCTGCGCCTCCTTTTAGTGCAAGAGGAAGTCAAGCACATAGAGATTAACAACTGGGTCGGGGAACACTTAACACAAAGCATTAATGTGCTACATAACTTATGACGGGGTTTGAGAAAATATAGTAAATTAAACATTGATTTTAGGATGAAGTTTAGCTTACAACATTCTACTTTAATGACAAAATAAACTATGAGAATAAAGTAGAAATGTCGACTTTAATCTCGACATAAGCATCAAAATTAAAGTGGAAATGTTGAGAATAAAGTCAACATGTCGACATTTTTTCTTCACCGTGGCCCTAATACACTTTCGTAGGGCTGTACCACAAATAGCATTATAAATGCAAGTTACAGGTTTATTATTTATGTATACAGCTTAGCTTGAAGCAAGGTCCATATTATTGCAATTTGCCTTAATGATGGTTCAGTTGGTAAAGATGTCATCACAAAGTTGCACTTGTTTCATTTTATTTTAATTTGGTAAATACTGTGTAATGTACCTGGGCTTGAAGTCTCAGAAGTAATAGTATTATTATTGGAAGTTGCACTATTATTTATTTTATTGTTATTATTTATTTATTTAAATATTATGCAGTTTAATGATGGTAAAGTTGTTTAAAAAGTCACTTTAACATGTCGGTGGACAGAGATTGTTAACGTTAACAAAGTGTAGTTGGTTTACAAAAAATATTTACTATTTATTCCTTTTCTAAGACAAGTTCAGTGCAATACAACTTTTGAGAAGCACCTCTGGATATTTTACTAAGTCTAAATGCCTCTTTGGATGGTTGAAAATATGTTGTCAAAATTTTAGTTCGTTGTTTGCAAAATTTGTTCACTAAAAAGGCTCAATATTTTGACTGCATCTGTCATGCAATGTGATTCCTTCTCTTCATTAGTGCCACTCCCTTGAAAACTATCACTTTATGGGGCCATGCAAACCTGTATTAATATTTGTGTGCATATTAAAATGTTGTTTGTTTTTTTTTTTGTACAATGTACAATTCTCATGACAGTGGAATAGGTTATTCTTAACCAGTAATTGCAGTGGAAAATGTGGTTAACATCCACTCATGCATGGGGGGAAAAAAATACCGAAGACCGTGAAATCGGTATAATTTTGAAAAATACAGTGATATAGAATTTTGGTCATACCGCCCAGCACTAATTTTAAGCCTCATATATTAACTGTGTGGGCTACCAGAAGTTGTCATCAAAGCAGTGGATGATTGGATGATAACTATTGTCGCCATTATTTATAGCTTCACGCTGTATTCCCATACCATGGAGTTCCCTGAATTGCTTAACATTACCTATATTTGACCAAGATGATGTAGTCGTATTACTGGAGCAGCATTCTAAATTAACCACTTTTATTGTAACAATAAATTGTTTATTTTAACTATAGCAGTAGGAGAGCAAATCTGTGCCTCTTATGATGAAACCAACATAAATGAATTCAGCATTGAGAGGTGAATATTCATTTTTAAATGCCATAAAATCCTAGTATTTAGCTAAATTAGTGAGGAGGTTAACATTTATGTTTGCAAGTCCCCATTCATGCATGCAGTATTATTCACAAATTTACCAAGTATGAATAAAAATGAGTTGAGATGTTTGGAAAGTTAATCTAATTCTGTAGTAGAATGTTAGTGCGAAAGGGGGAACGTGCCAGCCTTGCTGGAGAATTTAACCTAATACTTTATTCTGACACTTCTCTATGAATGGATTTTAAATAACAAGCAATGCATTAACTTCCTCAGTCTTGGTGTGATCTTGGACTTTATTTTATTGTTTATACAGTATATCTCACGGACCCTGCACTTCCGGTTTGAGTGAACGCTGGCGGGACTGGTCGCCGCTGCTCGCCTGTAACTAGAATATTGATTTACCTCCGTTTCGATTGAAACTTACCGGTTTATTTTCTGGATGTCTGAGCTGCCTGCGGCCCCCTTGCCTACAATGTGGACTGGTAGGATATTTGCTTAGTTAATGTTTGTTTGGAGTCTTCTGTCGCTCGTTATCCAACCTGCGACTGGCCTCCTCCAGTACCCAGCTGCTAAGCTGCTTCGTCTGCGTCTTCTCCAGTCTGTGCCTCTGCTGTCGGTGCTATATTTCGACCCGGACGTCATACTTCTCCCTCGTCGGAGATACATCCATCGTGGGTCCCGCCGGAGATTCCGAACGGACGCCTCGAAAGGAATTAACTCTTTTTAGTCTGATTTTCGGCACCCTCCACAACACAGATAGGAACGCTGACCATAGCGTGTTGGCCAGCTTAGCTCGGTCGACTAACACCACTGTCAAATGCGACAGCAACATTGTCAGCTTTGGTCTATTGAACATCCGCTCACTTACGAGCAAGGGACATCTTATTCAGGATCTCCTCATTGACCGTAAGTTTGACTTTCTCTGTTTAACTGAGACTTGGCAGCAACCTCAAGACTTTTCACAACGTAATGAATGCACACCCCCGGGGTTTGTTTACACTTGCCAACCCCGTGCATCTGGCCGTGGAGGAGGTGTCGCGATAATTTACCGCGTGAAGTGGAAAGTCCTGCCGTTGCCTGCTCCTGCTGTTAGCTCTTTTGAATCGACTGTGTGTCAACTGTCTGGGCCAGTTCCAACCATCATTGCAACTGTCTACCATCCTCCTAAGTCTAACAACAATTTTTTGAACGATCTTGCTACCTTCCTTACCAATCTATCTGTAATTACTCCAAATATAATTCTGCTGGGGGATTTTAATATACATCTGGACAAAATCAATATCCCTCTCACTAGAGACTTTTTATCTTGCCTGGAGAGTTTTGGATACCAGCAGCACACTGATGTTCCTACCCATTGTAAAGGACATATCTTGGACCTGATTTGCTGCTCTGGTGTTGTTCCTTTTGATCTTACAGCAGATGAACTCACTATAACCGACCACTTTCTCCTCTCATTCAAGGCTAAACTTACCTTTTCTGTTTCTAAGCTTCCACGTCTCATAGCTTTTCGTAACATTAAGAATATTAACTTGAATTTGCTGTCTTCTAGAATTGATTCGCAAATGGACTTTTATAATTTATCCACTCCCATAGAACTGGTCTCATATTATGACACTTGTCTTAATGGTATTCTTAATTCTCTGGCTCCGCTAAAAACCAGATCTGTTTCTTTTTCCTTTTCTGCCCCCTGGTTTACGCCTGAACTTCGGCTTCTGAAAGCTAAAGGCAGGCAACTTGAAAGGTTGTTTAAAAAAACCAGACTCTTTGTCCACAAAGAGATGTATAAAAATCATCTACTCTATTACAAGGATTGTATAGCTCAAACCAAATCTAATTATTACACTCAGTTAATTACTTGTAATACAGGTAACACCAAGTCTTTGTTTTCTTTACTTAATAATGTTACACAACCTCCTGACTCTTTACCATCTCACCTTTACTCAACTGCCTTCTGTAATTCTCTTATGTCTTTTTTCAATGAGAAAATCCAAAAGATACATCAGCACCTTGGTCCAGATCCTTTCTGTATTTCTTCTGAACTACACTCACCTATTCACTCTTTCTCTTCTTTCCAGCTTCCCACTCCCTCTGAAATTTCAGATCTCATCTGCAAATCCAAGTCATCTACTTGTCAGCTGGACCCTCTGCCTACAGTTTTGGTTAAAGCCTGCCTCCCCTCTCTAGTCCCTCTTATTTCTGCCATCATTCACTCTTCTCTTACTACTAGTATTATTCTCTCTTCTTTCAAAACTGCTGCTATAACCCCAATACTAAAAAAAACCTGGTTGTGATCCTACTAATTTCAATAATTTTCGCCCCATTTCTAACTTGCCCTTTATCTCCAAAATTCTTGAAAAAATAGTAGCTATCCAACTTCACACCCACTTGTCTCGCAATAATCTATATGAGAAGTTTCAGTCTGGTTTTCACCCCTTTCATAGTACAGAAACGGCACTTGTTAAAATTACCAATGTCCTCCTTATGGCTGCTGATTCTGGTCTAATCACTATTCTCATCCTTCTCGATCTGAGTGCAGCCTTTGATACTATTTGTCATACCACTCTCCTTAATAGATTATCTTTGATTGGCATTACTCACACTCCACTTGATTGGTTTAGATCTTACCTCTCAGGCCGCACTCAGTTCATACAGCTTAAAACCTTCACATCCCAACCCACCGCTGTTACTTCTGGTGTGCCCCAAGGCTCTGTCCTGGGGCCTCTTCTTTTTATTATTTACCTTCTTCCCCTTGGCAATATTTTTCGTAAATATAACATTAATTTTCACTGTTATGCTGATGACACCCAGCTCTACCTTGCTGGTAAACCCACCTCCTCTTTTCCGCCACCCTCGCTTATTGACTGCATTTCTGAAATTAAATCCTGGTTCTCTTCAAATTTTCTTAAATTAAACAGTGACAAAACTGAGGTTCTCCTCATTGGTTCAAAATCATCATTATCCAAAACCAATAATCTTTCTTTTATTATTGATAACTCTGTTGTTTCCCAAACATCTCAGGTCAAGAGTCTGGGTGTCATCCTTGACAGTACTCTATCCTTCCAATGTCAGATTAATAACATCACCCGGTCTGCTTACTTCCACTTACGTAATATTAATCGCATTCGCCCCTCCCTCACTCCTCATACCACTGCCATTCTTGTTCATAGTCTTGTCACTTCTCGGCTGGACTACTGCAATTCACTCCTCTTTGGTCTCCCTAATAAATCTCTTCATAAGCTTCAGTTAGTCCAGAATTCTGCAGCACGTATCATCACTGGAATCCCATCTTTTCACCATATTACTCCGGTCTTGCAGCAGCTTCATTGGCTCCCGATCAAGTTTCGTATTGATTTTATGATTCTGCTACTAACATTTAAAGTCCATCCATAACCTCGCACCTCCATATCTGTCTGACCTTCTACATGTTGCTATTCCATCCCGTAACCTTAGATCCTCTTCCTCCACCCATCTGAACGTTCCTCCCGCTCGTCTAACCACCATGGGGAGCAGAGCTTTCAGCCGTTCTGCTCCCAAGCACTGGAACTCATTACCTGCGGATCTCCGAAATATCAAATCATATTCATCTTTCAAATGCAAACTTAAAACACATTTGTTTAAAATGGCTTTTTCTTCTTCCTCCTGATCATAGTGGTTTTGTTTGGTTTTAATTTTTAGATTTTCTGATGTTTTAAGTTGTTTATAATTGTGTCTTTTATTTATTTATTTATTGTTTGTTTGTTCGGTGTCCTTGTGTTCTCTGAAAGGCGCCTTGTATAAATAAAATGTATTATTATTATTATTATTATTATTATTATTATTATTATTATTATTAT
>JANRMT010062854.1:111226297-111257132 GCA_026402145.1 Polypterus bichir lapradei | reverse complement strand
ATTATTATTATTATTATTATTATTATTATTATTATTATTATTATTATCTGGCATGATTATTATAAATAAATCTGTATTTTATAATCAAGACAATATATCTCATTTGGGTTTTCATTTCTTTTATTGTCATTTTATGTCCATCAAACACACTGTGGCCACTCTGACCTGCTCCATGCTGCAGCAGCATAAAAGGAGCTGTGCGTAAGAGCAGATGCACAGTGTGGTTAGTGAAAAGTGCAATCACTCACTTGCATAGAGGTGGTGGTTCCTCTAAGGAAGCTCATGACTTTACCGGGCATCTGCTGAGACTGGCATAGTCAGCTCCTCTCTCGTACAAGAGCTAATGCAGTAAATGATCCTTCAAATAGTTCTTAACCGCTACTGGCGACTGTGCCTCAGCCCGTTCTCCACCACACCTCTGCTTGTTGCAGTGCTGTCTTTCATATTTGTACCTGATGTTCACAGATAATTCTGCCTCTTGGGCAAAAACTTCGTTTGGACTGCCATTCTTGTATTGCTTTTTTCATGGCAGTTATTGGAAGTAAACTCTGTTTACATGTTGGCATGTTTTCTTTTAATGTAACCTGTAGCAGCATGCCAAGCATCTCTTCACTTGCAAAGTAAGAATTTAATTTGTTTAAAGAAATTCACTTAGCATAACAAAGATGTAAACACATGGATATTATTTTCAGTGATAAAATAAGATAACTCTGCTTCCAAGGAGACATTTGACTGGCATCTGCTGCTAGAGACAATTGTTTGTTTCATTGTCTTAATGTTATGGGTTTTTAATAAAAATGTGTAAGTTAATCTGTGTATTCTGTCCTATAGTATCCTGGAGACAGCGTGGTGACTGGTCAAGGCCGAATCAACGGTAGACTTGTTTATGTTTTTAGTCAGGTAATATTCCAGTTTTGCTCCCATTTATTTTCGGTAAATATTTGATTATAATAATACTTTCTTGTGAGTTATACTATCCCTAATCCACCAATAAACTGCATGCTGAATCTCTGTGCATGATCATTTTATATTCATTATTTCCTCTTGTTTTGAAGGATTTCACAGTTTTTGGTGGAAGTTTGTCTGGTGCCCATGCACAGAAGATCTGCAAGGTAATGTTTTATGAGCAAGAAAGATAACCTGCCTTGCAACTGTGCCTAAGACGTTATTTTAACTTGATAGCAATACAAATATATCTGTAAGAAAATATTCTGTTGCATTGGTTTTCTAGAATTTAAAATGTGAAACTAAACAGGAATAATGAATGTGCCAATTGTGCATTCTTCTGTGGAGGCCCCAAAAGAACTGGAGACTATGTCATTGTTATACATGAATTGTCCAATGTAACCTATGGGTCACTTGCTTACATTGACTGAAAAGACATTTTTGTTCCCCTACGCCTCACATTTATGATATGCTGGGTGGTGGCTCCACTAAATCTGTTTCTTCTCTTGTAGATCATGGACCAGGCAGTGTTAGTTGGTGCCCCGGTCATTGGGCTTAATGATTCGGGTGGGGCACGTATCCAGGAAGGAGTGGAGTCTCTTGCTGGCTATGCCGATATTTTCCTGGTAACTTATTTTTATTTGAGAATTTACTTTTAGTTTATTTATACATTTAACTTTTTCTGATTTTTGTAGAGGAGATATTTACTTCGGAGATAATACCTCCATTTTTGGTTAATTTTATTTCATACAATGTTTGATTTTTCTTGCCTGATTATTCATTTTGAAAGCTTTTTCGTAAATGATGTTGGTAAATTTTGACATTTTCATGTTCAGTAAATGTGGAGATTTTCATTTTCTGTTATTTTAATATACAACCACAATTCCAAAACAATTTCAACATTGTGTAAAATTTAAATAAAAACAATACAATGATTTACAAATGTCATAAAGCTGAATTTTATTCACATTAGAACATGGAAAACATGACATGTTTAAAATGAGAAGATGTACAATTTTAAGAAAAGAATAAGGTAATTTTGAATTTGATGGTAGCAACATGTGTCAAAAAAGTTGGGACAGGGCTGTGTTTACCATTGTGTAGCATCCCCTCTTCTTTTATCAACAGTCCATAAGTGTCTGGGAACTGAGGAGACCAGTTACTGGACTTGTGGGAGAGGAATGTTTTCCCATTCTTGTCTGATAGGATTCTAGCTGCTCAACAGTCCTAGGTTGTCTTTGTCATTTTTTGTTTCATGATGTACCAAATGCTTTCAGTTGGTGATAGCTGTGGACTGCACACGGGCCAGCTTAGCCCTAGGACTCTTCAACTATAAAGACCTGCTGTTGTAACAGAAACAGTATGTGTTTTTTTTTATTGTCTTGCTGACATATGCAAGGGCATCCAGACATCGCCTGGATGGGGGGCATATGTTGCTCTAAAGCCCGTGTATACCTTTCAGCATTGATGGTGCCTTTCCAGATGTGCAAGCTGTCAATTCCATAGGCAGTAATGCACCCCATACCATCAGAGATGCGGGCTTTTGAACTGAGCGCTGATAACAAGCCAGATGGTCCCTCTCCTCTTTACTCTGGATAAGTATGTCCATGTTTTCCAAATTTCAATTCCACTTTGGGTCAGCTCATTTTAAATGAAGTTTGGCCCAGAAAAGACAGAGGTGTTTCTGGATCCTGTACACACATGGCTTCTTCTTTACATGATAGAGCTTTAACCTGCATCTGTGGAAGGCACAGTGAACTATGTTCACAGACATTGATTTATGCAGTGATTTCCATTTCAGAATCGCGCATGTTTTTAATGCAGTCTGGAAATCGCAGGCATCCAATATTGATTTTCAGCCTTGTGTCTTGCTCACAGAGATTTCTCCAAATTCTCTGGATCTTTTGATGATATCATGTACTGTACATGACAAGATATTCAAAGTCTTCGCAATTATACGTTGAGGAACATTACTCTGAAATTGTTCTACAATTTGTAAATGCATTTTTTTTAACAGATTGGTAAATCTCTGCCCATCTTTACTTCTGAGAGACTCTGCCTTTCTAAGATGCTCTTTTTATACCCAAACATGTTACTGACCTGTTTTCAATTGACCTAATTAGTTGCAAAATGTTCCTCCAGGTATTTCTTTTTACTACCACTTACTTTTCCAGCCTTTTGTTTCCCCGTCCCAACTTTTTTGAGATGTGTTGCTGCCATTAAAAATGACCTTATTCTTTTCTTGAAATGGCACATTTTCTCAGTTTGAAACATTTGATATGTGTTCTATTGTGAATAAAATATGGGTTTATGATATTTGCAAATCATTGCAGCCCTTTATTTACATTTTACACAGGGTCCCAACTATTTTGAAATTGGGGTTGTAAAAGTAGTATGCAGCTGTGACTCCGATTCTTATGACTTCTAATTTGGTACTTTTTTTATTTTTATTTTTTTCCAACAGAGAAATGTTTTGGTCTCGGGAGTTGTACCTCAGATCTCGCTTATCATGGGGCCTTGTGCTGGTGGCGCTGTTTATTCTCCAGCCTTGACAGATTTCACGTTCATGGTGAAAGTAAGCAGTGGTCTTTGGTGTCCCTATAAAAATAAATAAGAATAATATTACAACTGAGTTGTAGTTCCCAGTCTTTAGCCTTTAATGATGCTTAAGAGTTGACTCCTTAACAAAATGCTGACTTTATCATTTCTATTACAAGTTCTCTTCAAACTGCTGTCCAAAACACAATAAGTTAAAAGTGACGTTTCAATTTCGTCACTCCAGTTGCTCAAAATGGAGGGAGAGAGTACAGGCGAGAATGTGAACTTAAAGGCATACTGTACCTAATTCTGAATCTATTTTATTTATTTTTTAGTCTGTTTCTTACCCCATGTTGTTTATAATGTTAAACCATCAAAAATATTCTCTTGCTTTCATGGAGATAATAGGTACTTGTAAAAAGAGCCTCAGTGGGAAGTAGTGCGGTCCAAAACCAAGCAGCAGCCAACAACATTAAAACCTCCTTGAAAAACATCAAGTTATGTTGCATAATCCACATCATTTATGCGGTTGTTTACTCACAACATATTTTTTGCTAAAATATTGCGTTGGAACAAATTTGATCTTTAGAACTGCAGACGGGCTTTAAATTAGGAGTCCTCAATTACCATTCTGGAAAGCTGCAGTTTTTTGTTCCAAGTTTTGTAAGGCCTAACAGATAATGAAAGTTACTATTAATTATATAGCTTGTTAGTGCTTTCATTCTTCCAAATGTTTATGACATTGCAGATTTTTTTTTTTTTTTTTTTTTTGGTTTTCTGAAAACATTATCCATACAGATTTATACCTCTTGGTCCTTCTCTTCGCTCATTTTATTAACATTAATACTGCATGATGCCTATGCAGGAGTGTAAATGAGAGCACACAAGTTAGGGAGCTGGGGCCTCATGCATAACGCCTTGCGTAGAATTCGCACTATAACATGATGTAAGCACAAAAGCCAAAATGTGCTTACGCACAGAAAAATCCAGATGCAGGAATCTGTGCGTTCACCAACTTCCGCGTTCTTCCGCTACTTAAATCCCGGTCAGCGTCAAAAGTAACGCTCATGCACGCGCCTGCTGCCCCGTCCCAACTCCTCCCAGAATTACGCCTCTTTGAATATGCAATTCAATATAAACAGCCCTTAAGCTCAGCGTTATGGGAAAAGCAAGAGGGAAGATGGAAGAATTTCAGCGAATACCAAGTGGAGGGAAGGAAAAACATAATATTTGCTGGTTTAAACAGTGGTATAAACAACAAAAGGAAGTTGATCAAGTGACATAGCATGTTGGAGAAACTTGAAAGCTCAAGTTCAAAGTTATACAGTGCCCGAAATAAAAAAGAAGTCACAAGTCGCCATGAAAAGGCGAGTTGTAGCCCACCGTCTGAGTGTCATATGAAATCTTATTAGGGTACAGACAAAAAAAAAAAGGCACACAGTGGGGGAAAAAAGCACGAAATGTCAACTTCAACCTCAAAATTTCCACTTTAATCACATAGTTTTATTTTGTCATTAAAGTAGAACATCATAAACTTTAAATCATTCAATTTACTAGTTTCTCAAATCCCATCGTAACTAAAGTAGCACGTTAAATGCTTTGTTTTGTATTTGATCTTCTATATGCTCTGTGCTTCTTAAACCGACTTTCTTTACCTCTGACAGGACACAGAATCCATTACATTCATGATATTACAGCTCTCTGAATAACTAAAATGCTGAAATGTATACGTGATATCATTTTCATGATGATAGAAGTTAAAGCATGTTATTAAACATGGAAACACAGTGGCGCAGTGATTGTGGGCGACCTTCGATGAAATAATTTATTGCAGCAGTACTCGGGTGTGGCTCTAGGCTCGTGGCGGCCCTGGGCAGAGAAAGAATCGGTGGCCCTTTTGCCCGCCAATGTCAATATGGTATCTTATGCACGGCGGATAGACACTGCATAGCCACCTTGTGCTCATGACACAAGTGTTTAACTTTTTTGTTGAAATTTGCCGCTGTGTTTTTAGCTGTGTCGTTATTTTCTTTTTTCTGTTTTATATTCAATATATATTGGCTTGGTGGCCCTGTGCAGGTGCAAACTGTGCACCTGCACAGGGCTGCCCCTGCAGTACTGTCACTTTCAAACGTACTAACCTCCAATTCCTGTCCTTACTTTTCTTTCTCCAAGTAACCGATCGCCACACAATCAGCTCTGTAATAGACGTTAAGCCATCTGTAAGATTAGAGCGCCGATTCTTCAAAACTTTTAAGGAACATTGAAATATCTTCGTAGTACATGTTTAATTATTCTATCCTTCACGCCAGTCCCAGTGAAGCATACAGTGCGAGGCAGGAACAACCTTTAATTATTAACAATATAGATTATTTAAATTAAGTTAGTTTTATCTGTATAATATAATAAACATTTTGTTGCATTTCATCGTAAAAATGACATTGTCCTCATATGTAAATACATGCTTTATAAAGTGGCTCAGGTTGTGCAATATTATAACTAGTGCAAGTTTACAGTGAGGTAATTCTACTTATAAGTACAAACAGTTCTACAAGGAGCACTTGATTGAGTGCGTTTAGAGCTCTTGGGATGAAACTCTTTCTGAACTGCGAGGTCCGTACAGGAAAGGTTTGAAGCGTTTGCCGTGTGAGAAACAGTTCAAATAGGAAGCATAGCTGAGGCAGCGTGTGCTTGATGCTGTATACCGATAATTCTCTTTCCGATCAGCTGCTCTGAGTGGTGCAGTGAGAGTAATATGGAAAAAGATGATCTGCTGTGGGAAACCCTAACGGGAGCAGCTGAAAGAAGTAAAATAAGGTGCAGTGAGAGTAACAACGCTAAAGCAGCTATGGTGTTTAGAATAGTTTGACCATTCCATTGACCATTATATTGTTACTGGTTAATTACAATCAGATGCATTAAACTAATCAATACGCAGTTAATTTCAGTGTATTTATAAAGCCGCGTCAGGAAAAGAAAGGGTAACCACACAGGAACAGTAGCACTGCTTTGACGCTGGGTGCCGCCAGTCTGCAAAACCGAGCGGAGAACTTGCGTACAACAGGGTATGAGGTACCGTGGAAATGTGCGTGGCTTTACGCCAAGTGTAGGTTTTATACATCACGATTTGAACGTGGAAACATTCTTAGGCAACATTTCTGAGCGTACGCACTGTTTATACATGAGGCCCCTGGTGATTCCTTTGTCATTTACACCTCATTATTAACTGAAGGCTGGCTAAGAAAATACACAACAGTTAAAACCTTAATCAAGCTGTTTAAAACTAAAATAGGCAATTAAGGGTTGTGAATCATAACTTGCAAGTTAACTAAAACTAAGCCCAAAAACAATGATTTAGTATTAAACAAAAGGGTTCTAAAGCTTTCCCATAACCCCCACATTAAGTATGTTTTGTTAGGAACCATCTATAAATGGAGAAAACGGTAGGATCTTGTTTACTTTATGTAGATGCAAACATCTCTTAATTATTGTATTGAGCGTCAATAAAACCCAAAGTGATTCTCTAACCACCTCTAAAGATCTCCAGACACCCTTTCTGCAGGTGATGTTAATATTTGTACCTTGGATATTGTATATGGCAGAAAACAAACAGCAATTGCATTCATGAGATGGTAGTGTTGGAGAAAAATCTTTATCCTTGGTTTGCTTCAGCACTTGTACCTAAAAAGGTTTTTTAGACTCCAGCAATATATAAGCACAAGAAATTTATTTAACAAAGATGCCTTTGGAGCGCATCATACAGCCAGTTAGTTATCATGGTTGTGCTGCTTTGTTATACTCGGCCTTTATAATGAATATACAAAAGCTGATTTAGCATATAACTGATAACATGTTAATGGAATGTAAGTAGGTCCATTAATTGGTCTTTAGATCCTCCTGTATTAGGTTACTTAGAGATGCATGATCCCTTCCTTCCAAGGTCCAAGGCTACTTGGGGGTCTATATACTAGAATGATTTCATCCTATTTAGAGCAGTTCGACAAGAGGCAATATAACTGAAAAGCTTCAGACTAAAATAAATACTTAATGTTTTTGGATACAAAAAAAAAAAACTACATGGTTGCATTAGGTTTGTTTCTGGGGGATCCAGTGATGGCAGTATCTAGGTTGTTCTCTTCGGCCTCCCAAAAAAGACATTGGTGAATACAGGAACCTTCTGTCCCCAAAGCCCCTGTTCTCATGATTGTGCATGTATTTTATTTTGTTTTGGGACACAAGGCCATTGATAGCATATCATAATTTACTGTATACAGAATTATTACCATATGTTCTAAAGGAAATTAACAGGCCCATTGTTTGAGCCATACCATAACATGGATCTCAGTTAGAGCTGGGCGATAAAACAATAAAGATGATTACTGTGAAATGTTTGATTTCTATCGAGGAAAAGTTATATCAGTTTGTCAGTAAAACTCATTCCATCTGTGTTTTGACAGACACCCTAAAAAGCCAATGATAATGAGAGTAGCAGTGCACAGAATCAATCATGTGGCCAGAATAGAGTTACAGCCATGTTCGGTTAGGTTGGCGCACACGGCATTGAGCATAGGAGCAGCAGCACACGTGCTACAGCAGCCGTGAGGTCTGCAAGGACTGATTTTTATATTTTATTTTTATTTATTTATTTTAATCTAACTTCTCAGTATACCTGCCTGCTCTCACATACGCCTCCTCCCGCCCGCAGAAACAAATACCTTCCTTTATGGAAATAAGTCATGTATAGTTGATAAGCCTGTTTAACATGACCTTGTGGAAGGAGATGGCTGAAGGTTTACCCTCTTTCGCCCAGCTATCCTTTTCACTTTTTTTTTTTTTTTTTGACAGAAAGGATTAAAAAAAATAGCAGCATAAGGAACGTCTTATTAAAGTTTTGCAACCAATTACTATTCTGTATTGAAATAAAATACGATCTCTTTTAATAATTGCTATTCATTCCACAAAAATGTGGAACCAACATAGAACATAGGTGCTGTCTATGTACAAGTCGCACCTATTAAGTTTAAGCTTAAAACATAAGCTTTTCTAGTCAGCATATTACTGGTAGCTTAACAAACACTCCACACTTTCTCACAGTACTTCTTGCTTATCAATACAAGCACACTGTGTAACCAAGCAAAGCACTTTGAATGTACAGACATCTCCTTGTCTGCTTGCAAGCACTGAGATGAAAGAGGGTATTACTAACAGCTGACCAGTGAACTGTCCTGCCCTCTTTGATTTATTACAGTTGCATTAAATCACAATTATTACAGATCTCTTCTTGCTATAGAAACAGAAGCCTTAGGCTGAGACATGTTGGTACTTTGTAGAGCATGTGGATAAGAGTTGGTGCTGAGCAGTTTGTTGACATGTTCTTTTAGTAGTATCTGATTCTAAATCAGTCATCTCATCTTTGATGAAAAGAGACCACAGCTGTATCTTTTTCTTGATGTGGCCAATTGTCAAATTGCTGCAACATTGAATTCAGCACGGACCTCGTAAGCTTGCCTTGCTGTCCAGTAAGTTTAAAATACCTGAGTAACTTTCTTACACTAGCCACAAGCAACTTTGGGTGCTTTCTCCATCACTGGTGATGTAAAAGCAGTTTAATCTGGTGTAGCCGTGCAAAGAAGCGATCGTGCTTACTCCTTGGTAGGACAGTCAATCCTGAAAACTTTTACGTTTTTTAGACACTAAAGCGCAAGTGGGTTTTTTTTCCCCACCTGTTTTAATCGTGCTTGTTTCAAATGGGGTTGCAAAAAGCACCCTTGACACAAAATTTTAACACTCATTAATGTAATGGATAGTAGCGGTTAACAAAGAGGTTTTCTCAAAGTTTTCGGTACAAATATCAGTCGTAACAGCACACCCATAATCATTAACGGTCTCTAGCAGGTCCTTTCTCAGTTTGTCTTTTTCTACCACGTGCCGCGATTCAGTCGTCAGATGAGGCAATATATCTTTAAACTTCAGAGGTATTGCTCAAGTTGAATATGGCAGACACTGTCGTAAAGCCCTATATCCCTGCAAACAAAATCCACATATTTATTCTGTGGTTCACTTTTAGCGTTAGTTCTTACTTTTGACAGGTTTGGCAAGAATGTGTGTTTTGACTTTTTGCTACTGCATACGCGTGGCGATTTAAACCTGAGATGCCTGACTTACATCCACTGTAATTTAGCACAATTATCACAGGAAGCAAATAGCACTTGGTTGCCATCGATAAAAACTGAAAATGATTGCCAAATGTCGGACTTCCCTTTATTGAGTTTGGCAGTCTTGTACGCTCCTTTTTAAATGCTTTTTCCACCACTGTGGATGTAAGGCTGTCTCCTGGGCTCTGCAACCTCGGGGAGGCTGCATGTGAGACAGCATATGTTCTTTATATATTCTATATATTTATGTTTTATATATATTATATAATATATAAAATTAATAATAATATTTTAATTTCCCAAACTCTAGCTCCCGCCTGCACATGGGTGCAGCAAACTCCTGCGTTTTGCAGGAAATTGCATTGGGTCCCACAGTGCAGACCACTACCTTGGAGCATAAACTGACAACAATTGAGTGAATATGTCAATTTTATTTACTCTCTCATTTGTTTACATTTGAAAGCTGCTTGAATTTTTACTGAGGATATATACAGAATTTTTTTTGTCTGTATATTTTTGGGTTTGTTTCCCAACAATTTAAAGAAGTTTGAATCTGTATAAGGAACGGTTACAGTATAGAGGTAGATTTTGTGTATTTTTGTTTTTTTTTTTTCTTCTTAAAACTTTAAGATTTTAGATTTAAGATTTTATTTATTTGGAGTTAGCCAACAAATTTAGTGTGTTCTCCTGTAAAACTTAATCTTTTGACTGGTCAGATTTGAGACTTTTTTTATTTTGCATTACCTATTTTATTTATATTGAATTGACCGAAGAATTTAGTTGTGCATTTTGTTTTTGTTCTGCTGTAACACTTGAAGCTTTTGACTGGTCATAATTAAGATTTTAGTTTATTATATATACCTATTTTATTCAATTAAAATATATTTGTATAATGCTCTACAGTACATTTGTCATGTTCAACTTCTGACAGAAAATAAGTAAAATTTAAACTAAAATTGGCCTTATGGTATCTTCACATCTCACTTATGAGTAAAATAGGAACCTTTGTGCTTGTCAGAAATGGATTTGATTTGTATTGTGATGTACAGTACACCCCCAAAATTCGCGGAGGTTACGCTCCTAGAGCTCCCGTGAATTGTGAAAAACCGCGATTTTTGGATGTGGTTAAAAACAAAAATGCCTATTTTTATAGTTTAAAACCTATATATGCCCCCAAAACACTTTAATTTCAAACTCAGCTTAATACATTACCTAAAATAAAAGAATGTAAAGGTAAACCTGTATACTGTGCAGTACTGTACTGATATGTCGCCTACAGTGCTAGAAGGTAAAATACCAATGTTACCGCTATATGTACTGTAATTCATGCAAGAGGTATGTTTGCCCATTTCGGCAGCATCTTGGGGCTTTAACCCTTAAACTGCCACATACTTGGGGTTAATGGATCCCTGGACGCCAGATACTTTTTTGCTGCACTTTAAGTAAACGTCACAATTCACAAAGAAAAAGTAAAAATTTAATGGAACACATTTTTTTTTTCATACAAAGAGCATCACAGTTATCATTTTACACTGATCATTTTACACACTGCTAATGAACTGTAAAAACTATTAAAAAAAACAACTGGCACAATATGTACAAAGTGCAAATGATGCCACGGATGAAACTCAGTAAATCACTGAGCCAACTGCGCTTGAACTGGCTGCACCCAAGTACACACAGGTAAGCGCTGATGCTTGCAGGTTAGTCGATTGCAGCGGCTCAATCCCAGGGACAGTGAGGCTGCAGTACTGCAGTGTGTCACACTTGGGTCACAGAATTGCACAGAAACACAGAAAATTGTAGAGACAGGAACTTTATTGAAACACTTCAAACAAACATGTCTCTTTCAGAAATAGAACTAGCTCAGTATGCAGTTAGTTATCAATTAAAGAATAGACAAACATCATAGGGGAGCACAACGGGAGCGGGACCCCCAACAGGAGCAGAGAATGTCTTGGGGAGGAGAGAGAAACAAAGCAATCAGCCAAAAAGGACAGGTGCTGTTCAGCCTTTTAAGTATGTGTAGTGTCGAGTGATACAGAGCAGCTGCAAGTAAGGGAGCAATGTGAAAGTAGTCTATCAGCGTTTTTTGAGGAGCGTCCATGTCTTCTAGGGGTACGTTTAGCCCCCCTGCTCACAAGGGGCTGGCAGTGGTCATGAGCTGGCTGCTCAACAAATGTATGGCAATGACTGATCAGCTCCTGCGTGCTCACAAATGGCACTGGGAAACGACTATAGCCGGTTGTGGCGGTTTAAGTGTTAAGAGGAACAAAATGGAAAACACAAGAACACTCAGCTGGAGATGCATCACAGTCGATCAGCAGCAAGGAGAAATGAATAACGCTGTAGCAGTCCAGTGCCACTAAAATTCACACCGTCGAAGATGGTGATTTATTTATTTTTATGGTGGAGATTCCAGGGATGCACTCGGCCTTGGCCCGACCTGCACACACACGTAAACAGAGACAAATACAAAGCAAACCGTGTAATCAAACGGCAAATAAAGAATGTAATGAAAACAAATTAAAACAACAATACCACCCCTGTTCCCCTTACGGCGATTACATATTAAATACAACAAAGCACAAACAAAATACATACAGTAAATCATGAAAAACGGCAACGGATGAAATGTAATGATGAAAATAGTCCAGAGATCCGCGTGTTGAATGGGAATGTAAAGATAGTCCTACCGGTAGTTCCTGAAATGGTGAAGACGGGTGGACGGGTTTAAGAGCGCTCCTTTCTCTGTAGGATGGCCATGAATCCACTTACAGTCCTCATGTACACAGGCAGATGGCAGACAATCCAGACGGCAACCACGAAACAATCCAGGACAAAACTAATAAATACAGGTAACCCAACAGAAGGCCGACAGACAGGAACTTCTAACACAAATCACAAAAACTTTTTTTTTTTTTTTTTTGCTTTTTGTCACCGGCCCCCTTTTTAAAAGCTGAACTGACATCCTTTGACCCCAACAGCCCCTGTACCCTCAGCAGAAGACCAATCGGAGCCACTGCAGGGACAGCTGGGAGTTAGTTTCAAATTCTAGTAGAGTACGCTCTCAGATTGGCTACTTTCAACCATTACAAGGTGCGTTTTCCTCTATGTTTGCCTCCTGTTCTCTCTACAGTACAGTATTGCCACGAAAAAAGCCATAAAAATTGCGGAGGATATTCGCAGGTTCCGCTAACAATTATTAGATAGATTCTAAGGAAAAATCTGAACCGCGATTTTGCGTGGGTCTACTGTATATCGATATTGACAAATTTTTTTCCCTTATCACCAAGCCCTAATCCCAATCATTCTAGCAGACTCGCCAAAGTAAGTCTAGAAGAAAAAATTTGTTTTTAAAATAAAGACTCAAAAGTCCAGATCTGTCTCTTATGATAGGCAAACCTGTTATAAGGCAATTATCTGCAGCTTCTGTACAGAAAAAGCTGTCACCAGTCATTGATTTACAGTAGAACCCCTATTTATGAGTTTCTTTTTTTTTTTTTTTTTTTTTTATAAAAAAAAAAAAATTTTTTTTTAAAAAAAAAAAAAAAAAAAAAAAGTATTAAATGCAGCAAATTGTAAATGATTCATCAGGATGCCATTTCCACAGGTATGAATTCACAAATTTTTAATAATAGTTTTATTGCAGGTATTTTTGTAATTACCAGTTATGACAGTTTGATTTATTATTTAATTTGTGGAAAATTGTTGTACTTTTTGTTTCATATTATTCTTTTTCATGAATGCTACCATGTTGACAGCAATGGCACTATTGTTAATCCATGAGAACCCAAAGCCTGATTGTTTATGAGGTTTGAGTACAAAAGGCTACGTTCATGCTGCAGCTCGGTCCCCGTCTTCACATTCCTATATGACACAGATGTGATCTTTCTAGAGAAGTGTGATCAGCGAAAAATGACACAGACGCATACATTTTCAGAAAGGATTAACACTACTTTCAATACTGCTAACATCTCACTCCAGCCAGTCCTTACTCTTGACTTTTATTCAAACGTTTCTACACTTAAACCAACAACTAACATTTTCAGTTATCCATTTCTCTTTCTTGCAATCACGAGCGTAGGAATTTGCAGACATCCTGCACATGAACAATGTGAAGCAGCACAGCAACCAGTATATCTGCATTAGTTTGCATCTGTCTGACAAATTGTTTTATTCATTTTGAGCATGCAGTGCAAATTATGGGTAGATATCTGTGCATACCCATATCTGATTTGGATCACTTGCAAAATTAATTTGAAAGTTAAAAAATCTGATTTAGCAATTGTTTGCTAAATTTTCAATAACCGCATCCAAAAATATATAATGCTGTTAATTAATATGGGGAATATTAAATTGGAATTGTGCACTAATGTTACTTAATGTTTGAACATTGGAATCATTTATGTTTGTGTGAAAACAAATTTTATTAAATTAATGACATGTTATGTGCACTATCCAGATTACCTGCAAGAAATATTGTAGTTCAGATCAAATACACACCCATCAAATGTGAAAAATAAAGGATTATCTATCTGTAATGAGGTCTCCTTTATTATTTTGTAAGAAGTCACTTGAAAGGTTTTTTTTTCAGCGTAACAAAATGCATTTTAAGTTAATTTACTTGAATATTAATTTTCGTATACTAGCCGAAGCCTGCCGTAGCATACGGCGGTGTAAGAATAGGAATGGAAAACGGTGAGAAAGGAATTCAAAAATCAAGAAGAAATAAATACTTCTTGAAAGATGCAGGTGTGAATAGGTGTTTTGGTAGTGACGACAGATAATGAATGAGTTGAAAGATCTAACCCTAGAAAAAGCCACGTACAACTGATCGTGTCTGAAGACTGGTTGTTAGAATTATGGTGAAGAGTAAACAGCATGTGGGTATGAGGAAGGCCACGCTTCTGAAATTCGATTACGTAAAAACAATCAATAACAACCTGAAAAAATGTTGTTGTTGTAGAATGTCTCTAAGTAATTCCTGCAGCTTAATCCAAAAGACTCGTACTACAATATCAGGTCTGTGCTACGGTCTTTGGGTATCCGACAGTGCATGTAGAATTTCTGGCCAAGCAGGATTACATGTGAAAGTGATAAGTAAATGAGGCTGTCCGAATTTACATACTATGGCCATGGCATCCTGCTAGTTTTGTTGTATGTATCTTGGACTTCCTGGAAATGTGGATGGTAATATGATCATTTTGCCTACATGTACGTTATTTTCAGAGTTTGCTTGCAGTGCGTCTGACAGTCCTTTGTATTGTTCCACGCGCAAATCTTGTTGATCTAATCTGAGATAGCTGAGACGTGCACCCTCTGTTTTAACATATGCATCTAAGACGTACTGTTGGAATAGTTTGCTGCTGGAGTGCAAAATACTAAATATATTCCTCATTGCTAATCTGTACACGTAAAATTGGCATTGAGTAAGCCGCCTTCGCTTGGCGGTTCTTTTATCGGGAACATGTTGTAAATCTTTGTGCCAGCCAATATCTCTGTAAGGGAATAAAAGTGGGTAAACCATAGGATCGCAATTCATATTGAGCGTGGAAATCTGTTTACAAGAGTTGCCTATGGGACAGATGCAAATGTCCCTTTTGGCAGGCGGTTCGCCATCTTCTCCGATGGAAATCGCTGGTGTGACATGTCGGGGCATTGTATCATTGTAAATCCTGCCTAGGGTTTTCCTCAAAAAGCATTCGTACAGATGCTGTTGGATTGGACTGAGCGATTTCATGCATGTGTTTGTATGATTTAGCGAAGGGTTTGATGGTTCTGAGCATGGGATCTAGCTGGAGAAGTATATTTTTGTTGCATGTAGAGTTTGCTTTATTTTGTAAGCGTACTGCAGATGCTTGGCGAGAAATGCTGTGTTGGCTGCGTGTGGGCGGGACCGGTTTATGGACGTGGGAGGAGAGTTAGAGTTGGCGGGCGGGGCTCTGTTGAGCATATCCCATGGTCTTAGAGTTGGCGGGCAGGGCTCTGTGAGTTGGCGGGCCTGGCCCTGTCATGCGTATCCCATGGTCTTACAGTTGGCGGGCTGGGCTCTGTTAGAGTTGGTGGGCGTGGCTCTCTGTCTTGCATGCCCTTAGTGAATTATATATATATATATATATATATATATATATATATATATATAGTAATAGGATGTACATCTGTTAAAGTAATTGTTTTTTTTTTGTTGTTTATGCAGGACACATCGTACTTATTCATCACTGGTCCCGATGTTGTGAAGTCTGTTACAAATGAGGATGTAACTCAAGAAGAGCTTGGTGGTGCAAAGACCCACACAGCTGTATCAGGTAGATCACCAAATTGAAAAAGTGCTCTTTAGAAAGGCATTACTCATATGTGACACCATAAAGGTATATTCTAAAAATTCCATTTCATCCCTTATTTACTACTTATCCTCTCTGCTACGAAGCACTTTTAGTTTCTAAAGTATTTTAGAAACACTATCACTAAACACTGCCAGGCTTTTGGAGAAGGTGGGAGAGAGCAAGCAAATTAAAAGCTGTGAGAAGACTGTTAAAGGGAGATGAGTTTATGCCCATTTCTGTTGGTGTATTCTCTTAATACTGAAATAGTGTTGTTGCTTTTCTTTAAGGGGTTGCTCATAGAGCATTTGAAAATGATGTAGAGGCCTTGCTTAATCTGAGAGAATTTTTCAACTTTTTACCTCTCAGCAACAAGGATCCTGCTCCTGTAATGGAGTGTCATGACCCAAGGTGAGAATGCACATTTTCTGAGTGGCCATTTATATTATTATGCACGATCAGGTAAATAATAACTATGTTAAGTACTTTTCCCCTTGTGTAAGAAGTTTAAAATCTGCATATACTATGTGTGGATTACGAAACAGCCTCCTCTTGATGCTCCTTTAGCTTCCTGTACTTGTTAGTTCTGTTCTATCAGTGTATCTGATGTAAGTACGGTGTGCCATGTTTGTGTTGTTTGTAAATTCATCAATGGCCAGGGATAAGTGATCAGCCTAACTGACACCATCTATCACCTGACTTTGGATTGTCTTCACCAAGACAGGAACAAAATGTGTAGCAGTTGCAGTTGACAGAGGTACTTATTTCACAGATAGAGTAACATAATTCGTCAGTTTAACACTACCAAGCTCCAATCTGTAGGCTATTTCTAAAAGATGGTTTTATAAATGCATACTTTCCAGTCCATTTATCATTTAAATAATAATGCAAATTATCTATATCAGGTTTTCTTTAAGGACATTTAGATATTTTTGATGCATAAATTGCAACATGAATTTAGAATATTTCCTGTCTAATAAATGAAAGCTACATACATGTGTACAACTGCTGTGGATTTACAAAAGGGGCAAAGGAATTTGATAAGAAACCCAGAATGAATTCTGTGCGACATATGCTTGATGATTCCATATCATCCCATCTTCCAAGTCTGTTAAATCATGAGCAGGGTTGTGGAGGGACAAGGCGCCAGTCCCAACACAGGGTGACCTCGCATGCATAGACTTGCACTAGGGCCAATTTAGCATTGCCAGTCCACCTAACCTGCATGTCTTTGGACTGTGGGAGGAAACCCATGGGGACACTGAGAGAACATGCAAACTCTACGCGGGGAGGGCCCAGGATGTGAACCATGGCATCTTTACTGTGAGGCAGCAGTGCTACCACTATGCCAACTGTGCTGTTCAATTCCTTATCACCACCTGTTGATATAGATTTGACAGGTTTCAACTGAGAGTTTGTGTAATGTGGAGTGAATTGGGGAGATTGTCTGTTAGAGTGTGGGGTGTTGAGGGGGCCTGGTCTTGCCAATAGAGTATTTAGATTTGACTGGGGGACAAATTCTTACAGACTATTTAATGATCCCTGTTCTACTTGCACTGGCTGGCTCATACTAACTGCAAAATTGTGTTATATGTGTTGTTTAGTGACCGTCTTGTTCCTGGCTTGGATACTGTGGTGCCATTTGAATCCACAAAAGCTTATGATATGCTAGACATTATTCATGGCGTAAGTAAATTTAGCCTGTGCTTTCTGTTACAATGCTGTGTTCTGTGGTTTTTAATCTTTAAAATTGGGGATCACTGTTGAAAGTTAAAGTGTACTGTACATTATCTTTGTAGATTGTTGATGAGAGGGATTTCTTTGAAATTATGCCCAACTATGCAAAGAATATTGTTGTAGGATTTGCCAGAATGAATGGTCGGACTGTTGGAATTGTGGGAAACCAGCCAAAAGTAGCATCTGGTAAGTGTGTTAATGAAAAAATATAAGTTACTTGGTATAGTCACCTTTATCTGTAGGTATCCTATGAATTTTTATAATTCTATCTTGCCTGCTTTCTTTCAGTTCCAACAGCCAAGTTTAAACTTTATATGTCAATATACAAATAGGTGAATAGTGGAATTTGTAGTACAATTCAAGTTTGAAGTTTATGAATTTCTAATAGCTTACCTTACATCTTACCTGATGAAAAGGTGTAAATTTGCTTGACTTCTCATTCTTAGCTGTATGTAACGTATAATATCTTGAAGTCTTTGGTAACTCCACTGGTGTTGCTAATGCTGTATGATACACGCAGTGTAGTTCATAAGTAAATTCAATATTTGCTGTTGCTTAGAAATTATATATTATAAACATTTTTAATTGCAAGGAAAAACATAGTGACCGAAGTGTGCACTGTGGTAAAGACCGAGGTAGAAGAACACAATTTGCAGTGCATTTTGGAAGACTTTATCAAAGACAGTATTAGCATATTGTTTGTTTGTTTAGCTATTGTCTTCCAAATATGTATACAATACTAAGTCAATGTGTACTACCCATTGTAAAAAATGTTTTGTTGTGAACTAGGATTGAGTCAATGATGGATATCGTCCATTGCCGATTGGATGGGCGATGTAAATATACATTGTTGATTAGCTCCAAACATTTGCAGAAATTTTTCTCAAAGCAGGAAACTGTAGCGGTCTCCTCTTTTCATCTTGCCTCCTCATAAGGAAGCTGTCAAGCACTCCTAATCGCAGCAGGAGTGTGCCTGATGAGTGTGTCATGCACAAAGTTTGAATGGGAAGAGCTGCTGTGGTGGATTGTTTCTCGTTCTTTACGGTGCTGTCCTTAAAATGACTGTTCACAGTTGGTACGCAAGTTGGATTTTTGTTTTGACCGTCATAAAGGGTCTTCTGAAGTTACTCATTTGCACGATGGAATGTCTGCCTCAACGGTGGATGACCGGTCCTCAGACTAATGTAATTTGTGAGCAACGTTACAATATTATTACTTCACCATCTGTTTTCCTAACTCTCTTACCCTGGGTAGGGTCGTAGGTCAGCTGGAGGTTATCCTTGTGCTGTGGAATTTTACATAACCAATGCAGTCAGATTTAGGTGCTGGACAACGAAAGTAGCGGCAAAGTGGTGCTTGTTTGGTCTTGCGTGTGTTGCGTGAAGTGGCCAGTACCAGCAGAGTGCAATGCTTCACGGGGATCCCCACTCCCTTCAATATAATATACTAATATGCATGTGCTACGACTTCCAAAGGGATGGCACTGCCCTATTGTGTAAAAAAAAAAATAACAATGAAATGGAAAGAGGAACAAGACACTAACTAAACAGATTAATTACTGCCTGGAGTTTGGTTTAGCTTCAAGCACTGCACATGAGAGAATAAATCTAAAATAAACAAATTCCATTATAGATCAAAGCAGGCCTTTACTTTTTTTTTTTTTTTTTTAAAGTGGATTTAAAGTCAGTGCTGTTCTCCTGCATGCACATCAAACTCATCAAAACACTCCGTGTAATGCATTTTTTGTGGCATGTCGTTTTTACATGATAAGAAAAGGCAAAATCTGTGCTATAGCTCAGCCACAGTGAAGCAAAATGAAATACAATCTTTTTTCTCTAACTCTGTTAAAGGCAACCTTTTTCGAGTTGCGACGCACTAAGTCCAAAAATTTTCTTTCATGGCGCACCTGAGGGACTGCCCATAAATAAAGTCGTGACGACACAATCTATGGACAATCGCCAATAAAAACAGTTAATTTTACAAGTTTGAAAGACATTTTATTAATAAAGGAATCAAAGGATAAATCTTAAATTTAATTAAAGTGAACGTTGAGATTGTTTTTCAGCACATATGAGATTGATGCAAGGATCAATTTTCGAAAGACAGACACGCATTTCCTTGTCGATCATTTGAAGTCTCTCACGTTTCTCTCGTCGGCAAGAGTCAAAATGTAGCATTTGTATTTTCTCGTTCTGTATTTGCTCCGCCGCCTTCTATCCGTACGGTGAGCGAGATCTTCTAACAACGAGACTTTTTAAGTCTCACGAGATGTGTTTTTGACACCGCTGGTGTTGATATTATGATGAATGGTGAACAGCGAAAAATTTAACTTGCATTCAAAATAAATATATTTGTTTATTCAACAATCTGATTAACCGTTATCTGTTTTTCCAACATAAAATATATATTTTTTTTACATTTATCTTTTTAATCAACCAAAAGTTCAAAAACACTAGCAATTTTAAATATTTTACAAAAGTTTTCGCGGCACCCCTAGAAAATTCCACGGCGCACCGGTTGCCCGACAATGTTCGAACTTATGGTAAAAGGAGAACATCTGGAGAAATTGTGTTTGAGTGAGAAAGTAATTAATAACTTCTAATTTCCTGTTGGTAGGCATTTATTCAAATCCATTGTTATGAGAAAGATCTAATTTTAGAGTTTTATGCCAGTATGGCATTGTGGTTTGTAGCAATTTCAAATGAACTAAGAATGAATCACCTTACAATCATCACAATTATTTTACCAGTTACCACTACATTTTGCTGAGTTGCAGCAATCTGTGAGACAACAAAATTAACTCTCTCATGTCTCGAGCTAAAACGCCTGCACTCATTTCCCCTCTCACCAACCACTGTAGGTGCTTTTCATGGTACAATGGTAGAGCAGCTAATTTGTTATTTACGAACATCTCTCCAAGTGTGAGCAAATGATGGTATCATAAATCAATGTTTTGAAATGACAGTATGAACTTTTTAAGGCATCACATAGCCATATTATGAATTGCACTGAGACCAATTGCTGCCTAATTGTTTGGCTTTGGTGAAAAAGTATAAAATGGACAAGGTTGTCAAATGAGAAGAGATGTTTAAGATGTAATGGGTTTCTTAGGGTCACATAATAAGCAGTGTGTGCAAAAAGTTATTTACTACAAACTGTGGACTATATTTCAGGTTGTTTGGACATCAACTCTTCTGTGAAAGGTGCTCGTTTTGTTCGGTTCTGTGACGCCTTCAACATACCTATCATAACCTTTGTTGATGTCCCAGGGTTTCTTCCAGGTAAGCAAAGAAGAGTTTTTTGGTAAATGCACCTATTTACAAAAATGGCCACAACCTTTTTACATGACTCTTTCTTTTCTCTTGTGCATTGGCTTATAATAGGCCAGATCTATTTAACCAATTTTTGAGTATTCTTTCTGCATTGCAGTAGAAAAATGTTTGTTTGCTTTTTTTTTTTTGCATTAGCCTTTTGTTTTAAGCTTTTGTCTAGTCTCATTCACTTTCCACTGCTTCACCTGCAGTCATATGTACAACAGCATGTTCATTGAAATCATTGTGTTCAGGCTGCTCTAGGGGCTGGCATAGCTCTAAAGATGGCCAAGTCCATCCATCAGGATAATTTGAATTATGCCGTTCACATTGATGAAAAATTCTGGATCTCTGAGTCAGTCGCTTGCTCCTCTTACATATAAATGACGCCTAAAGCAGCTCAATAATTACACCTAGGAAATGTTTTTTAACACACAACCTTTTCTTATTTTTAGATTACAGTACTACAGAATGTTTTATTTATTTAAAAAAAAAAGTTAATGAAATCAAAATGTTTTTTAATTAAAATCAGTGACTGTCCACCACTGTTTAAAGTGATTTTTCTTTTTATGAAATCGACTGACATTTGTTAGCATGGGCATCAAGTGATTTTAGTTGTTAGTTTAGGACTATGAACATTTTATTTTAATTCCCAGACTGATCAACTTCAACTTCACTAAATTTTTAGTTTTATGTGTAGAACCTGAACTGTTTGGTTTCACTAAATAGGAGGCTTACATGCTTTTAACTAATCTGTAGCAAAGCAGATGAACGATATCCCCGTGCAGTGCTGATTATACAGTTCTCTGTCTAAGGTGGCCCCCATTCTTCATGTTCTTAAATTAGCACCCTGCTCCACTTTTATGCTGTGCATTGCACAATGAGTCAGTGAAGATTCATTCTACTGTGCCCTCTCCATTTCTGTAGTTGACCTCACACTGTATGTTATCATGACTTTCAGGAACAGCACAAGAATATGGAGGCATCATCCGACATGGAGCTAAGCTACTTTTTGCTTTTGCTGAGGCTACTGTGCCAAAAATTACAATTATCACACGCAAGGTAAAGATTGTATTTTTTTTAAGCGAATAATCATTAACTATAGGGTGGTCCAGATCTAATTATGCAATTTTCATTACGCTATAACGTATTAAGTTTATTACATAGAAAATCCCCCGAAAAATCCCAGATCATCAAGAAGTGTGCGAACTGATGACATGATGACATGAAGAATCGTCTTCACGCCGAACTGGAATCGTTTCTGCATAAATCAAAGTCATCCAGACGATCAGGATCTGCATAATTAGATCTGGACCACCCTGTATTTAATATTATTGTGCTAGTGCATGCGGATATCACAAGCCAACCATCACATAATGTGAGCGAGCTGGACTGCTAGCTCTTCGTAAGATGGCGGTGTGCACTCTCCCGCAGTGGGGCTGAAGGGCACAGTCCTGATGTGCTGCTTTTGTGACTTGAATTGACACCGTGACCGGAGTGAATTCTGCACCAGTTATTTTACTAGGATACTCTTAACTTTATTGTACATTCCAGATAATAGGTTTGTGGTGACCATTTAAGACTCTGAATGATGAAATATGAGTACCTCTTCTGTGCAATGGGCAGGCTTTCCATTCTGACCTGGGCTTTCACATAAGGTTCTGGCCTCTGTAATAAAAAATACATTTTAATGAATGAAAGAAAGGAAAGCAACTGTGTACCTTTTCTTTTTCTCTCTTCCTACAGAAATTGCATGCAACATAATACCCCTGCAATTATTAAACATGATTGTATGAAAAAGATATACATACCACTATGTACTATAAAAATGTATACAATACATACAAAAATCTCCCTAAATAATACGCTACCGTGGTTGTCTAGGATTTTAAATCACCTGTAGCTTGCAGTCAGTTTGACCTATTGACCTGAAATTTGATACACATACAGTGGTGTGAAAAACTATTTGCCCCCTTCCTGATTTCTTATTCTTTTGCATGTTTGTCACACAAAATGTTTCTGATCATCAAACACATGTAACCATTAGTCAAATATAACACAAGTAAACACAAAATGCAGTTTTTAAATGATGGTTTTTATTATTTAGGGAGAAAAAAAAATCCAAACCTACATGGCCCTGTGTGAAAAAGTAATTGCCCCCTTGTTAAAAAATAACCTAACTGTGTTTACTTGTGTTTGATGATCAGAAACATTTTGTGTGACAAACATGCAAAAGAATAAGAAACGACCAGAGCATTAATGGGCATTACTTCAGACGAATTTAAAAGATGTTTCGAACAATGGAACAAACGGTTAGATAAGTGTATTTCCGCCAATGGAGAGTACTTTGAAGGAGACTAATTGTAGTTTGTACAGAAAATTAAATTAAACTTGTTTTAAAAATATTTCCGATTATTTTTGGGTCCCCCCTCGTATATATTCAGCTCATCAAAAATAGCATAACATTCACAGTGGGTTAATAAAAGTAATGTGAGCACTGTGCTATCTAGTTACCTTTTCTCTACATGCACATTTAAACTTGTAATTTAAAGATTATTAATTGAAGCAGAGTCTATATACTGTACTTATCATAGTTTCTTTTTATTTTAGCTTAGAAAGTAACATTTGTATAGTTGTGGGTGTGCAGAGGGCCTCGCCTGAGACACTGTGCTCTGTGTTGACCGTCTAGCTGGGCAGCTCTGTGTCCAAACAGCACATGAGACCACATGGTGGACTGACCTCTAGGTTGTAACTGATGCTGCAAATACAGGCGCCTGATCCACTGATGCTAAAATTTAAGCAGGAAATCCTGTTCTTTTCAAATTTTACAGAAGCATAACCTGTGTGTGTGTTAGGGGAGTTATTGGTTTTTATTTTTTAATTATATTGAATTGTTATATTTAACATGAGTTGAAGTCATCATTGTTTGTTTGTTTTGGGTGATGTTACTCTGTTTCACGTAGGCCTATGGTGGCGCTTATGATGTAATGAGCTCCAAACATCTGAGGGGAGATGTGAATTACGCCTGGCCATCGGCAGAAGTAGCTGTCATGGGTGCAAAGGTAAAGTACTTAACGGAGGAGACATGGATTGATGCCTGTTTTTGTTCTGCAGTATGTCTTAACCAGCTTCTGAAGAGGATTTTTCTATTAAATGGGATAGTTTGGCTTTGATTCTTAAACCAGCCAATACAGTTAAATCAGACTGTTTATAATAATAAATAAATAAAAAAAAAACATTTTTATGTTCATAAGAGTTAATTTGACAAAGGGTAAAACTGATGTTTTCCAGCTGCTTGTGCCCCTTTAATAGCACAATTATGAATGGAGTTGGTTGAAAACTTGTGTTTAGGCAAATTATAGAGTGATAAAGTATAAAAATGTAAAAAGTGATTTTTCTGCACCTTCTGAGGGGTGGTGTTATAGCTTGTAAGACTAACAGATCTTCAGCTGTAGTTATTAACATAAGCACTGCTATAATCAAATTCATGTATTCCAAATATTTTTTATTATTCCCAGGGTGCTGTACAAATCATTTTCAGAGGTAAAGAAAACCAAGCAGAGGCTGAAGCAGAATATGTTGAGACATTTGCAAATCCTTTCCCTGCGGCCGTGAGAGGTATGGGTTTTTAGTGACTGCTTCAGGGCACCCAGAACTTGGGTTTCATGCCTTATGGCAGACTAGCAGACCATCAAGGAATGTGAAATAGTTGCTGGGTTAAACTTAACTTGTTGTGTCCCAGAAGAGGAGGAAAATGGATGTTGTGCTTTTGAGCTTGGCATAAAAGATTCAACAAAAATTAAGGCAGCATTCTAAAAATATTGCAAATACAAGATTGGACTGCACCAAATCCAATGGGGTGGGGTGGGGTGGAGTATGGCATGGAGTATGGCATGTAGACATGAGACAATACACTTTTTCCATGGTACAATTCATATTGCGAGTTAGACTTTACAAGACAACATTCTCATGATGTTACAACATTAGAAAAATTCAGACGAGAACAGGCAATTCAGTCAGATAATGCACACTGTTCCTGTCCTGTTAATTCTTCTAAAATAAGTTGAGTTTTGAAAGTCTTATCGTCTGCCACACTACTTAGTAGCTTGTTTTGTGTGTCTGCGGTTCTCTCTCTCTCTGTGAAGAAAAACCTTCCTAATGTTTGTTTGAAAATTTACCTTAAGTTAAAAACTGTGTCCCTGTGTTCTTGATGAACTTATTTTAAAGTAGAAGTTGCAATCCACTGCTAATTCCTTTCATAATTTTAAACACTTCAAGCAAAAGGAGATTAAGAGGTGACATGACTGAACGGCTCAGCTCTTTTAGTCTTTCTTCATAATTCATCCCCTGTAGCCCCAGAATCAGCCTAGTCGCTCTTCTCTGGACCTTTTCTAGTGCTGCTGTGTCCTTTTTGTAGCCTGGAGACCAAAACTGCACACAGTACTCCAGATGAGGCCTCACTAGTGTGTTATAAAGGCTGAGCAGAATCTCCTTGGACTTGTACTCCACACATTATGCTATATAATCTAACATTCTATCCTAACTCCTTCTCATAAGATGTACTTTTGATTTTCAGACCTCCCAATGTTTATTCAAACCTAACATTTTTACTTCCTACATGTAATACTTTACATTTACTGTATATGCATTAAATTTTATCTGCCATACATCTGCTGAAGCCTGTATGCTGCCTAAATCCCTCTGTAATGATTCAGTGGATTCCAGATTATCTGCCAATCCAGCTGTCTTGATGACTTCTGCAAACTTAACCAGCTTGTTCCTTCTATTCCCATCCTAATTATTTACGTATATTAAAAACGGCAGCATCCCTATCACTTTCCCATGTGGAACACCACTCCTAACATCAGCCAATTCTGACTGGGTTTCTCACCCCATAACCCTCTACATCATGTGTTTTTACCAATTCTGTACCCATCTACACACAGCACCCTGAACTCCCACCACCTCTTCTGAACCCATATGGACTTTCAGTAAAACTCCTGGTCTTGCCCTGTGTTCCTCAAACTTTTTCTTAATAATGCCTTCCATTAATTTTCCTGTGATGCATTTTAACATTACTTTCCTATAGTTGATTGGATCTGCCTGACTACACATTTTAAGTAACTGGATAATATTTGCCATTTTCCAGTCCTTTGGAATTTCCCCAGTGTGCAATGACTTCCTAAAAATATGTGTCAAAGCTTTATATGTGCACTCACTAACCTCCTTGAGAATTAGAGTGTAAATATTACCTGGTCCTGGTGGTTTGTTTGATTTTTAGCCTATTTAATCTGAGAAATATGTCTCCCTCTACAATTTCCAAATCACTCGGCACCTCCTGAATAGTCCCTGTTAGCGCTGGGAGGTTATCTACTTCCTCACATGTGAAGACTCCAGAAAAATGCCAACTTCGATCATCTGCTATTTCACAGTCTGTTTTTCATTCCTGTGGCACTTTATCTCCTCCTTGTTCTCACATCCACGGTTCATGAGAGCTCCAATACCTACAGCTTCTGCACTCAGTAGCATTTGAATATCTCAGGAGGGCTGTTGCAGTACAAACATAACATTGGTGCTTTGCCTGTTCTAATACTTACATTTGAAATCGAGCCTGTGGCCACAGTTGTGAGTTTATGAAACTAGATTGTGATTTACCATCCTCGTCTGTGGTCGTGACTCGCTGAATTAAGTGTGTCTGTGAAGTGCATAACCTGCGGTCACAGCCCACTGTCCTCTATAATGATGTCGGTGCACACCATCCTATACAGTTACTAATGGTTCTGCCAACGTGTACTATGTTTGCGACGTTATACCTTAGTTCTAGTTTTTCAGTGAGATTTATTTTTAATCCTCTTCTTTTAATAAGAGACTTTCAGTTGTCTTTAAGGTTTTATTTTAGACATACAATACGATACACGATATAAGGCCACATCCTGTGTTGGCAGTATTTTTGTATCGTGAAATTCCATTCAACAAAATTACGTCTCATGACTAATGCTGTGCATTGGCAGTGTTTGCTTATTTAATAATAAATGGCCGTGCAGTTTTCAGAGGAACTTGCTAGAGCTGCTTAAAGCGCATCAGTGCGGGAAAGTAGCCCGTGCAGCTGCGAAAGTAAAGTTGCCAAAATACAGGAAGGTTGACGTCTCAGTTGAGATTTGAAATTAAAAATGTACAACCTGATGCTGCTGTTTTTTAAACCATACAAGTGGCACGAGGTTTTCAGTAAATGACGCCAGTGTTATTTTACCCCAACTTTATGATTTAAAGGTTTGCAGGAGTGCAACATGCAACTGAATAATCTAAACGGCTTTTTCAGAATGCATCGTAATGTTGTCTACTTTCATATTCTTTAGGTTTTGTTGATGATATAATTCAGCCATCCAGCACCCGAATGCGCATCTGCAGAGATCTGGAAGTGCTTGTAAACAAATGTCAAACTAATCCATGGAAGAAGCATGCGAATATCCCTCTGTGATCATAGGAGGAGGAGGAGGAACATCTCACTGTAAATATACTGTCATAGCTGATAATGTAATGGAAGTTTCCCTGAATAAACATTTTATAAAAAAAAAAAACCTCATAGCATTTGATTCCTTCATTACGATTTTTGTTCTTTTAGGAAGGGAACATTATAGGGTTTTACTTTGTAAGAAATCTGACAGCATCAGCTTAAATTGTATAAAAGAGAAGATTTGAACCCATTGATGTACTGTAATAAAGACCTCTTATTTGATAATTAAGTAATGTAGCTAAACATTTCTTCCACAGTTTATGGTGTCTGAAGTGGGGTTTCAAGAGGAAGTTGTTATACTTCAATATGGATATGTTTTTTTAATATAAATTGTGCT
The DNA here is from genome assembly GCA_026402145.1 of Polypterus bichir lapradei. Lineage (NCBI taxonomy): Eukaryota > Metazoa > Chordata > Cladistia > Polypteriformes > Polypteridae > Polypterus > Polypterus bichir. Next base: position 111,229,272 of record JANRMT010062854.1, on the reverse strand, counting down.
GTATTGCCTTTTATTTCTAACTTTTGCTACAATTTTGTTCTTTATTTAGTTGGTACAGAGCTGATTCTTGCCTATCATTTACAGTAGAATATGATCCTTTCAAGAGGAAACACTAAAAATAGAATAAATGAATTTAGGAGACAGCAAATGTTTTTAACTTTAGGATACTGACAACTGTGGGTCATTCCGTGGCTGCTTGTTTTACACACTGGTTCAAAACATGGCAATTCTATACTACTACTTAGTTGAGACAGGACTCTCTATAAACGTCTGGTAAGAACTAATTAATCACTTTGTTAATTAACAAACTAAAATATATTTGTGGAGATGGGCCATATGTCTCCTGCTTTTTGTTCATTGTTTTTACAGAGTTGACGAGCCAGCAAGTCATTCATGATATGGGGGGGGGGGGGGGTTGGTTAAATCATGGAGATGATTCAGATGTTCTCTTTGATGGAAGTCGAATCCATCGATTTGCAGTAATAAAGACATCCTACTTAATCATATATGTGGCTTATTTTTCTTCCACAATTTGGAAGTAAAACGGTTTTATTGGGACTTTAATCAACATACTCCACAATATTTACTACACTTCTTGAAGCTTTTTACAAGTCAGTCCACCCTATTAAAGGTTAGGCATGAAACAAGAATGCACAATACGCTTAAGAATAGAAAGCGACTTCTAATTGTAGTAAGAATTACAGAATTAGCTAAAAGGCAGAGTCTTTCATTAGAAAATGTTATTGGGACAAAAAATGTAACAATTTCAGTTTGGGAATCTCTCTACTGTACTTCAGCCTAATCTTCAGCTGATCATCAGAGTTGTCAAATTTGGGCAGAGATGTGACAAATGAAATTTTGAGCTTTATAACTAATGACACAGCCTGGGTAACTGACTTATGAGGAAGGCCTGTGGACCAAGTGGGCTCTGCACTCTCCTCATCATGGCAGTCTAGTACTAGTGGTGGTGGTGTTACATGCAGAGTACACTTTGTCTGTCTTATTTGCTCAATTAACCAACATGGTGCCACTCGCCCATGCCATGATAAACAAAGCTGCATAATACGGACCTGAAAGATGCTAAGAACCTACAGTGGTGCTTGAAAGTTTGTGAACCCTTTAGAATTGTCTATATTTCTGCATAAATATGACCTAAAACATGATCAGATTTTCACTCAAGTCCTAAAAGTAGATGAAGAGAAACCAGTTAAACAAATGAGACAAAAATATTATACTTGGTCATTTATTTATTGAGGAAAATGATCGAATATTACATATTTGTGAGTGGCAAAAGTATGTGAACCTCTAGGACTGGAGTCCTGGAGGGCCGCAGTGGCTGCAGGTTTTTGTTTTAACCCGGTTGTTTAATTAGAGAGCAATTCTTGCCAATAATTTCATTTCATGGCTTGTTAGTGCTTTCACTCTGCTATGTCAGGTCATTCTCATATCCTAGATTTTGTTCCCCTTTCTAAGGATATCATCCAAATGATTGAAGGCTAAAATGGAGGAGTAATTCTCAGTCCTTCACTTTTTTCTCTTCACTTTCCTTCCAAGTATTTAGTTAAACCCAATAGTGCATGATAAATACACACAGGTGTAAATGGTAACAAGCTAAATGGAGAAATGCTGGTCTCTTTTGTCATTTGCATGTTTTTGCTAATTAGGCGCAATTAAAAACCAAGAATATAGCTGTTTAAGACTAAAATAAGTAATAATGAGCGAGATAACTAAAGTGAAGCAGAAGTGCTACTCAAGCAATAAGTGCTTCTTATTAAGCAATTTGGTTGGAGCAAAAACCTGCAGCCACTGCGGCCCTCCAGGACTGTGATTGAGGACCCCGGTCTAGGATTAGCAGTTAGTTTGAAGGTGAAATTCGAGTCGGTGTTTTCAATCAATGGGATGACAATCAGGTGTGAGTGGGCACCCTGTGTTATGTAAAGAACAGGGATCTATCAAAGTCTGCTCTTCACAACACGTTTGTGGAAGTGTATTATGGCACGAACAAAGGAGATTTCTGAGGACCTCAGAAAAAGAGTTGTTGATGCTCATCAGGCTGGAAAAGGTTACAAAACCATCTCTAAAGAGTTTGGACTCCACCAATCCACATTCAAGACCATTGTTACCCTCCCCAGGAGTGGTCAACCAACAAAGATCACTCCAAGAGCAAGTTGTGTAATAGTCGGTGAGGTCACAAAGGACCCCAGGGTAACTTCTAAGTAACTGAAGGCCTCTCTCACATTGGCTAATGTTCATGTTCATGAGTCCACCATCAGGAGAACACTGAACAACAATGGTGTGCATGGCAGGGTTGCAAGGAGAAAGCCACTGCTCTCCAAAAAAAACATTGCTACTCATCTGCAGTTTGCTAAAGATCATGTGGACAAACCAGAAGGCTATTGGAAGAATGTTTTGTGGACGGATGAGACCAAAATAGAACTTTTTGGTTTAAATGAAAAGCGTTATGTATGGAGAAAGGAAAACACTGCATTCCAGCATAAGAGCCTTATCCCAGCTGTGAAACATCGTGGTGGTAGTATCATGGTTTGGGCCTGTTTTGCTGCATCTGGGCCAGGATGGCTTGCCTTCATTGAGGAAGTATATCGGAGAATTCTAAAGGAAAATGTCAGGACATCTGTCCATGAACGAAATCTCAAGAGAAGGTGGGTCATGCAGCAAGACAACGACCCTAAGCACAAAAGTCGCTCCACCAGAGAATGGTTAAAGAAGAATAAAGTTAATGTTTTGGAATGGCCAAGTCCTGACCTTAATACAATCAAAATGTTGTGGAAGGACCTGTGGGGTATTGCACAAAAGTAGAATTAAGAAAGCCAGGATAACAGAACAGTCGCGGCTTGACCTAGTTTAATCAGTGCATCCTGGCTTAATCCGTTGCACGTTTGCTGAGCCAGGATGAGAACGCGCGGATATGTTAAGCCAGGTGTATATAGTTTGGATAAATGCGCGTTCATGGTATT
>JANRMT010062854.1:111203647-111221297 GCA_026402145.1 Polypterus bichir lapradei | reverse complement strand
AAATCCCAGCTTAATTCCTTATCTTGGTTTTGTGCAATACCCCCCTGAAGTGAGCAGTTAATGTGAGGAAACCCCACCAACATCTCAGAGTTGAAGCTGTTCTGTATGGAGAAATGGGCTAAAATTCCTCCAAGCCAGTGTGCAGGAATGATCAAAAGTTACCAGAAATGTTTAGTTGCAGTTATTGCTGCAAAGGGGGGTCACACCTGATACTGAAAGCAAAGGTTCACATACTTTTGCCACTAACAAATATGTAATATTCGATCATTTTCCTCAATAAAATACCAAGACCAAGTATAATATTTTTGTCTCATTTGTTTAACTGGTTTCTCTTTATCTACTTTTAGGACTTGAGTGAAAATCTGATGTTTTAGGTCAGGAGTGTCGAACTCCAGTCCTGGAGGGCCGCAGTGGCTGCAGGTTTTCATTCTAACCATCTTCATTAGTGACCAGTTTTTGATGCTAATTAACTTCTTTAGCCTTAGCTTTAATTAGCTTGACTTAATTAGCAGCTGGACAGTAATGAGACATAAAACAAGCAGGACATGACCAGCTCACCTGTACCCATCAAACAAAATCTGAAAATAAAGATGAAGGTCTCAGTAAGGTTGATCCTTCAGGTTACCAAAACATTTTAGGAGTTCTTAGAAAAAAACAGAATATCAACAGTTTTGGAAATGTCTGCTGTGGCAAAAAGAGAGCAGAAACAAGCCATGGAATTGAATAACGGGTTTAATTAACAGCAAGAATCAGCTTCTCATTAAGGAACTGGTTGGAGTTTGAAGCCCCAATTTAGCTGGGCATCTGTTGGCTCGATTCATGTCTCATTTCTGTTTGGCTGTCATTTAATAAAGAAAAAAATTAATTCAGAAGACTTAATCCTTAAAAACAGGGCTATTAAAATAGAGGGAAAAGAAGTTAATTAGCAGTCAAAACTGGACACTGATTAGAAAAGGGCTAGAAAGAAAACCTGCACCCACTGCGGCCCTCCAGGCCAGGAGTTTGACACCCGTGTTTTAGGTCATATTTATGCAGAAATATAGAAAGTTCTAAAGGGTTCACAAACTTTCAAGCACAACTGTAATGGCCCGTGTCTTTTATTCAGGTTATTGGAACTGCAGATGCTCCATTTACTTGCCATTATAAAACACATCAGGAGAGGTATAGCACCCACAGGGGGCCACAGCTGGATGGTGTAAGCCAGTGGTTTTTAAGGGCAGGACCTCCATGGCTACAAGTTTTTATTCCATCCAATTTCACATTTTAACAAAGCAAAACAGGCTGAAGTCCCAAACATACTAACCACAGCTACTCAGCATCCTACTACCTAATGTCCAGTCACTGGGGAACAAGCTCAGTTACATTAAAACACATGACTGGAGTTCCAGCAAGACATGGCTGAATCGGATGGTATTGGATCAAGTTATTCAGGTTGCTGAAACTCTTTATTTACTGTAGGGGTTGAACAGAGGAGTGTGGAGGTACAGTATGTGTCTCATGGTCAACAACTGCTGGGACAGCAGGAACGTAACGGTCTTATCATGCTATTGCTCGCTCGATCTTAAGTTCCTGATGATCAAACGGAAAAACATTATCCTCCCCAAGGATTTACTTCAGTCATTGTCACAGCCATGAATATTCCATTCCACCTCAAGTGGACACAGACACAGCCTAGAGGAACAGTGTGAGACACTCAGTCGTCACCAGAGTGATATGCTGGATGCTGTCCTCGTTATTGCTGACAATTTGAACAAGGTTAGTTTTAAAACGGTAATGCCAAACTTCTCCCGGAAGTGACGGGATGCTGTATCGTTGGTATACTCGTTGGTATAAAGACAGGTACAAGGCACAGATGCTGCCTCTGTTATTCAACTCCAACCATTTCCCCATCTTTCTTTAGTCCAGAGATAAACAGAAGCTAAAGCAGGAAGCTATAGTCACACATGAGATAGCACACTGGACAGACCAGAGGCCAACTTCCAGGATATGGTAAGTGTTGCTGCCTGGGAAATGTTCAGGTGGAGCACTGATGCCAACATCAATGTGTTTACAGAAGCTGTCTCTTCTTATATTAAATAAAACCACAACAAGTGTCATCATTAAGACATACCCAAAACAGAAACCACTCATGACAAACACTAAACAAACGTGCTTTCTCAGTTTTTTCTTATTTTTAATAAATTTGCAAAAACCTGAAGTAAACTTTTTTCACATTGTCATTATGGGGTGTTGTGTGTAGAATTCTGAGGAAAAAATGAATTTAATCCATTTTGGAATAAGGCTGTAACATAACAAAATGTGGAAAAAGTGATGCGCTGTGAATACTTTCCGGATGCACTGTAAGTGGGTTGCCTCACTTCTTCACCCCTCACTCTCAGCACAGGTGCTCCACCGGGCTGCATTATGAGTCCTCTGCTGTACTCCCTCTACACACGACTGCATGGCTGCACAGGACTCTAACATTATTAGGCTCCTTTACAAGTACTTCACTAAGCTGAATATTCATAGAAAACAGAGTTCTAAAATGCCACATAAACCCTTATTCCATTTACAGAAATCAGGTAATTAGCCACTGAGAAACCTAATTAACAGAGGTAGCTTTCTCTGAGAGTAACCTGGCTGTATGGCCATGAAAACTCTTAACCATGATTCTAGTCTGTTGCACTCTGTCAGCCCATGCATACATTTTCTTTGAACACTCGGAGCAGCCACGGGTAGAAGTGTCCAAAATGTACATTTCCAGAAGCAAATTTTTGGCCGATTGCATTATTCTTTCTCCTGACTGAAAGATACTGTCTCAGAATTGCGGAAATCACTAAATATATGTTGATAAGCTGAACGTTCAGTGCTAAATTCCACAACGCAATCCAAAGAACTGTATAAAAAAAAAAAAAAAGTAATGTACTGCTTACCTTATTAAAGTGAAAATACCGCCATCATTATTATTCCAGCAGCACTTAGTGTAAAGCAGTAAGCACACAGACAGGTACAGCCCTCCTTTGCATAGCTCAATCGCACAGCCAATCAGAAAAGAGTTTGCTGCATGTAATCCGGTAATGGAAACCTCTAAATAAAGCGTCAATTTAACAAAATATATTTATAAACCACAACAAAATTATCACGGACGTCATGCTTATTCTCAGATTATTGGTGGCTAATGAGGACGTTTTAACTCCAGAAGATTTCTTACACATGTAAATATGGATTAGTAAGAAACCAGGTTTCTATTTTAACTGGGCTATTCACCTTAACCCGATTGATTACGTGTTGCATGAAAATACACTGACTGTTACGCTTGATGATGACACCACTGGGATAGGCCTGATCTCTTACAACAACAAGGAGCAGATTTACCTGGATGAAGTGGAAGAGTGTGTGTCACACTGGTGTCAGGACAACATTCTAGTCCCGAGTGTCAGCAAGACAAAGAGGCCGAGTGTGGACTTTGGGGAAGAAACAGCCGCATCACTACCACCCCCTCACTATTAACAGCACATAGGTGGAGAGGTCAGTGAATGGTCGTTTCAGATACCTCAGTGTGCGAGGACCTAACCTGGCCCAAACATGCCGACACCTTGGTGAAGGTGGCACAACAACGTCTCTAGCACCTTAGACGCCACAGGGATTTCAAGCTGCCCTCCCAGTTACTGAAAGAACTTCAACACATCCACCAATGAAAGTATTCTGGCATGAAGTATTAACTGCCTGGTTTTAGAACGGCACACAGCAGGACCGCAAAGCTCTGCAGAGACTGGTACGGTCAGCTGAACAAGTCACTGGATATGCACCCCCTACCTGCGAGGACATCTACACCAAGAGATGTTGGACCAGGGCAAAGAAAATAATCAGAGATACCAACCATCCCAGCAACGGCCTCCTCACTGTGCTGCGGTCAGGTAAATGAAGTCCAGTCCAGAGTGACATTCACACCTTGAATAAGGAAATCTGTAGAAATACATGATGCCCTGTTGTTAACTCTCTTACATTATTGATGTTGTTTATAGTTATTATTTATCATGTATTTATAATTCTATTGATTTTTGATATTTATAAAGTCCTGTATTCTTGTTTATATTCTTCTTAAAAGCACAGTCTTGGAGTTAAGCAACTAAGCAATAAATTTTATATTGTACTAGGGGGCTTACCCCCTGCTTGCTTCGCTTGCCAACCCCCCCAGCCTTCGCTACATGCCAGCCACTTTGCATCTCTGCCACTCATGTTGTGAAGAGGGGGGCTGAACGCACCCCAAGGAGACGCAGTCGCCCCTCCGAAACCCCCTCTTAAAAGGTGATACAATGGGAAACAAATAGTTTTTTTTTTTACCTCCTCTTTGCTCAATCAGCAGCTGTCTTTGTCTTTAATTTTTGGCCCCGGGCGTGGTTAAATCTGTTGGCACAAAGTCTCGTCTCGTGGGATGCAAGTTCTTGATATTTTAATTTATAATTTAAAAACGGAATAAGAATCTGAAAATCTAACATCATCACATAAAGTCTGATAAGTTCTGAAAAGAATGATACCAAACACATATATGTATGTTTTAAAATAAGCCAGATTTAAAGTGTGACAAAAAAGTGACATAAAAATGTCACATACAGTGCATCCAGAAAGTATTCACAGCGCATCACTTTTTCCACATCATGTTACAGCCTTATTCCAAAATGGATTAAATGTATTTTTTTCCTCAGAATTCTACACACAACATGAAAAAAGTTTATTTGAGGTTTTTGCAAATTTATTAAAAATAAAAAAACTGAAAAAGCACATGTACATAAGTATTCACAGCCTTTGCCATAAAGCTCAAAATTGAGCTCAGGTGCATCCTGTTTCGCCTGATCGTCCTTGAGATGTTTCTGCAGCTTAATTGGAGTCCACCTGAGGTAAATTCAGTTGATTGGACATGATTTGGAAAGGCACACACCTGTCTATATAAGGTCCCACAGCTGACAGTTCATGTCAGAGCACAAACCAAGCATGAAGTCAAAGGAACTGTCTGTAGACCTCCGAGACAGGATTGTCTTGAGGCACAAATTTGGGGAAGGTTACAGAAAAATTTCTGCTGCTTTGAAGGTCCCAATGAGCACAGTGGCCTCCATCTGTAAGTGGAAGAAGTTCAAAACCACCAGGACTCTTCCTAGAGCTGGCCAGCCATATAAACTGAGCGATCAGGGGAGAAGGGCCTTAGTCAGGGAGGTGACCAAGAACCCGATGGTCGCTCTGTCAGAGCTCCAGAGATCCTCTGTGGAGAGAGGAGAACCTTACAGAAGGACAACCATCTCAGCAGCAATGCACCAATCAGGCCTGTATGGTAGAGTGGCCAGACGTAAGCCACTCCTTAGTAAAAAGCATATGGCAGCCCGCCTGGATTTTGCCAAAAGGCACCTGAAGGACTCTCAGACCATGAGAAACAAAATTCTCTGGTCCGATGAGACAGAGATTGAACTCTGGTGTGAATGCCAGGCGTCACGTTTGGAGGAAACCAGGCAGCGTTCATCACCAGGCCAATACCATCCCTACAGTGAAGTATGGTGGTGGCAGCATCATCCTGTGGGGATGTTTTTCAGCAGCAGGAACTGGGAGACTAGTCAGGATAAAGGGAAAGATGACTGCAGCAATGTATAGAGACATCCTGGATGAAAACCTGCTCCAGAGAGCTGTTGACCTCAGACTAGGGCAACGGTTCATCTTTTAGAAGGACAACGACCCTAAGCACACAGCCAAGATATCAAAGGAGTGGCTTCAGGACAACTCTGTGAATGTTCTTGAGTGGCCCAGCCAGAGCCCAGACTTGAATCCAATTGAACATCTCTGGAGAGATCTTAAAATGGCTGTGCACCGATGCTTCCCATCCAACGTGATGGAGCTTGAGAGGTGCTGCAAAGAGGAATGGGCTAAACTGGCCAAGGATAGGTGTGCCAAGCTTGTGGCATCATATTCAAAAAGACTTGAGGCTGTAATTGCTGCCAAAGGTGCATCGACAAAGTACTGAGCAAAGGCTGTGAATACTTATGTACATGTGATTTCTCAGTTTTTTTATTTGTAATAAATTTGCAAAAACCTCAAGTAAACTTTTTTCATGTTGTCATTATGGGGTGTTGTGTGTAGAATTCTCAGGAAAAAATGAATTTAATCCATTTTGGAATAAGGCTGTAACATAACAAAATGTGGAAAAAGTGATGCGCTGTGAATACTTTCCGGATGCACTGTAAAATCATCGTATTTTTAGGCTTAGGATTTTATAAATTATATATAGTAGATGTATAATTTGCATGTAACAAATTAACTTGTCTCTTTTGACATTTCTTTTTAATATGCCATTTCCTATAGATGTTTCTCCCTTCATTGTATACAAATGCCCGGTGTAGACACGGGTGCTAACAGCATGGATGCTAAAGGGAGTAGTTACTTCAAAGTCATTTTCACTTATGTGCTCATTAACAAACATTTCTTACAAATAAGCAGACAAATGAATATGGCACTCAAGTAATTGCTCCTCTTTAGCATTCAGTGTTGTCAGAATGAATCAAACTTTATAGAAAGGGACATTTAATCAAAAACATAAAAATATTTGATAATCTCATAAAATAAGAATATGATCAGCTCAATTAAAAAACTATTGTTGTAGTACTGTAATTGTGAAATTAGTTGGAATAAAAACCTACCGCCATGGAAGATGCAGGCTGTTGGTGGAAGAGGAGGGTTCACTCAGGATTGAATATAACTGCACTAGAATCCATCCATCAAATGTAATTATTTATTGCATCAGCTACGATGGAAGACTGAATCTTCATAGTTTAAGCAAGCAGAGGTTAGTAGGTGACCTGATAGAAGTGTCCAAAGACAGGACAGGAGGTCAAATTGATAAAACACTCAGTTCCGCTCCCGTTTTTCACATAATTTGCTGTTGTACAGCATTGGTCTCTTTTGTTTTATACTATGTCAGAACTGGGTTTTTTTTGCCATTCTTAAAGGAAACATTAGATTGAAAGATTTTTTTCTTCCATCACTACAAAGTACATGTGGTAAGTAACATATTTTGAGTGGACTATTCCTTTAACCCAGAATTTTCAGGTCATCTGCTGTTGCCATCCCGTCTGCCAACTGTGTTGAAGAAAGATAGAGGTCCATGGTGATGCAAGTTTACCAAATAAATCAATAAGGCAGTGCAGACCATGTGAGTGTAGATGTGTGACAGAAAAGTTATGTGGCCACAGCGATTTTTGATGAAGGAATTTGCTCATTGCATTTAATGTGTTTGCAAGTGATTGATGCAGCTATTCCCCATCTAGGCTATCCAGTTTGTTCGCTATGCCTGCAGTTGGAAGCAAGCGTTGATGGTGCATTGCTGCACCCACCACACACCGAACCACCTAGATTTAGGACCCGAGCGCAGCGGGTGACATCTTAGCACCACACTGAAACTGTTTTTTTTTTTGTTTTTTTTTTGTTTTTTAAACCAGTGAGCAGAGTGCCAATCCTGCCACCAACTCCCAATTTTCCCTGTATGTTGGAGGACCTGCTTGCAGGGCTGGATGCAGATTAACATCATACCCAGGACAAAGCAATTGCAGGTTAAAGGTCTTGCTCAAAGCCCAAACAGAATAGAGTCACTTCTGGTGTTTACGAGATTTGAACCAGCAACATTCTGATTGCCCTAGTCTCAGAGCCACTACTTTGCCCCGACACTGGGGATAAAAGGGGTCTGTGAGCAAGAAAAAGGCTAAAACAAAAAACCTGAGGGAGTATGATTGGCAAGGCAAGGTGAGGATCAGATGGAAGGCTGAAGAAAGGTGGCTACGTGGTCACAGTGGTGCAAGAGATCTCTCCAGGGCCGAACCAGATCACTCCTACTAGGAGAAGGAGCATTCAGATGCTCCTAAGGATCCTGCAGAGAGCTGCGTAAGCATCAGGAAGACAAGGAGTCCTGCTTGGCGTATCTTGGTACATGCCCAAAAGAAAGGGCCAAGATACTGAGGGACCTCATTCTCTAGAGTCTTTGCTCCGAAGGTTATACCCGGGAGATGGAGGAGTACAGCAAGACGAGTGAGAAAGAGGGAGCAGCACTACAATGGAGATTGGATTTTAAATTCCTAACTAGAAATTTTTTTGGATTATTTATTTATTGAGATTTTTGCATTGCATTTTTATCTTGAGAGAATGAAAATAAAAAGTACCTCTTTCACTTGCAACACCCTTGCAATGAGATGGTGCACTCAATCGCCCTAGTCCATCTCAGTCTATGGCTATCACTATCCCAGTTTCAAGGACGAGTGTGCCAGCTGCGGGCAATCTGAGCATACATCCACATGAAATAATTCAGTTCCAAGAAGACTGATTTCATTGAAATTTGTCTGGAAAGCTTAATTTTCATTGAGATATCCCAATATCAAATTTCTGAAATTTTCAAAAGATTCTATTTAAAAAGCATTGGTGAATTTTTTGAACTCATCTCCTGAATCAGAGAAACATTCTGTGCGATCTTAATTACTGATTAAACTACAATTTCAAATTTACCTCGAGAAAGGTTAAAATGTTTTCCACTTTTATACACCTGATAACCACTATAGAAGGCGAAACAGATCTTCAGTACAATTCACTGAAACCCCTGCAAAGTCACAGGTTGCCAGGAACCCATCATCACACAAAGGTGGACTTCAACAATAGCACAATAAATGACAATCACTTTGCAGCTGAAATCTGGTCTCTATGAAAGTTATTTCAGTTACCACGAGGGCTCAGTTTTTAACCACAATGTTGTAAAATGCCATTAAAAACAAGTATTTACATTCTGTAATCACTGTTATTTTTGGATATGACTTTTTATAAAAACATTTCATAAACAAAAGCATATTTCTCTCCCTGATCAAATAAACAAAAATAAAAATATTCAAACTTTCAAAATAGTCAGCTGCCCACCCCAAACCTACCTGATTGTTATTCCATATGTACATTTTCCAACTTGATCATTCCTTCTCATGAGTGATCACTATAATTATCAGTTTACAGTTCTGTCAATGTCTAAATGAAATAGCAACTTTTGCCTCAAAATTACAGCAAATCTTAATCAATAAATATTTTTGCTTCTTCATTTAACATTTCCCTTCATCAACACTCACAGTATGCATTTCACTTTAAAAAAAATTAATTAACTTTCTGCCATCTGGGTATAACCTGTAAGCTTTTGCCCCCTTTGTGACAAGAACTTTTGAACATAATCACTTGAACACACACACACACACACAAGGACTGTGGGAGCCCTTGGTTTAATATTACTTGAAATAAACTTCTGATAGTAAAATGCCTCAGGTATTTCTTAAGATATAGATTAAACTTAGACACAGAAAGGGACTTGTACTGGAAAATAATTACCTGATTAAAAAATTAACAAAACTGATTAAAACCCAGGGTGAGAAATTTATATGGAGCCAGGACAAATTAAACATTACATGTAGACTGCACCATATTCTATGGATAAGCTATCTGAATATTTAGTCAACATCAATGCTGAGCTTTATGTAGAATGGTAGATATTAATTTAAGGTTTCAGTGTATCTCAGGTGCTATGTAGGCTGCTTCATGCACAGTTAAGTATTTTTCTCATTTGTAAAATGTAAGCTTTACTTGGAAGAATGGGAAACTTGTACGGCCCTGTCTTGTTTCTGAATGGTGTAGAATCATAGTTGAAGTTGCCTATAAGTTTGGAAACTTGGACTAGCTGCCTCAGAGTGGGGCATGCAACTTCTTTAAATTCTGAAACAAGAAATAATTTCAAGGACCTTATTAGCAGTATAATGTGGCATTAAAATACATTTTTAACAGTTTATTAAATGAAAAGGTGAAGCATTATCTTTAAATTGTACAAAAAGAAAACTTTAATATTGAAAATGTACAATTTACAGGATTACTAGCAAAACAAATCAAGGAGACACTTGAAATATAAAACCTATTGAACTTGAACTTAATCTGAATCCCACCATGAAGGTACCTAGTTATGAAAGTTTTGTTATACAATATTCTACAATACTGCCTAAATTAGAATTCCATTTTCATACAGATGACTGTGAAGCACAAGGTTTGTTGTGATTCAGGACTCAAACCATGCAGCATCTATGCCCACAGAACTAGAGTGGGTTGCACGGTAAACCAACCACTTCATACAAACTTGACTTACTTTCTTTTTACTTTCTGTTTGAAGGTGAAAAATCTTCCATGTTTTTGTACATCTTGTTACTAACAGCAGACTGAATCACTTTGGTTCTCTCGGGGTTGGCTTATCATGTCATCCACAGTTATTTGGCAACAGACCGGTCCAAAAGGAACTGTACAAACAACTGACAAAAATTACTTGATTCAAAACTTTATACTAAAACTACTAAAATTCAAAATATTTTTTTATTTTTCTTTTAAAAACCTGGGTATCATGGTATGTGTGATTTGTTTTGGAAAATATTTTAAGAGCTAGTTTTGCCTGTACATGTAAAAATGCTTGTTTTTTTATTTTATTTATTTTTTCCTGCAAAATGAATTTTTAAAGATATTTTAATATTGTTTTAAAATAATCCAACTTTTGTGGATAGCTAGCCTGCCTGCTGGTTTTCAGCCTTGACATTCTGCACAAAAGGTACAAAGTGATTTTTGATGGGATGGACATTTAAAGTGGTTTGGTCAACTCCACAATTAAGTATGTGTTTGTGTCACACTCCCGCTAAGAAAATTTAAAATATTCTAAGAGTGGGGATGACCAAGAGGCAATAAAACCAATCCCTTTATTCAGCACATGATTTTTTTAATTAAAAGTTATCCATGACTTGATCATCTATTGCCTCAACACTTCAATCACGTCATTGAATACTGGCATAGTTGCAAACCCAGTGTGTACAGCTAAATAAAAGCAGTAGCACTGGAAAGGGAGAGACACAACTAACACAAATTTAGTGTGTGTGTGTGTGTATATAGTGAGATCCATACACACATACACACACAATCTCTCACCGTGTACAAAAATGTTGTAAAATACAAATTAAAGGACTCTTTAGCAGGTCATATGACCACATATTGATACAACAATCTGACATTATTGCCAGAAACAGTTATCAAACATTTACATATGTAAAAAGATGGAAAACAAGAAGAATCATTTTATCTCCAGAGTAAAGTGTACCACAATGTTAACCAAATCCAGTGTGACTCAAAAACACATCTTGCTTCTAGTCTAGTACTTGAGCTGTTGCTATTTAACACTATAGGCATGAAATTTAAAACATCAGTTTAAAAAAAAAAAAAAAAAAAAAAAAAAAAACTATGCTGAGACATCACGGGAGGTTTCTTTTCCTCTTTACATACAGAGCAAGTTACTTTTTGCCCATGAATGTTTAGAATTTTACCCCACTGTGGCTTTGTCTTCCATCACTCTTCCACATTCCAAATTGCACCAGTTGTTGAATGGATTGCACATTACAACAGTTAGTGCTGTCTTGGGTGAGTACCATCACCAAATGTGCTACCAGGGGAACAGTCCATTATGATTTATTTTTTATTTATTTATTTACTTTTTTTTTTTACATAAGATTCGTAACAGTTATATTTTCCTCTTCTTCTCTTCTTTTTTGAGTCAAAATAAATCTGGATTAATTTTAAATGTTATGTAACAAGCAATCACAGTATAAAGGCCCCTTGCTCCAAAAGCATTTCAGTTTTTGTCTGGAAATGTTCTTTATCCAGTTTTCAGAACATAGGCATCCCAAAACCCTGAAATGGAAACAAAGACATGAGTAAGTAGGTGACTAAAACATACTTCAAAAATAAAAAATTATTATATACTGTGGCATGAACATCATGTGATTGACATAATTAAACTATAACGAGGCAGTTTGTCTACATCTCTCTATTATAAAAAAAAAAAACTCATTCACTACAGCTTTATTACTGGCAAATATCAAGAAATAAAAAATGAATGAAATGAAAATCCATCCATCCATCATCCAACCCGCTATTATCCTAACTACAGGTTCACAGGGATCTGCTGGAGCCAGTCCCGGCCAACAAAGGGTGCAAGGCAGGAAACAAACCCCGAGCAGGGCGCCAACCCACCGCAGGTCACACACACACACCAAGCACACACTAGGGACGATCTCTTTAAATTGTATATCCAGTTAACCAAACCTGAGGGTGGGAGAGTGGAGCGAGCAGGGGGCGGAGCCCCCTAGTTCTCAAATATAATTATCTACACTGAGCTTTTACAAACTCATTGTATTCAAAAACTGCATATATCAAAGAAACTTCATTACAAACAGTGATTTACGGAGTATCTCCTTACCGAATCATCTTCTATAATAGCTGCAGAATCAAAGAAATCTGGTCTTAATTCTGCTCGTTCACGTCTGTTCCTGGAGGGCGGCTGAAAAGAAACCAGCAAATTATTTTGGAATTTTTTATGCCTATAGAAATGCCAGTGCAATATTTTGGACACCAATTTTAAAGATTAATCTGAAAATGCCTAAAATTTGTAAGACTGTCCAGTAGTGTATGCCAGTAATTTCACAAGCTTAAACAAAAACAACAAAAAAAAGCTAAGATAAAATAATATTTGCTGAATTCACAGTTACTGGAAAAAAAGGCAGACAATGAAGGCTTGAAACAGGTACATTGATGTTAAAGCAAAAAGTGGAAAAAGGAAATTGCATTAACAGTAATCCAAGTGGCTAACAGAAGGAAGAATACAAATACTAAAAAAATGTTTAAAAGGAAAATAAAAACACTTACAAGATCAATGACCATGGTATCCTCAAATTCTTCATTCATGTCTTCTAACTGTCCACGTGAAGACATCATTACATCTTCAAAGATTGGTTCTGCATCATCTTCCATTAGTCCTCGACTGCAAGAAATAAAAACTTGTAAACAGACAAGTGAACAAAAACAATCATACAGTGTATTAGAAGGCAATGACAATATTGCAGGAATTAGCATTAAATGCCCAAAATTCCAAACTAGAGCAACAGATTAGGAAATGAATGCAGGGACAAAGATTATTGTATCATAAACCACTTTACAAAATAGATTTAGGAAATCTTTAAAGATTGCCCTAAAATTACAACTCCTATTTAACTTAAAAGTCTTTTAATACTTACACAGTCTGCCTTACACCAGCTCTGGCTTTAAGATAATTCATATTTGTTCTGTCTTTCCGACTTACTTCATCCAGCTTTTGCTGTCCTAACCAGGACATTTGCATTTGTTGACTTTATTATAAAAAAAAAAAAAACAAAAAAAAAAAAAAACAAAGAAAACTATAATCTATGTAACATTAACATTTTTACCTTAATGAAGAAGTCACCTAAGCTTTATTACGATTTACAGTAAAATTACAGCAAAATTGTGTACAAAAATTATTACTGGCTTTCTATTGACATTTGGTCAATTATTCTGACAGTAATTCTACTCATGCCAGCTGCCCCAAGGTATAAATATCTCCCAATATAGCTTCTGTAAAAATATCAGATGAAGAATTAAAATGAACATAAATTCAAAAAGACATAGAAGGTGTTGAAACATGTTTTGAAAATGTAAAATCAACTTACTTGTGTACATAATCTGCTTCAGAGTTGGGTTCAGAGCCTTGATCTGGGGGCATGTGCTCAGCCGCTTGTCTTGGATTTTCTCGTAGTACCGTGGATGTAAGCTGTGGTGTTTGTAAAGCACCTGGCGTCTGTATACTATCATTTCTCATGAGCCACGATCCTTCAACACTTTCTTCTACGCAAAGCAAGAAAATACAGTATAATGTTAATAAGCAAGAGTATTTTAGCATTACAGAACAGCATATATAAGCAAGAATTTCACTGTTCTCTGTAACCTAACAATGAGCAATCAAGTGTGTGTCTGTGTGTCCATCCGGTTGCTATGTCTGTGCCACTCTAACAGATGGTGCTTCACAAATATTTGTAGTAATAAAATACATTGCATTTGTCATTCCAATATACAGCATGTCGGTAACATTAATATTGCTTTGATGAATGCCATACCAAACGGCAAAATAAACTCATTGCATCTGTAATTCCAACAGATTTGCACATCACAAATGTTTGTAGTAATGCATTTTACAGTTTTAACAGTTTTTGATGTGCTATCTAGTGAAATTACAGAGGCAATGCATTTTATTACTACATACTTTACAAAATACATTTCAATACATGATGTACTACAAACATTAACACTGCATTCTACATTGATTACATAAGATCTCAACCCTTCTTAGAGAGGGAGAACATCTAGTGACCAAATAAACCTACAAAATTTATTTAATGAATTAACTTGGAGATCTGTTTAAACCATTTCCAGGATTGTAGAAGCCATTACCTGACAAAACTGAGTACAACACATGAACCAATCTTTGAAGAGCTGCCAATTCACTGAAGAGCATTTTACTCAAACAACCATTCTTACTCTCATAAGGTCAATTAAAGTATGTTAACTACTCAAACAATAATTACTGTATATTAAAATGATTGACAAAATTACTTTTGCAAAAGTTTAATGAAACACCTTCTATAATTAAGCATGCACGAGTAAACTGTATAAACATGTCTGGCAGCTATGGCAGATTGAAGTCTATTTGGCTGCATCATATCTGTGTTAGCTTTACATTTCCTGATTTGACAACTTCCACTAATTTTTCCCCACAAAGTTCTCAAATTCTGTTAAGATGGAAGAGTAGTACTGCTTTTCATGAATTATCACAGATTTTTTTGCACACATGCAAAAGCATGTTAACAAAATTTATACTATGTAACTATGCAGTTGTCCTCTTGTGTGCGTCTTCTCTGGATTGATTTTTTCTTACTCTCTCCAAATTTAACATTAAGCTGTTTTCAGCTTGTCTAGTTGTCATCATAATAATGGCAGCCTAAACCAACAAATGCATTTAAATGCATGTAACACAACCTGTTGCTAAAGGCAATGGTATAATTTTGCTACTTTTTCAAAAGGAAAAAATAAGGGGAATACTTATTCAACTTAGGAGAAGCTTACAAGGCAAGATTATTCTTGCATGAGAAAATAAATTAGGGCACTTTCCTGATCTATAAGCAGATATAGGTGGGCACGGACAGTGCATATATCCATCTATATGCCTACTCTGTACCAAAGCCAATTGCTATGTGATCTAAACTGTAAATTAACTTAATTTTCAAGGACTATGAACTGTGAAGGTCAATTCACAATGCAGCAACATTTTTTTTTATTTTTTAAAAAAGAGCACCACATCACCCTTTGGATTCTTCCCACATTTAACTCTTATTTAAATATCTATAAGGACCTCTACCTGTTTAAACATTTTTAACTTAGAAATATGTGTACCACAGACTACTATTTTTCTCCATGCGAAATATTCAAATCCTGCACAGACTACATATTTCTCTAGTGAGTCCATATCAGACAAAATTTTTTTGGTTAAAATTTCTTCCTGCTCCAGGTTTCTCTTCCATGTATGGACTTTTACCTTTCTGAAAAGTCGCTTTATTCACTAGTTGTTTAGGTACCTGGGCATGAACCTTTCTATGCCTATGCCATTCAAATGTGGCACAAAATAGAAAAGCATATTTAAAAATCTCGAAGTGTATAATCTCCATTTCTTAATAACCATGCTCTGTGTATTAGTGGAAGCCCTAGTACTTTCACTTCCTTGGAACATATAGTATCAGCTTTGGAATGAATCCAGCCTGGAATCACTGAAAAGACACCAGTTTCACTTTAAAATTCCATTTTCCTCTTTCGTCACCTACTACATTCAATTCCACTCAGAACTGAAAGCCTACGGAGCTATCACCTTCAGCTATCTACCTGCTATTCTTCCTTATAAGCTCCTTTTCTCCTTTAAGACAGCCTACGTCTGTTCTTTTTCCAGTGCTACATAAGTCCTCTTATAAATCTCCTTCTCCGATTAATCAACAGCCTTGTGATCTTTCCTTATTCCTACCCCATGCATTGGGACTGAATTTTTAATGTTACTAGAACTAAAAACGATCAGTTTATCCAGTTTAAATATACTCTTTTCCATGTGAAACAGGCTTATCTACTCTTCATGATATAGTTTTATTTAAAAAAAAATCCTCCATTATTCTCCTGTTAGTCAAGAATTGAAGCATCCCTAAAGGTGACATTTTTTTACTTGTAACACCCCACACCCCGAAATTATAATATGTGTGTGTGTGTGTGTGTGTGTGTGTGTTAGGGGATTATTTACTGATTATTTTTGCACATGTCCTTTAATGTTTCTCAAGTACGGTGGTAAGAAAAATTATGTGAACTGCTTGGAAATCACTGTATTTGTATATAATTTATTCTTCTTGTAAGCATTGAATACATCACTCAAACATTCACAATGTAGGTTGAAAAAAAATGTGAACCCCTAGGCTAATGGCTTCAACAAAAGCTAGCTACTATAGAGTTAGATGTTGGCAAATCTGAAGTTACATCAAATAAACAAAACTGGAGGTGGTGTTTAGACATACTTTAACCTATAATAAAGACAAACATTTTGAGTTTGCTATTCACAATTACTTAATTAATAAAAGTAAATAAAAATAAATAAATTAATAAATTAAGATCAATGATCAAGAATTGTTGGTTTGCATAAAGCTGAAAAGGGTTACAAAGTAATTTCAAAGAGTTTAAATCATTAGTCCACAGTTAAACAAACTGTGTATAAAGAGAGACACTTTAGTACTGTGGCTACTAATTGCTAAAAGTGAGCCAAGGTGACTTGACAGGCACAATGTAAGAATACTCGAAAGGCTTATTTAATTTAAAAAAAAAAAAAAAAAAAAAAAACCTTCAGTAACAGTTTAAGGCCTGAAGCAATCACTGGAGCAGGATACAATCTCTGTTCATGAGTCTACTATGCACAAAACACTGAACAGACTTCTCCATGCAACACAATCTCCAAATCTGGATCAACTGAGACAAGGTTGTAAAAAGAATGGGAAAAATCTTTCTTAAACCAAATGCCTGGTAATAATTATAGGAAAAGCTGAGGTCCTATAATAGCTGATAACAGATGTATCAATATTAGATGAAGGAAAACTTTTCCTTTCTTATTCAAGGATCCTTGAGTTTCTGTTTCCTTAATCAAACACTCAGACTTTTTACCCCAATACTCTACAGCAATGGGAAATGGAATTTACACACTTTTAAACAGCATTTACTTGAAATAATGGTAAACATAACATTGATTTACAGTAGCAATGAATAGCAAACTATATCTCACAAAGTGTACTGGGGAACTAGAATGAAACTGGACCTGCATATTCTGGCTAAATGAAGTTCAGCATTACCTTACCTTCTATTCGCTTTTTATGAAGTGGAGGTCTCCCTTTTTTACTTCGTACTGATGATGTTTTGTTGCTGCCACTTCCACTGGTAACAGATAATCTGTCTTCATCTCCACCAGTAAGCAAGGAGTTTCGATAAGAGATGAGGGGTAGCCACACGTCTTCTCGTCGCTCCATCATTTGTTCTGTCATGAACTTCTCCAGGTATGAGTGACTACAATGATTTAATCACAACTACATTATGCATATGTTCTTTCAGGATATTAGACTAGTGCGCACACACACATATATTTTATATATATATATATATATATATATATATA
>JANRMT010062854.1:111190463-111203247 GCA_026402145.1 Polypterus bichir lapradei | reverse complement strand
ATATACATACATATACATATATACACATATATATACATATACATATATACACATATATATATACATATACATATATACACATATATATATACATATACTTATATATACATATATATATACATATACATATATATATATATACATATACACACATATATATATACACACATATATACACACACATATACATATATATATACACATATATATACACACACATATACATATATATATACACATATACATATATATATATATATATATATATACTTTTATTTAAGCATTTAACAAGCTAAAAAATATAACATATTAAGAAAAAAACAAGTCACTTTACGAAGATGACACATAAATATGTGAAACAATTTGCAAAAAGATAAAAACTCAATTGTCTGTAATATTTACTTACACTGTCTTTTTGTCTTGGCGAAGTAGTTTAGAGGAGAACTCACTGAGAACTTCCAGGAATGCAAGGTTTAGAGGAGGATATTCTGGTCCTTTTGGATTTTGATATTTAAATGCAAATTCAATACCGTCCCTTGAAAAAATTAAAGACATTAAGAATTTGATAGCCCATAAAACAGAGTATGTTAAGCTGCTGATATATATAGAATATCTGGAGGAATTTAAATACATCTCTCTATCAATGAGCTCAAGTATACTGTAATTTTCCCATAATATTTAGGTCAGGTCGGGTCCTCAACAATAAGGATCCAATGTGCCGGATCTCCCTCAGAGAATCATGCCACATAGCCACAGTGCCATAATTGACGATCCCTCACAATGCAGGTAATGTGCCTGACTCCATGAGCAACTGCTCACTAGAGACAAAGTCAACCCAACGGTACCCAAGGATTCTCCGAAGAGACACAGTACTGAAGGAGCTCAGTTTTCATCTCAGGTCACTGGATATCATTCATGTCTCACAACCATATAGCAAAACAGGAAGCACAAGGACTCTAAAGACTTGGACCTTCATCCTTTTGCAAAGATATAGGGAGCGCCACACACCCCTTTCCAGCGACCTCATGACCCCCTCATGCTGTCCAAATCCATCTAATGACTTCATAGGAAGAGTCATCAGAGACATGAATGTCACTGCTGAGGTAAGTAAACGTCACAACAAGGTTGACACTCTCTCCGCAGACAGACACACTGCTGATGGCTATGCCCAAGAGGTCATTAAAGGTCTGAATCTTATTTTTTATCCAGGACACTTGCAAGCCCAGACACTCTGAGTCCTCACTCAGTCCCTTAAAAGCCCAAAGCATTGTCAGCAAAGTCAAGATCAGTGAATCTCTATTCAACAACAGATGCCTCACAGCCACTGGACACCTTGACATTGCCCATCACCAAGTACATGGAGGCACTGAACAGAGTAGAAGCAAGAACACACCCCTGACGAACCCCAGAATCAACTGGGGAAAAATGCAGAGGTTCTCTGTCTCCACTCTGCACAGCACTCACAGTACCAGTGTACAGGTCAGCCATGATATCTAGCAACTCTGAATGGATCCCACGAAGTCTTGGGATGTCCCATAGGGCAGCGTGATCAACTGAGTCAAACGCTTTATGAAAACTGACAAAGGCTGCAAAGAAACCACTGATATTCTGTTTACACTCCATGAGAACCCTCAGTGCTAGGATGCGGTTGATAGTAGACTACTTAAGTGTAAAACCAAACTGCTCCAGTCACTGGTAGGTGGGCAAGTTATCATAGATCCTACTAAGGATAACCATAGCAAAGGACCTTACCCACCACCGAGAGTAGTGTTATCCCCCTGTAGTTGCCGCATTCCAGGCGATCAATCTTCTCTTTCCAAATAGGGACAAAAAGTCCTGGTTTTCAGTCAGTTAGGATGGCGCTCATCCCCAAATGGAAGCAAAAATTGCTAACAATGCCAGGAGGACAGCCTTACCAACAGCCTGAAGAAGTACACACTGGATACCATAGATACCTGCAACTTTCCCTACCCACAGTGAGATTTAGAGATTCACAGCTAATTGCAGGATCAGCCTCAAGAACTGTGGACTCAGAAATATCCAATGTCCTAGCTGAAGGATCAGCTTTAAACAGCTCCTCAAAGTAGCCAGCCCAGTGGGTCACAACTGCTGTGTCATCCATAAGGACCATTCCATCAGCTGCCCTTTGACTCTCCAAGGAACAGATTCATATGTGCGTAATGCTTCGATTCCTAATTAAGTAGGACATTGGTCACTAGACCACAGATGGTGTGTCACTTGCTCACAGATTCCTCTATCAAACACCTCCTTATCTGCCCTCAGAGCCCTCGCAGCCATCATCCTTCTCAGTTCCCGGTACAGACTGGAGTTGCCATTAAGCTGTGCGCTGTGACTCCTCTCAAGAAGGGCTTTCCCCCACCCCCTTCATAATGCAAACAACTTTCCTAAGGTTGGATGCAGCAAAGCTACTCCCGTAGAAAGCAAAAAGGAGTCCTGTCTGTCATCTCAGAGATGAGTGAAGTGTTTTTACTGGGGCTGGAGTGCTAATCCTGCCACTAAACCCCATGATTTCCCTACCTTGGAGGACTGCTTGCAGGGCCAGAAGCAGTTTAATGTTATACCCAGGACCAGAATACTTAAATGAACCAATAAGCAAAGGGCTAACATATCACATTGTTTTTAACTTACAAACAATATTTCAATAATTAATACTTGCTTACGATATGGTTTAATGATCATTCATTTTTTTCCCTCTTTGTTTCAATTATGAGATGCATAGTTCACCTACATGAAGTGTATTTTCATCAGAAGATGAAGAAAAAATCTCTGGCGTGATCTGTGGATCCACCAAGTGTTAACTGACTCAATTATACAGTATAATGATGCATCATATAAATAATGGATATCATTATTGAATAAATATATATTTTTATATAGAAACAGGAAATTTTTTAACACTCATGCAACAGGGAAATGGACAGTAAGAGGGAGATAATGGGGACACATGTGGGATGACAAACTGTCTACCATGTTCTATAAAATACTGGCAAAAATGTTTTGAATATTAACAAAAACCACTACATTCTTCTTTACATGTTAGGAATATTAGCAATGTTGTAGTTTTTCCTTTTATATTCCAGGTTCCAGATACTTACAGCATAATGAGAAGATATTAAAGTACAGACAAAACCAGTGAGTGACTCACTGTAAAAGACATAGATTTTCACTTGTTTTAGATTCACACAGAAAAGAGCTGAACTATCTAATGTGGTAGTACTTGAATGTTCAATGGGCACAAAATCGGGTACCCTGGTCAATGCATATTTTGTAGCTGGTAAAGGTTTTGTGAAGCTTACTTAACACTAAACTAACATTTCCGTAGAATGCAGCAAATTTAACATATCCTGCTTCTTTGAATAATACTGTCTGGACATGTGGAATAAAAAGCACTGGTCCATCAAGAGACAATAATGACAAAACTCATACCCATCATAGCAGTGTATGGATATGCAATCATTACCAATATTTGGGCATATTATCTACTGATAAACCTCTCTTCCTATCTACCACCAGCATTCACTGTACTTATGATGATTTCAGTCTTGTGATATACTTTGAAGATTGTGTTTCCAAAACTAGGGGGATACATTTGCAATTTGGTGTTCCTAATAATGAACACATTTGGAGGGATGTAGAGGTAACAGATTGCAGAAATAACAGTTTAGCAGCGCTTTGTGGGTATAATACAAATAATTATAATGCCCACATCCTGCACTTACCCTGAGCATGCTAAATTACTGTCTGACACAAAAAATGAAGTATTTCAAGCACTCAGGCTTTACCTACAGTTTGAATATTTTTCTGAAACAATTTGTCGGCACAAGATGGAATTTCAACTCTAAAACTCCATTCTGCAGCAGAATGACAACAATTGGCAGGCCAATGATTGCATGCATTGAGATTACTTTACATTAAATAAATAAAAAATGTGTTGTTGTTTGCTTTCTTTATGTAATTTTATTCCTGTTGATAAATTTGATTTTTTTTCAACTCCTTTTAGCATGGTAAAGGTGCTATATTAGCAAATTATAATTACAATTTGATATAGGAGAACTAATAAGCATTTCTCTTAAAGATACTGCTCATACTTTACACAGAGGGAAAACGAGAGTATACAGCATTTAGTTCAAGTTAAAATATTGCTATGGTTCTTTCATCAGCTACCACAGCTCAACCAGGTATCAAATACTACCATTTTTCAACTTTTTGTTTTTATTCGCTGTTCTTTTGTGGCCTTAAAATAAAAACGTTGTGAAAACAGACGTACTTTTTTCTTAAAACTTAGCACAATAATGAAATGCTTACAAGGAGCTAAAACTATTTTTCTTCTTTAATTCATGTCATTTTTATGATTTCCATTGTTTTGGATGCTAAATGTTGGTAAATCCTGCTATGTAAAAATCTAAATTGCTTAATTCATGCAAATGACCTACTTGCGATGCAATTATTAGTTGATTTAAAAAAATAACTGCTTAGCTAACTGGCCTAGGTAAATGAATTTTAATACTGATGTTTGGGCTTTGTTTTGTTTAATTGCTTACAATGAGTGCAAGTGGGGATGTTGCGAATTGTGAATGTGTCACACAGCAGTTTGTAAAGTAACATGCTTTATATATAATATTGTAGTAAAGACAATACATCTACCACTTTAGGGAAACAGAGGCAGACATTAACCTCAGAGTACTATTTGAAAAAGATAAATGTTTTGAATTTACTGCATATACACAGTGTTGCATGTTTACACACCAAACACTATCTAAATATAAGAAATACATTTTTATTTTGTCTGCTGTGCAGAATATGACTTCCAAAACAGTAAAACCATGTATACATCATGATGGTATATAAAATAAAGACTGAATTCACTGATTACACACTAATTCAGCATATATGTAAATTTACATCGCTAAAAGTTGAATTATCACAAAGAAAACTTATTTTGATAAGCTCTAACAATACTGCATTAACACCACATTTTAAGTTATCTTTTACTTAACAAGAAAATGTAAGTCAGCAGGTAGTTTTTACATATCTAGTGCTTACTTGTGCAATGTTGCAACAGCTTCTCTGGTTTTGATTTGATCCAAACCAAAGGTAAGAGCAAATCTGCGGGCCAACTCTTTAATTCCACTGACATGAGATGAGGTCCTGTCCAAATTGGGACCTTGCTCCTGAATAAGCTCATTAAAAAGCTAGAGAGAAGAAAAAGAATACATTAGCTTCATTAAGATGAATTTTGTTAAACTTATCAGGTTATTTTCCATACAGAGTTAAACCCCTTTCTGTGCAAACTAAAGAAAACAAAAAGCAAACAAAAATAACGAATATAGTTTTCTTACCTGTTGTAAACTGAGAATAAGAGTTTTTGCACACTGTATTTTATCAGTTTGCCTGGTTTTGCTTAGTGTTTCCTTAATGATATCGCCATAGTCATTATAGTACTGAAGAAAAGGAAAAAAGAAAGGTTTATTCTACAACATTCAGATTGAACACATTGGGTGAAATAGGTTAGTCTAGAACCCTAATATCTGTAAGAAGAAAAAAATACCTGGAAAAAAAATAGCAGTTATGGAGCACACTTACTTCAAAAACAGCATACCTTGTTTGGGAGGAAAGGTAGAAAAAATTTGTATATGTATCCCTATACTAATTATTAAAGTGATTAGATAAATATGATTCCTTATGATCTCCAAAGAAATGATACTTATCCAATGCAGCAGAAGCTACCTTGAGGGTTTGCAACTATACATACCAAATGAAGAGCAACAACACAAAAACCATATCCACAACAAACACATTTTTATAACTTCAAAACAGCAGACAACAGCTACAAATTAAACATATTTTACAGAATCTATATCTCTCCAGAAAAAGGTCATAAATGGTATTGCCTCGCTAACTGACAGGTTTTATATGATCAATCAGAAACTATCAAAGTTAACAAGCAAGCACTGACCCACTTCAGCTGAAAACTGAACACATCAGAAAAAAAAAAAAAAAAACCCATTAACTAGAGCTGGCAAGATTAAGGAGTGACAATAGACTGGACTGCTGGTGGTCAGAGAAAACAAATCCAGAAGACGGTAAGCTCAAATAACAATCAATGGCAAAATTATCTCTCAGATATTTGAAGAACCCCAACTGGCAGAACCTGATATGGTCCTGAACTTTCTAAGCTCACTCCTATTCAAATATTAAGAATACAAATATGAAACGATCATCAAATCAAATACAGTACAAACACATAGTCCAAGTAACCTTTACTAATCCTCAAGGCTTTTACCAGCATGTAACAGGAAAGAACTATAATAATTCAGCCAGAGTACAAATGTTATCTAAATAAAAAAATACTTTAAAAGATGGAAATAGACTTATCAGTTATTGCTTAGAAGGTGAATGAACAACTAAAATCATATTTGACTTTAAGAATCATAATTGAAAAGGTATAGAGAATCTATACTTTAATTTTCAATGAAGAATCAACAGTAGCAATTGAAGAAATTACTAAAAGAAAGAAAAATGTCTGCCTTGGCCAAATAAAAAAAAATAAATCAAAAACAAAAAAATTAAAGGTTTGATAAGAGATGAATTAACTACATTAGAAAATTACAAAAGAAGGATGCCATATAACCTTACTGTTAGAAGTAAATATTCAAAAAAGTAGAACTTTGCTACCTATTTATCAACTACTCCTATTTCATTATATATTAATTTAACATGACAGTGCAGAAAATGGATAAACAAGCAGATAACTGCAGCAATAATAACATTAGAGATAGGCAGACTTGTGGTTCAGGAAAACTTATTAAAAACAGCAGAACTTACAGTAATGGATTTGGAGTCAGATTCAGCATGTTAAGTTTGATTCCTACATCATGATTTTGTCAATTTCGACTTTTCACATTGTTTTCGTGTATGTCAGAGTTTTCCATTTTTTCTTCCACATCTCTAAAAGATGGGCTGGTTAGGTTTATTTGTGAATTTGCCCAGTGTAAATGTTGTACTTAGTGGGCTCTGAAATGAACTGGAAACCATATCCAGTCTGAATTCTGCCTTGTGCTACAGACTCCTTTTTGCACAGCCCTAAGTAACATTCAGATGGTTTAAGAATAGAATGTTATATGAATTTTATTTAATCTACTAATTTGATGTTGTGTTAACAAAATTTAAACCAAACCTATAAGGTAATTGCTGTTACTCAGTGATTCCCAAAGTGCTAAAACCTAAAAATAATTTACACCTCCAAAATATTTCACTTTTTGTGTTGTGAAACTGACCTTCATATAGTGTTTGAAGATATCAGCAGCTGCATGCATATCAACAATGTCATAAATAATAAGTTTGCTGAAGGCTGCTAGGAGGTTTCTCCGCTTATGTAAGGCTTCAATTTTATTAGCCTCATCTTCTTCATCCCCTTCTGAACATAAAATGAAAATATATAAATGAGAGAATATATGAATAAACAGCCTTGTACTGATCAAACAACGTTACACATATTTATTGAAGAACTTTTTGTGCTTTTCAAGTATACATAAACTATACTACTTCTGAAAGACAGAAATGAATTTACTTTGTTACAAACAATTTAAATACTGGTTTCTTATTTACATTTGCTGAAAGTAAATGAATGGTTGATTACTGAAAACAAAGTATTTTAGTAATTTTTTAAAGGGAGGAAATTATGATTCCAAATTTTTCATTACTAAAAACATGTATTATTTATAAAACTGCTTAATATAAAAATACAGAATATAAACAATGTAAAAAACATTTCTTACAAAAGAGACATAAAAAATAAACAATTACAATGACCTGTATAATCTGATCATCAGGATGTTTGTAGTAGGAGCATAAATCACACCATGTACTGTAATGGCAAATTAAAGACTGCTGACTGCTACTGATGAAGATGTAGAGCAGGGTTATTCAACTACAAATTCAGTTAAGCCAAATTTTCAAACAAAGAAATTTAGCTGCACCAGACATTTTCAGCGGCCAGTAAGCAGCAGGCAATAAGTTTTGAACCAACACAAATTAATGTATTGAAAAAACAAGTAATGTTTAGTCATTGTTTCGTTTTAAATTTGGTCACATCTGACACCAGCACATCAAAAAGTGTATAAAAAACAATAAAAAGCTATAAAATGAACAGAATCTGAGGTAGTAGCAGTACTTTTTTTCCCTCTTTTGAAATTAAAAAAATAAATATTTTGGTGCTATCTGACCTAGGCACATCTCAAAGTATATAAAAATAAAATAGTGACAAGAATCACAAGTTATATGGATCAGTTAGTTAGACCATAACAGGGTGAAAATACCTGGGTGAGTCCCCAGGTGTCAACAGTCTAAGTCAGGATCCACATATTCTCTAATTTTTTTCTCCTTTACAGATGTAGCAATATTTTATCACAGGTGACCTGAATATTTTTAAAACACCTCATTGTTTTAAGCAGTATGTGTTAAACTGGCAGAGACTAACTGTAAGGCACAGTGTGTGGTCTCTGTAAAACATGAATTTTTATGAGTTGTAATAGTGCAACATAACCAAGTTCAGAATGTAAAATCAATAAAAACGAAACAGTTTGAAGATACAACATGTTTACTATTAAATGAGAAATAAAAAAATACAATACAGGTAGTCCCCAGGTTACGGACATCGAACCTACGACATACGAATGGGGCCGCAGCTGCGATGCTTGCGCCTCAGTAACTGCCGTTCTGTCATCTTTGGCCTGGGGACGCTGCAAGCGGTGGCTGGATGGAGGTGGGAGGGGGGCGATTTTGCTGCCCATGCAGTGCAGTGTCCCTCGGCGGCTCCCGGCAGTAAGCAGTTTCACTGCCGCCCACCACACACGGCTGTCCCGTTCGTTCTCGGTGGGCGGCTGGAAATGCTGCAAGCGGTGGCTGGATGGAGGTGATTTCGTTGCTCACGCAGTGTAGTGTCCCTCAGGTGGCTCCCATCAGCAAGCAGTTCCAATGCCCACCCACCACACACAGCTGCCCTGTTCGTTCTTGGTGGGAGGCTGGTAATGCTGCAAGCGGTGACCCGGTTGTGGCTGAACGGAGGCCATCGAGGGTGAACGGGGTAGCACTGCAGTGTGCATCGGATGGCTGCCTATTAAATGGGGGGCAATTCACTACTCGCTTTTGGCTGCACCGTGTTTGTTCTTGGTGGGCGGACGCTGCAGGCAGCATACTGTAGTTGAGGTGACTGTGAGATTGGCTGGTGATGAACCGCCCATCGATGCCCCCATTCATTCTCAATAGCAAGCCTGCTTGTACTGTTACGTACAGTAAAGAGAAAAACCATCACCATTGAAAATAAAGTAGAAATAATAAAAAGGTCAAAGAGAGGTGAGACTCCATTATTCATTGGCAGAGCACTTGGTTACAGTCGGTCAACAACAGCATTTATTAAATTTATGTACCTGTTCCGACTTACACACAAATTCAACTTAAGTACAAACCTACAGTCCCTATCTCGTACGTAACCCGGGGACTGCCTATATAAAGCTTTTGGTCTGTGAGAAGTTAACAGACTTGTTCACTGAAAATTTCAAACAACAAGTATCTATTGGCAATAGGAACATGCATTTTCAGCCATATCATGTTTTTGACTACTTTATAACGCACAAGCAAAGCCTTTATATTGAACATGAGTAATATGTTGTAAAATAAAGACTAATTGTCTAGTGTAATATCTATACAAAATATCAACAACAAAAATGAAGCAATTCCAAGTTATTAGCAAGGAAAATGTTGAGCATAGCACAAATAATGCTGAAGGTAAGCAGAACGAAAAAAAAAAAAACAATGATAATGTCAGAAATGAATCTGTAGGAAGCAGAATTTGAAGTCAAGAATAAAAAGTAAAACTAACATGGCGCTTATATAAAACTTCTAAATTAATCTCTAATAATGATAAAAAAAAGTGCTAATAAGGGACCAATACAATGAAGGAAATAAAAAAAAAAAAAAAGGAAAAAAAATCTAAAAAAATAAATAAATATGGAGGTGGCAATGTATACAGCAAAAACGTTCAATGCAAATTCTTTGTAGTTTTTTTTCCTCCCTTACATAAAGTAAATGATAAAGTCAATGAAGTAAATAATATTTTAGAAAAACTCACAACTTGAATAAAACTACACTTGAATAGAAGCTTATAAGGGAGATAGAACTATGAGGAGAATAAATGAAAATGAAAAGTGAGTAGAATAGTTCAATTCACAGTTGCATAACATAACAAAACTTTGTCAAACACCCTTAGTCCAATTTAGGCTTGCACCTATCCCAGCAGCATAGGGTGCACAGCCCTGTCCTCTTCAAGGCAAACTCACGCACACACTCACATCTGGTCAAGTTAAAGTGGCCAATCAATCTTACACAAACATCTTTTGTAATGTGACAGAAAACTCCACACAACCCGCACACATACACATACACACACACACACACACCCCAGGAGCACATGCAAAGTTCACATGGACAAAAACTGGGGGTGGGACTTGAACCCAAAAGCTTGATCCTTGAAGTACTAACCACCATGCCACTGTTGTATACTCTCAACATTTGCAAAGCACAATTAACTCAGTAGATCTTAAACCAGACTGATTTTTCCTTAATTATGTTGACATCTTTTCTAAGTTGCTTTTGATACAAGCAACTAGTAAGCAAATAAATGTAAAAGTTTCAATTTTGATTTACAAGCATTAAAAATCGCTCAAAATATCTTAATAACAGGAATAATGCAAATTATACTGCAAATCTACTTTTCCTGTTTACATGTGAAAAGTATACTATAAAATGCCTTCTTACCCATGCTTTGGTTTTCCTCATCCTGATCTATGAAAACATGATCCAAAACAAAACTAAGAAGTTCATTCTGAAGTTGACTATCTGGATTAAAGATTAGTGGTTGGAGTCCTTCTCGGCTTCCTGTTGTTAATTGGTGGCTGAAGATCATTAAAAGATCACATAGCAGCATAAATGCCTAAAGGGTTTAAAAAAAAATGTAAATATAACAAATTCAAAAAATTGCAGTGATTATAGTACACTAAATAGACATCCCTGTCTAATTCCTGCAGGACTGTACTGAAAAAGTGCATTAATTTCAATTTATACATCAACATTTTTAACCCCCTTTACCTAGTGCAGCAGTAAAGGAATTGAAGCAAAAGACAGGACACAAATCTACTAGAAGGAAAAGAGGAATAGCAAATTTCACTTTGTAAAATTCACAATATTGTAGTTTGAAAGCATGAACATCACAAAATAGAATGATAAATTAAATTATCTCAAAATTACAGTATTAAAGAGCAAACAGCCCTCTGTTAACAGAACTCACAAGAATGCACTAGGCATTCAGAACTAAATGGTAAACTAAACTCTCAGAAGAAATAAAATGTCTTAAAACTACCTTAGAGTTTAAATAATAGGAAATTAGCTTAGTAAGTAAGAGGTTCATAACCTTGTTCCTAATATGACTCCTCTTTGAAAATGAGGAACAATTATCCACTTAACAAATGCGTTAAACTCTTTTAGAAAAAGGTTAAGAAGTCCACTCTCGCAGAAGAGAGGAAGAGCATACAGGCTCAGCACTAAAAATGGTGTTTAGCCAATATTTGATCCCAAATCTGTGGGGTGCTGAGGCAGCCATCTACTGTAAGCACAATACTGGAGGATGGGAATAAACAGGAATACCAATTAAAATACTGTAACAAATAAAATGAAACATATCTTAAAGCTGCTGTGACATCTCTCAAAAGGATATTAACAAAATTGTAAGTATGGTGGGATGCAACACCAAACTATAGATAAACCATTGTCAGGAAAATTTATTTAAATTTCTAGCCTAGAATAAAAATGATGATTACATGAACTAAAAACACTTTCAGTTTGCATTGTTAAATTGTGTTTTGTCCGGGTATTTAATTTTGCCAATAGTAGTTTTAATACTGACCTAAATGTCTTGTATTTAAAGAAAGCATTTTAGCAAAACATATAGTCTTCAATTTACTCTTGGTTGAACAAACATAGAATATAGACTTGAAGCAAGTTACTGTCACTTAGAGAAAATCTTGCATTACAGTGCTTGCATTACCATAAAATTATACAATTATGAAATGTACAACAAATTTATTAACTTCATATAAGCTGAGACAGTGCTTGGAATATAATTGTTTTTTGCCTTTTGAAAGATGCTTTCCAGAAGTAAAATTCAATGTAATAAAACAATCCTTACATTGTAAATCAAGCCATGTGGTAGTCAAATTGTATCTTCTTAAGGATCACTTGCTTTATTAACATTTGGGAAGGAAATGCACAAAATATTTTCATACCTGTTCTTTAACTGGAGTGTTCACATTTGATAGACATTGCTGACAAACAGCAAGAAATGATTTCACAACCTTTCTTAGTGCAAGTAAATCTTCCTGGAAATTAAAAAATAAAATACATATACAATTAACAAAACTGAAAAAGGAAATACAAACTTGCTGAGACTGTGATAATAAAAAATGTCCTAATACAGTTTTGGGTGCTTTAATACCTAAACCTAAGTAATCATTTCAAGGATTACATAAATAACATTTTATGTACATATTTATAATTTTAGAAATGTTACAGAATGGTTTTTCAAGCATGCATTTGAAAAAGAAAAAAGAAGGAATTTACACATACATATACACACACACTGCGGTGGGTTGGCACCCTGCCCAGGATTGGTTCCTGCCTTGTGCCCTGTGTTGGCTGGGATTGGCTCCAG
>JANRMT010062854.1:111139801-111155463 GCA_026402145.1 Polypterus bichir lapradei | reverse complement strand
ACAGTTCTAAAAACGCAGGACACTAAAGAGACTTGTCTACCGACTGTGAAAAACACCCAAAGAAAGATGCCCAGGGTCCCTGCTCATCTGCGTGAACGTGCATTAGGCATGCTGCAGGGAGGCATGAGGACTGCTGATGTGGCTAGGGCAATAAATTGCCATGTCCACACTGTGAGACGCCTAAGACAGCACTACAGGGAGACAGGAAGGACAGCTGATCATCCTCGCAGTGGAAGACCACGTTTAACACCACCTGCACAGGATCGGTACATCCGAATATCACACCTGCGTGACAGGTACAGGATGGCCACAACAACTGCCCGAGTCACACCAGGAACACACAATAACTCCATCAGTGATCAGACTGTCCGCAATAGGCTGAGAGAGGCTGGACTGAGGGCTTGCAGGCCTGTTGTAAGGCAGGTCCTTACCAGACATCACCAGCAACAACGCCGCCTATGGGCACAAACCCACCTTCGCTGGACCAGAAAGGAGTGGCAAAAAGTGCGTGAGTTTCTGCATGACAGCAATGTCAGTGTTCTGCCATGGCCAGCGAATAACCCAGATCTCAATCCCATTGAGCACGTCTGGGACCTGTTGGATCGCAGGGTGAGGGCTAGGGCCATTCCCCCCAGAAATGTCCAGGAACTTGCAGGTGCCTTGGTGGAAGAGTGGGGTAACATCTCACAGCAAGAACTGACAAATCTGGTCCAGTCCATGAGGAGGAGATGCACTGCAGTACTTCAAGCAGCTGGTGGCCACACCAGATACTGACTAGTACTTTTGATTTTGAGCCTCCCTTCATTCAGGGACACATTGTGAAACATTTTTAGTTTATGTCTTATGGTGTTGACTCTTTTAGTGTTCATACAAATATTTACACATTAAGTTTACTGAAAGTAAAAACAGTTGAAAGTCAGGGGACGTTTCTTTTTTTGCTGAGTATATATATATATATAGCAAAATACCCGCGCTTCGCAGCGGCGATGTACTGCCTTAAAAGTTTTATTAAGAAGAAAATTAAACCTTTTTAAAATGAGGGAAAATATACCAATAATTATTTGTTAAGGATCTCTTTGTATACCACATTGTGAGTTAGGCCCTCCGATTGTAATATCACCAAGCTGTGCGCTGAGCTTACTCTTAAGCATGCAACATACAGTTGGCCATGTGAACAGTAATCTTGTTTCAAATCTCACAGCTTGGATTGCTGCTGTCATAATCGGTTTGAGTTTCATGGTTTGTTTCAGTTACGACAGTATTTGTAGGACTTGTGTTGAAGTGACAATCGGAATCTATCAAGCGTTGTAAGTATACAACCAGTTTCATCGATAACTTCACATCCAGCTTTTGAGAATTTAAACATTCATAAACATCAAAGTGTCCACTACTGAAATCGTCAGCTGTGAATCTAAGATGTTTAAGAGGCATTGGCGGATGTACAAAGGTGTAAAATATTTGGCCATTTCGGTACACTTGAAAGCGACAACCGAACAATTCAGCGGTAGCCATCAACTCACATGCAGAACCATAGGTGACGGGCTTAAGCATTTCACTCTTATAGTGCTCCTGTGTAGTATAATTATGTCCTGTACCGTCAGCACTCCACACCTTGAACCTGTCCCAGTCATTCAATACATAAGACACAATGTTTCTCCAGATATCAAGAGTGAGCCTGATATGGCCGTGCAATATGTAACACAGTGAATGGAAAAGATAGGTGCCATCTCTGGGCATGGAAACCACACAGTAAGTGACAGTTCTTTGATCGATGGTGATCACCTCGATAGACATGTTAATGCGGGTACGGTTGGAATGATAAAGGAAATGGGTACCTGAACAATGTAAAGTAAGTCTAAAATACCTACACAATAACTATAATCGTAATAAATGAACAATAAAACAGCGGAGAAGCCGTGGATTAAATAAAAAGGCTGTAGTTATCAGCAGGGAGACGTGAATCCCGTGGCGAAGAAAGGAAGGAAATGAAGAGACTGGAGCGAGAGACGGCCTTATATAGGCAGGCAGCCAACAACATGGGAGGCGTTGGGATGGGGGACCCAACGCCGCCTTACACGGTGACCGAGCTGCAGGCTATGGACGTATATATGTACGTAAGTAGGATTCAGTTAGCGTTGGGAACCCGCGTACCAAATTTCTTGAAGATGGGCCCATAAGTAACAAAGACTGTTGAAAAGTTCAATATGGCGGCTGACAGTGGCGTCATACCACCGAAATAAGTACGTACATTAGTTTCGGTTAGCGCAGGGAAGCCGCCTACCAAATTTCGTGAAGATGGAGCCATAAATAAGAAAGTTGAACATGGCGGACGTTGTTGACCGTTATGCATAGAATTTCGAAATTAAACCTGCTTAACTTTTGTAAGTAAGCCGTAAAGAATGACCCTTCCAAATTTCAGCCTTCTACCTACACGGGAAGTTGGAGAACTAGTGACGTTGGAAAGTTCAATATGGCGGCTGACAGTGGCGTCATACCACCGAAATAATTACGTACATTGGTTTCGGTTAGCGCTGGGAAGCCGCCTACCAAATTTCGTGAAGATGGGGCCATAAATAAGAAAGTTCAACATGGCGGACGTTGTTGACCGTTATGCGTAGAATTTCGAAATGAAACCTGCTTAACTTTTGTAAGTAAGCCATAAGGAATAAGCCTTCCAAATTTCAGCCTTCCACCTACACGGGAAGTTGGAGAATTAGTGACGTTTGGAAAATTCAATATGGCGGCCAACCGTGGCGTCATACCACCGAAATAAGTACGTACATCGGTTTTGGTTAGCGCAGGGAAGCCACCTACCAAATTTCGTGAAGATGAGGTCAGCCTTCTACCTACACGGGAAGTTGGAAAATTAGTGACGTTGGAAAGTTCAATATGGCGGCCGACAGTGGCGTCATACCATCGAAATAAGTACGTACATCGGTTTCGGTTAGCGCAGGGAAGCCGCCTACCAAATTTCGTGAAGATGGGGCCATAAATAAGAAAGTTCAACATGGTGGACGTTGTCGACCGTTATGACCGTTACGCGTAGAATTTCGAAATGAAACCTGCTTAACTTTTGTAAGTAAGCTGTAAGGAATAAGCCTGCCAAATTTCAGCCTTCCACCTACACGGGAAGCTGGAAAATTAGTGATGAGTGAGTGAGTGAGTGAATGAGTCAACCAGTCAGTGAGGGCTTTGCCTTTTATTAGTATAGATATAAACAGACAACACAAAA
Organism: Polypterus bichir lapradei; assembly: GCA_026402145.1. Lineage (NCBI taxonomy): Eukaryota > Metazoa > Chordata > Cladistia > Polypteriformes > Polypteridae > Polypterus > Polypterus bichir. Next base: position 111,152,231 of record JANRMT010062854.1, on the reverse strand, counting down.
AGACAGTAAAACAATCATGACTGCAATCTTACTCAGTGCATTTGCTTACTTTTCTAAAGGAGCTGTCAAAAATCAATAATTTAACTGAGCTATATAATACATTTAAAAACAAGTTTTCACCAAAATTTTGAAGTACGGCAGAATATTTAATTATCAAAAAAACAACAAACTGTAATAGTTGCTAAGTTTACCTTCTTGAAAAACTCCAAGATTGTTTTTGGTGAAATAACCATTAGCCCCCACAATTATATACAATTTAATAATTATATGAAGAAAATGAGAAAGAAAATTAATGCTTAAAGGATTATTGCATGGCAGGAGTACATCAAAAAAAATTGGTGAACAAGGATGAAAAGTGCTATAAAACGGAATTATATACAAACCTTAGACGGAGAACTTTCTGTAATTTTGACTAAATGCCAAAGAATAGAATAATGAGAACACTGCAGAGCCTGCACTGCAATCTAAAAAAGAAATGTAAATTATATATTTACATATGTAGTTTTATTAGCTTTCAGTTCATCATGCATTTGATTACTACATTTAATACATAAACAGCTCACAGAAGTGTACAGATTATACCAATAAAATTTCACAGACAAAGCAATAAAAATAAATGTACTGACCTGTAATTGTATTTCTTTTCTTAAGAATAACTACCTGTACTACTGGCTTATTCAAATGGCGGCCCGCAGACCACATGCAGCCCAGAAGCAACCACCAAGTGGCCCACTGGCCTAGCCCGTGGTTCCATCAGAAAAGCAGAGAAAAAGCGAGAAAAACACATTTCCAGAGCCTTCAAAAAATCCTACCTGAATTCCTAAAGTAGTACAGACTATGAATGTAACATTCCGCATAGTCTAGCAATACTCAACCCCCAATGCAGCGCACTGTGTTTCTGGAAGTGGTGGTGGTAGTTGTCTATGACACAGTGATCTTTTTTTTTTTTTGGTGACAGTACCTCGGCCATGACAGTTAGTCGTGGACTCATCTAAATATTAAATGATTCTATAATCAATTGTGTGCCGAGTCTTAGTCATATACCCATTTCATCAGGTTGAGTCTGAACATGGGTTTGTGCAAATGTATCTAATTGCTACTCCAATGACAGCCTCGTTACTGACAAGCACTGTCTCTGCTCTTCTTTTCATACGATTGGTTGGCCCTCCACTCACACGCTTCCTGTGGATTCATGGCTGTTACAAGGACGACAGTCACTGACACTCAAAGCAAAGAACAAATTAAAAGGACTGTATTTGATGAAAACATGAAAAGTTTGGAATTTTCTTTAAAACTCAATCAGATTAAGCACTGATTGCTTTGCAGGACTACATACGTTTTTTTGTAGAATGGGGAGCTCATTATTATCCTACGGTTAATATTCTTCGATTTCAGAAATTCTTTCTTTTCTTAAACTATCAACTTATCAAGCACAATATTATGCAGAACAATACATCTACGCAGGTGGCATAATAAAGAGATGGTGGGTTGATGTCCTGGGTCCTCCCTGTGGGTAATTTGCAAAGCGTTTTGAGTAGTGAGTAAAGCGCTATATAAATATAAAGAATTATTATTATTACTATTATACTTGACGACTTCTCAATTTCAAATTTTAAACGTTAAGCTTTTTCACCAAATAAACAAAACATGTAGCACTCAGCTTCTACGTGTATCTTCACAGTACCTCAAACTTGATCAAAATACAATATAGCCGTAGCGCCACTTTTTTTTTTTTTTTTTTTAAACAAAAAAGGCACTGCTAATCACACATTTGGTGATTTAAAATAAACACTGTGCTCCCTCATTGTGCAGTAGACGTTATAATCATGTGTGTTAGTTACTGTTACCCCTTGTTATGGGTTTGTGCACTGATAACTTTGATAGCACTAACGGTTCTTTTTTTATTCTGTTACATGCAGTTTGTGATGTGCCTGGGTCATAGTGTATATGACCAAAACATTTATTTTATTTCAAAAGGAAAACAAATGTTATTTCTAATATTGTGCACCATATTTGATTTTATGCACTTTATTTGCCTGGCTCATATATGACAAAAATATTTATTTTATTTCAAAAGGGAAACAATATTATTGCTAATACTGTGCACTATTTTTTTTTTATGCACTTTGAGATACGCCTAGGTCAAATATGACCAAAACGTTTATTTTTGTATTTCAAAAATGGAAAAAAAGTATTACTACTACCTCATATTCCATTCAGTCATAGCTTTTTTTTACTGTTTTGTATGCACTTTTTGATAAGCCGATGTCAATTGTGACCAAATTTAAAATGGAAATAATGTTTAAAAATTACTTGTTTTTCAATACATTCATGCTGGTTTAAAATTTGTTATTACCTGCTGCTCACTGACTGCTGAAAATTTTTAGACCAGCTACATTTCTTGGTTTGAAAATCTGGCTCAACTGAATTTGTAATTAAATAGCCCTGCTCTACACCTTCATCAGTAGCAGTCAAAATCCCAGCTGTACTAGAACAAATTTCTTTTTTGACTATTTAGTCAGAATTGGTTGGTAGTCTTCAACTAATTTTAGCAAAGTGTAAGTCAAAAGTGATACCTACTATTCAAATAAATACATGATAAGGGCTTGGAGTTAAATTCTAGTTGTTAATCTACATGTGAAAGAAATATGTTAGCAGATAAATAACTTTTGAGAAAACCAGTTTGAGATGTTGAGTTAATAATCCTCAGAAAAGCTCTGAATAAAAAGAACGCATAAGACAGTGTAATCATATTATTTATTTAACTGATTTAAAAAGTAGATTGCCAAAATATGTAATTAAATATGGTTTCATTTTAGAACAAAATGTCAGTGGGAACTAGAGGCAGCTAAAAACTGTAATTCTGATAGAAAAAAATGAACATCCTGGGTCTATGCAGTGTAAGAAACAGTATACTGTATTAAGTCTTTAAAATAAAACAAGTTAGGCTTTATAAAAAAAAAAAAAAAAAAAACACTTCTCTCTGAAAGAGAGTTTTCAGTCTGTGTGCTGGTGCCAGAATCTGATGAATTTAATTACAATGACTCCCTTATTCAAAGTACTTATTAAAAGCTTTGTTCTACTGCACTTGTAATGAGTTAATTTATAAATAACTAATCTTCAGCATTAGATTTACCAACATTTGGATTTTGGTCAGGACTAATAATAAATTTAGAGATGTTCATTTGCTGACCGTCCTGTTTTTATTTGCCCTTTAGCTTGTTTGGATATTATTTATGCATCAGTTTCAAAGAAGCAAGTTAATAAGAGATTGGAGCAGTTCTAAATTTCACCTACCAAGCCAGGACCAGAGATGAAATAATTAAATGGGGTTTCGGTACAATAATAGTATGGAATATTAATATCTTTGTCACATTTAAAACATTGGTTGAATGACGATCTGTATTTTTTTAGCATTTCTTGATTTGAGTTAAAAAAGACATCTTGAACATAAGAAAAGATATATTGAGATATCTTTAACAACAGAGGGTACAATAAAATAGTACAATGCAAGAATTCTGATTCATGTACTTCATGCAAAAAACTAAGATTTATTGATTATCAATTAATACAACATACCTGCTCAGGCATTGATCCTTGTTCAATACCACTCTTCAAAAGCCTGTAACAGTTGCCAAATAAATCCCATCTGGTTAGATCATGTGCACTAGAAAGCAAAGATAATCATGGTTCAGAATAATTAAAGTGTAACTAATAAAATGTTACTAATGTATGGACAACTGAAGAAAGTAGGTTAAAATATAATTGACATGTGTGCATTAGGTAATTTTTAAAGATAGCGACAAGACTCAAATCTTTACAACAAAATCAAGTGAACCAAAACATCTTTTTGTCATTTCTCCCCTTCAGGTCCATTATGGTTACTTGTTAAAGATCACACAAAAAGTACAGTTTTCAAAAAATACAAATGGTTTAAATAGTAAAAGATGAAAAAATAATGAAAAACTGTTTCAACATACTTATGAAAAGCTGTTAGCCGTTTCAAAGTGGAGAGAACATTATAAATGTCATCATCATCAGCTTCTTCACCCTGAAAATATATATAAAATTTACTTAAGTTTATTAACACTATAATTACTGTTAACAGCTTTGCTTAGAAAAATATAAAGTCTAGATATTGTCAACATGCTATATCAAATACTACTACTAGGAAACAGGTTCTGATTTTAGTACATACAGTTTTATTTACGAGAAAATAGTTTCCAACATTTGCACAAATCTTGCTGTTGGTTTTATTTATTTATTTATTTTTTTAAGTCAAAGCATTTTCTTCACAATCATGGTATATATTAATTTGCCATTTAAAATTAGTTTGCATTCTAAAGTGAAGTATATTGTACAAATTTTTAAAAAATTAATTACTTGCCAACTGTAATATTTTATAATGGATCTCATGGGTACCAGGGACCTTTTGGCAAAAAAAGCCTTAACTCTTATCTAATATTAGGAATGTGCAATATATATCATCTATGATAGTATCTTTTCATTTGAATGATTTGTGAGCTGAGATTATCAAGTATGTCACTCACTTTTGCAAAAAACAATCAAAAACATGCCTTGAGAGTCCATGCAGTCACTGTTATGTAGCCTAACAAGACAGGCGTTCACAGACAGCGCATCAGAAGTAAAGAGCCCATTAGGTGTCAGGGAAAAAAAGAAAAAATCTTTGAACAAACTATGTAATTTTTTTTTTATTTCCATAAGAAACACATGCCTATCGGGTGCATTTTATTTTGCAAGCCATCTTAGATGGTGGGCCTCGATTCTTAAGCTCTTTTTTTCTTTCATTATTTAAAACACTCGCACCTTGCCCAACTCCATCCCACCCCGAGTCATGTATAAAGTATGTATAATAATGACAACAATGTTAACGCGAGTAGAACAGAGACGCTGTGCGAGCCATAAATTCTGTTTTATTCAAACTGATGCACACAACTTAACCAACCACAGTTGGGTGAAAAAGAAAAAAAAAAAAGGCTTTTGGCAATTAAAAAAAAAAACAGGAGTTCAGAGAGGCTAGTCCATTGAAAAAGAGAAGAAGAGCTACTTGATCATACCTGGGGTAGACAGTGATGTAAATCCACTTGAGTGGTGGAAAACACAAGAAGTATACTTCCCAAAATAGGGGAAGTTACAAAAAATAATTGTGCATCCTTGCCTTAATTGGCCCTTCTGAGAGAGCTTTCAGCGACCGGAGGAAATGTTGTAACATGTAACCGTACAATTCTGAAGCCAAATGCTGTGTACAGACCAGTGTTTCTGTCACACAGCTTCAAGTTTCCTCAGTAGAATTTCACAATTGTTTTATTTTTTTGATATCTTTGTGCAATATTGGACAGAACTTGAAGTTAGTAATTAGTTTAAAAATATTATGGGTTTGGCTTTTTTGTACCTTTGTTCAATATATGACAGAACTTGCTTACAATGGCTATAATTATTTTTTATATTTTTCTGTGCAGTATTTAATAAAACTTTGGATTCTTACACAATAGTATAGTTTGTTGGATTTTTGTTCTTGCTTGTATGCTGCATAAATCACCTTACAGCAGAGCAGTTTATGTTTATCCAGACTGTAATGTTCATGCACTGTAATTTAATTATGATTAGTATTTTCTTCCCTTTGGATTGATATCTTGTTTACATTAAAGGGTGTCTGTTTAAAATGCTCTCCTTATAAAGGTTTTGTTGGTCTTTTGTGTACATTTTAGTACCAAAGGTTTCAATTTAAGTAAAAGTGCCTTATGTGTTTCAGAGTCATGTTTGAGGCAAAAAAAAAAATAAACTGGAAATAATACATTTTATCACAGATGCATGACAATCTTTTCTCAAGGTAAGGATACTGCAAAAGTCAGACAGGAGAAAAAAAAAATTCTTAACCTTGTTTATGTACCCCAGTGCACTAAAGCACAATAGGGGTTAGATTTGCAAGAGGACAGACAGTCTGGCCCACCCCAATCACACTATGTGGTATGAGAAGTCTGCAGGGAAACCTAGTACTACTAGGGTAAGCTCCTCAGGGGTATCTGCAGACCTGTGAGTGCTGGCCGAGTAACATGGAAACATTAATGAAGGCTCATGCGGTAGTGTTTCCTGATCCAAGGTAACGGAACTCAGTATACGGGGGGCCTTTGTGAGTTGTGAAGACGCCACTGCACAGTGACTGAACAAGTAAAGGAGGCTAGAGGTGAATGTGAGGGGTAAACAGAAGAACCAGAAAGCTTAGGTGTTTTGTTATTTTTTAGCTCCTATGTATTTGTGGGATAACTGTTCTGACTGTTTTCCTGCTTTGGTAATAAAACAGTTTTCTTTAATTAGTTTGGTTCTTTTTGTTGTCATCTGGGTTCAGGAACAAAGTACAAATGCCCCTTACAGTCCATAAATACATTTCTTTGCTTATTGATGTGCTTACAGCAGTGTTTAGTTCTTCTCACTTGATTGCATGCTACACGTATGCTCTATATGCTCTATTTGTCTCACCAACGTACATGAGCACATTAATCAATCCAGCAGCAGCAGCAGGCAATACCTTTGCAAAATAATTAAATAAGGTTCCTTGTACGTAAAAGTAGTAAGAGCTCATTAAGTGTGCCCTTTTCAGTTATTACTGTCTGTTGTCTACAGAACTAAAGAACTGAACCAATATAGGCATCATAAATCCATAATTATACAAAAACCACCATTAATATTATAGAATGGACCACTACTCATTGACAAGCACTGCCTTACTAGCCAGCAGTGATATTTTCATAACGAAAACGAGAACTAGAACTAAAAATACTGTTTTTCGTTTTACAAGAACTGAAATTAAGGCAAACAGAGAAACTAAAATTAAAATAAAAATTAGTGATTTGTGAACGAACTAAAATGAGAATGAAAATTGAGTAAAAATGAGAAAAAAAAAACAGCAATGGCATTTTCGTTCAATCCGGTTCAGTCGCCCTGAGCGTTCAAGTTAAGTTGCACTGTTCACTACGCGGTGATCTTGTACCTTGGGCTTACTAAAGTCACACGGCACAACTTCCATAAAGGACTGTTGTTTGTTTGTTGAGCACATTTAGTTCGTCAGCTTGAAGCAGTAAGCATGTGTGGTTGCCAATGGCGACTTTTGCACAGATGTTTGTGGGTAGAAAGCAAGAAAGTAACGCGTGGAAATACTTTAATTACAGAGCAAATGATAATAAAAGCAAATGCAGCGTGCGAGAAAAAGAAAAGAGTCTCGGAGTTCCAGTGCAAGACCAACTGAATCAGTACTTGTGGAAGTCCAGCACTTCTCTGGCACCATGACTGCAACTTCAGTACAGGGACATGCGATCTGGGAAGAGTTTAAAAAGAGTTTAAAAAAAATAAATAAATAAATAAAACTAATAATGATAACATAAGATAAATAGCACTGGTCTGTGCTATAAATTTGTTTTCTGTATGATTTCAATAATTGTAATAATTTTTACTGTCAAAATCGGTGAATTTGCGCGTTTCCTGATCAAATACAGGGGAGAAACGCCAGATGTGATAGCAATGAGCGGAGCCTCAGCTCAGACTGCACTATCCCTCATATGTTGATGCATGCAATTGGCGCGTGTCTATTGCAGTCTCTGTGTGTCGCCAATATAATGTTTGCAGACACGTTTATTATACACCCTGACTTTCCACAGTCTGGCTAATATCGTTAATAAATGTGTGTGACATATCTAGTCTTGCTGATCGGACATAAAACTGCAGTGAAAAGGCACAAAGTAAGGCAGACAGTACCGTGCCGCAGTGGAGGTGGCGGATGTGAACCCAACAGGTGCTGCTGTTCTTCTACGCAGACGCTCCAATAAGTTAGCGATATCAGAATGTCAAGTGGACTGCAGTGGTCCGTTTATTTTTATTTTTTCTTCCAACTTCAAAATGGAAGATTAAGACTTTGAAAAACAAGGAGGACTTTTACAAGAAAGTGAGAGATTTTTGTGAAGAAGGATAAGACCATAAACAGTTTTCAATTTTATAAAAAATGGGATCAGACTAAGAAAAAAAACATCATTTAAAGACTAAATTTTGACCTTAAATAAAATATTCGTTTGCTTTTCTTGTTATCCTTTTGTTGAACAATCTGTATTAAAATTGATTAAAGCATCAGAATTAAAAGCTTTTAAAAACAACTAAATATTTCAATTAAGGTCAAAATTGAAATCTATTTTTTTGTACACCAATCTATACTTTCATTTGTATTGAATGAGTATAAATTGTGAAATTGCAACGACAAATTTAGAACATATGGAGGGTGCAGAGCAAATGCGCTGTCTCTGCTCTCTCTCGCCGATTTAAACATAAGATTCTTTCTTAGCCAAATGTGTGTGTAAAGAATGCTGATGAAATATGAAACATAACCAGTAGTCAACATGCATGCTGCCAATCGAATAGTGAATAAGATATGGGTTCATATATTTGTAACTCCGATCCTGAAGGAGTCAGTGCATCACGAACCTCACCGCACATCACTGCTTCAGTACTGGCAGCAGAAATCGTCAACATACAGTTTTGCTTGTGCCGAGGACCTTGTCTGTGCACCTGCATTACAGGCGTCCGTCAAGGAATATGTGGCTATCTGTGCAATGGATGTCATTGCAGCATGAACAAATCTCTCGAAATGCGTGCTTGTTTAAAGCTTAACGGCAACGTGCTAGCACAGACTGGTTTCTTAGGTTGAAACATTTGATCTTGCTGACTGACTGACTGACTATATTCTTAAGGCCACTTAATCTGTTTGTTCATTGATAGTCGAGCTGTGTTTAATGGCATTATGAACTGTTAGTGTATTTTGTTGACAAACATAACTTGCATTGAAATATGTGTACTGAAATTGTACTAATATTATATAAAAAGGCTAGAACTAAATAAAATAATTGTTGACTCCACTGAAAACTAGAACGAAATAAAAATTTAATTTTATAAAATAAAAACTAAATCTACAATTAATATCAGAACTGAAATATCACTGCAGTAGCCAGTCACCTCATTCCAATGAGATGGAGGCATTGTAACCAACAGCTATAACAGTAATTGAAAAATGCTTTTATTTCTCAGTGTGAGTGCCCATCATTAATGCCTTCCTCATTTTGCACACTTCTTTAAGTAATCTAAAGAAATGGGTAAACATTCATAATCACTGTAAAAGAAGTTTTTACTTATTTACTTTGGATTTCTAATAATTGTATGCATGAATACTCTTTCCATTGATGAGGATGAACACTTTGAAAGTGACTACTAGACAGTATATACAATTTATTTTTTCAAGTACTGCATTTACTAATAATGTTATTATTGTATTAATACTATGACTTAAGATAAAATTAATAGAGAATGAATAAAACAAAGGGGAAATTCACACAATATTTCAAATGAGGCAGAAAGAAATGAACCATAAACCCTTACTTGCATTTAGAGCAATGAACATTGTCTTAATTACTGTACCAAGCCTTTATCTTTGTGAAATGTACAGTATATTGTGGAAGATATTATATGTATTACATTTTTCATTGTTTTTATTTGCATTATGGACAAAATTAGAATTTTGCTGTCTTTGTGATATAAAAGCATGGACTAACTTTAACAAAGGACTACCAGAATACATAAATTTAAATATGCAACATTTAAAATATATGCAGATAAAAATAAAAAAGCAAAATGTAACTACACATTAAAATATATAATTTTATTAGAAATCTTTTAAAGAAAAATGTTTATTCGTATTATGCTACTAAGTTCAGTACTGAATGGAAGATATTAGACACTCGGCTCACTAACAATAATGGACTTCATTGTTAACATAATGGTGTCTGAGATAACAATGCAGATATATTCTGTACCTCTTGCAGCAAATCTTCTACAGAGTGATTGAATCGATCCACCATTTCATCAATAAGCTGACTGCGGGCCACATCCACTCTGTTCATGATGGTGTACTCCTCACTGCACAGAATACTGTAGGTTTTGCTACAAGCTTCAAGTACCTCTGTTTCAGTGTGCTTTTCCACCACAAATTTAATTTGTTTTAACAAGGCATCAAGGTGCTGCAAAAGAAATAACAAAAACAATACAAAAGACCTAAAACAACAAAAGATTACCCAACAATAACTTTTAATATGATCAATGCAATGATCAAAATGTATTAGTAAAGGTTTTACTAGTTTAGCTAGAGTCTGGTCATATGATACATTGCAAAAGACCATATTTATATTGATACAGGAGGTTTCAGTCAATGTACCTGTAGAACCTTGTACATTAAAATAAAAATATTGCACACACTTACCTTTTCCATTCTCCCTGCACTATATATTTCTAAGTCAAAAAACTGTGGAATTTGTAACAGGTTTGCCACCTTCTCAGAATCTGCTTGATACTATTAAAATAAATAAAGAAAAATGTGTTTATTACTAATTTATTTTCTTCATGAATACTTTGAACATTGTAATCAAATGACAATACAGAATAGTGTATTTGTAACTCTATTTTACATAACATTCTTTAAATCTGCCAAAAGTTAATATATATGTGGAAATGTTACCAAAGAGATGAATTCTGTCTCTGTCTTTACTACCCACTGCAAACTGACAAAAAAACTGTAGAGCTCACGCACGATATAGCATGAAAGAACGCTTGTGGCATTTGCAGACATATGAGGTAGAAAGAAGTACCGTAGATCCCGGAATACAAGCCGAGAATTTCGTCCTAGATTTTTGGCTTGGAGTTTGGGGGTCGGTTTATACAACGAGTATCATTTCAGATTCAAGATTTCCAGCGCAATGCCAGTTTTGCCGATGAATACGGAAGTAAATAATGACGAAACCACAGAGCCATCTTTCAGATGAAGAAGTAACTTTGCATACCGGTACTTTAAATTAAATAAAGAATTTATTCAAAAAAGTGTTTTAGTTGTTGATTTTATTAATAAAATTTATAATAAATTATCGGGAAGTTTAAAATAAAATTTTTTATTTTGATTTACGATCCACATCTTGCGTTACGAAACGGATGCGGTCACGTGTATCCGCTTGCGCGATTGTAAACAAACAACCGAGAGCGTTAGTAGTGTCAGTCGGAGCCCAAATACATGTGTTTGTGGATGTAATTTCGAAACGAAGATGGACATTGTGTGGAAATATCTCCTCCTCCTCCCTTCCTGCAGCCCAAAGATGTCAAATTAAATGGTGAGTACAGTACGAAATTGTTTCTAGAATAGAATGCCTTTTACTGTCACTATACGCATCTACAATGAGATTAAAAGCAGCTCCTTCAGTGCAGAAAAAAGTTCTGTATAGGGCTTGTATGGTTGTTTTTTAGCCTTAGCATAACGCCGTATCTGCGGCCCCGCTTCTGCTTTCTTTCCCTCCTCCATCTGTGTCGTCTCCTAGACCCGACAACAAACCACGGAGAGCCCGCTGGTCTCGCTATGTTGTCTGGGATGTTGCGCGTGTGATGAAAAACACTCAAAACAGATGTCTGGCTCTGGACACCGATGTCTATAAAGTTCTGAATGGTGTAGCGGATGTTCGCCGAACCGATCGTGCACAAACAAGGACAAAAAAAAAAGTACAAAAACAACAAAAAAGTGCACTGAAAAGGAGAGCCTTGATCCGCTGCGACCATGCGCGCCGCCATGCTCCTAGCCTAATCGAAGTAGGCTAGGCACTTTTTATAACTTTTTGGTTAGTACATTAGAAAAATTATTGGTGTTTTTTATTATGAAAAGGTTAAGTAAGTGTTGCAATGGGAGGTTCGGAACGCATTATGGGTTAGCCTTTGCGAACGAATTAAGTTCGTAAGTCAAGGGTCCACTGTATTGCGTATTTAAGTTAATCAAATTTATAACAAGTCTCCGGAAATCCACCCGCCGATGTACCGTATTTGCGTATATAGTTTCAACACAAAGGTTCCAATTTACCAAACTTCTCCGCAATCACTTCCTGGTTTCCATCAAAAATGCCGGCAGTCTCAAATTCTCGCCGATAAACATTATAAATATACCCGAAGAGACACTTTTAAGGAAATTTAGAAAATTTTGCTTGGAGAAGGGGGTCGGCTTAAATACCGGTCATCGGCAAATACATGTAATTTAGTAGGTAGAGAAGGGGATCGGCTAATATACCGGGTCGGCTTGTATTCCGGGATCTACGGTATGTATTAAAAATTTGTATAATAAAATTACAAGTTCTCAAAAACAAATTTAAAGTAATAAAATAAATGCCATTAACAAACTGTAAAGTAAGAATTGACAGGACATGAATTAAAGTTATACACATATATCAAAATGATTATTTAAAGTATACCATTTCTGAAGCTTGCTAATTAAAAATATGATTTTTTTTTAAATATGTAAAAATTATTCTACAGGGTGGGCCATTTATATGGATACACCTTAATAAAATGG
>JANRMT010062854.1:111118139-111139401 GCA_026402145.1 Polypterus bichir lapradei | reverse complement strand
ATTCCCATTTTATTAAGGTGTATCCATATAAATGGCCCACCCTGTATAAACATTTTTTACCTTAGAGAGAAGCATTGGAAGTGCCATGATGAAGTGTTCAGTTATCTTATTTTTGTCATCTATTTGCATTTTCCTTTCTTTAGCAGTCAGAACCTGTGAAAAAACAATGTACTCTAAGGACATATATTCAAACCACAACATATAATCTATTCATATTTTACTTTAATTACTTTCAAAAATTTATTTTTTTCAACATCTACCTCTATTTTAATATAGAAGTAACCCGATTTAAAAGTAAAATGAAAATAAAGTACTTTTAAGAAAAACAATCCTAACCCCAAATGAAGTATCAATATACAGATTTATTTTATACTACATTTTACTAAAACAGTTGTAGAATCAGTTACACACTATCTTAGAAGTGGTGGATCAGAATTCTTTCAGCTAAGCAAGATAAGTCTACATGCTAGTATTGAGGTAAAGACAATTCTGTCCTTCTCCACTTTAATTCCAACTGGGAGTACACCAAACACAGCTGTTAATGGGTTAGGAGTGATTGTGACACCAATGTTATCTGATAGGGATTCAAAGATTTTTGTCCAAAACAATGTTAATTTGGTGCATGACCAAAACATATAGCCCCAGTGAGGCTGGAGCTAGATTGCAATGTTCACAGATTGAATCATTAGTGTGTAACATTTTGGATAATTTTAATAGAGATAAATGAACTCGATAGAAGATTTTAAGTCGAATAATTTAGTACTTTGCGCATATGGAGCTAGAGTGTATTCTGTGAATGGCTGCCTTCCACTGCTTTTCTGAAATGTTAAATAGGTAATTTTCATTTTAATGGAGAAATATCAACCAAAAATCCAGAAAAAACATATTATATAAAAGATATAAATTAAATTTGCATGTCACTGAGAGAAATAAGTATTTGATCCCCTACAACCCAGCTAGAATTCTGGCTCACACAGATTAGCTGTATGCCAATGTGGCACACAGTTTACAATCAATCAATCAATTAATCAATCAATTACAGAAACTCCTGATCTCAACTCGTTATGTATATAAAGCATACCTGCCCACAGAATCAATTTCTTCGATTCCAACCTCTCCACCACAATAGGTAAGACCAAAGAGTTGTCAAAGAATGTCAGGGACAAGACTGTAGACCTGCACAAGGCTGGAATGGGCTACAAGACTATCAGCAAGAAGCTTGATAAGAAGAAGACAACTGTTGGTGCGATTATTCGGAAATGGAAGAAATATAAAATGACCATCAATCGATCTCAGTTGGGAGCTTTATGCAAGATCTTGCCTCATTGGGTGACGATGATCATGAGAAAGGTGAGGGATCAGCCCAAACTACACGGGAGGATCTTGTTAATGATATGAAGACAGTTGGGACCACAGTCACCAAGAACACAATTAGTAACACAGTATGCAGTAATGGACTGAGATTTTGCAGCACCTGAAAGGGCCCCTTACTCAAGAATGCACAAGTACAGGTCTGTCTAAAGTTTCCCAGTGAACATCTGATTTTTTTTTTTTTTTTGATTTTGAACTATGTTTTTCTGTTGTGAAACGTAGGCACAAAACTACCATTATTCTTCACTATCTTAATTTTTGGCTGGCTCGGTGTGACAGAATGTGAATTAGCCTTCCTGCCAAATACCCAATAAAATCTAGCACATAGCTTTAACTAACCTTGTTGTAGGTAAGTTGTGAAACAACAAAAGCATGTACAACATGTTAAATCTTCAGTCATATGACTATAAGCTATCTGTACAGTGGATTCAAAAAGTATTCAGAACCCTTCATTTTGAAAAAACATTCCTCAAAAAAAAAAACTTAAAAACTTTAATTTTTCCCTAATTTTAAACTGTTTTAACAGTTTATACTATAAGTCAAACCATCCATAAAAGTATTGTATATTTTAAATAACATGAAGTTACAAATATTTAAAAATTCTTTCCAGAAATTATTTGTATAAAATAAAACAAACCCAAGCAACATACACGTTTTCCTGTTCCTCTACCAACTGGAGGATGAGCTTCAGCAGCTTGCCGGATTGTACACACCATTAGCTCTATAAGAGCGCTCTCTTGTCGATCTGATAATACTGCATAAGATAAAGGGGAAAAGTATACAAAACAGACTTGATAAGTTGTTTTAACCACAAAAACACTGCTGTGAAGTGCTTTATCAAAGAAAAATTAATAAACAGTATATACAGAAGGTAGTATTCCACATTAACATTAACGGAGTAGCAAGTAGCATAGATAAAGTTTTCGATTTTAATGCAAAATGACCACTTTGTTGGAAAGTCACACTAGTTAAACACCCTACCTTCTTCTCCTTGCACAGGCTCTTCCAGAAGCAGCTCAGTCATACATTCCCAATCTTTCAACAGCTCCTGTGAGCTTTCCCATAAACTGTCAACTAAATAGGCTGCATGCTCATGAAGCTGTTCACAGGGGGAGAAAAAAAAATATAGTCCATTTGAGCTTGAAAGAATCAAATTCCCTTCTTGCTTTAAAACATTATATTAGTCATGATTTAAATAATTTTCTACACTAGATAAGTTTTAATTTGACTGAACTTCAATAACAATTATTGTTAAATTATAATACACTTAAGAATTATTTTGAAACATTAAATGTTTGAACAAAACTCATCATTCTCTATGATAGCAAGCCTTATCCAGGATACTTGAAACAGAGATTTTTATAGCTAAACTGCTATAAAACAGCTAAACTATGACCATCTGTAAGATACCTTTGTTTGCTACAATGTTGCAAAATATCAAGTTTAAATTAAAGTTTACGTCATGTGTACATAGTTCGATTACATTTTTAATGTCTCCTCTAAACAGTTCACAATAATACAATAACAACAAGCAATAATAGTCAGTAATAGCTGTATCACAAGGAAGCCAGTCGACGGGATGCAGTTTGAAAATATCAAATCTGCATGTTCACTATTGTAATGGAATAAATGTCACTGCAGAGACTGACTCCCCAGTGTCATTTTAATTGTTGTGCAGAGGCTCCCCATTTGATCATATTATATAAAAATGCTGCTTTCTGACTGAAGCTTGCTTCCTCAACCCAGTGGTCTTCAGTTATAAGTTTTGAATATTTTTAGAATAACATTCAAATAGTACAATGTTTACAACTGTTGAATGTAATATTTTTGTAAATGAGACAAAAACAATGGATGCAAATTTAAATATCATAACAGACAAAAGAAAGACAGACAGAAAGATAATTTTATTTGAACCAAGGGGGTAAATTTAACAAACAGCAGCAGCACCCCCTCAAATACCACTCAGGAATTACTAAAAGGACAGAAAAACTCTGAATTGGCTAAAGACAAAAAGAGCAGTTACAGTCACAGTGAGGCATTATAAAGACGGACTTCCTGGTATAACGGAGCTTGAGTAGGAGGACAGTAGTTTACTGTAATGTCATAATCTAAGCAAATGATTATAGGGCAGCAGTAGCTGCAAAAACGACTCAAGTTACTAATTATTTAATGATAAAATTTTTTTTCTTTTCTTTTTTTTTTTTTTAAATGTGCAGCACATGTCCATGTGTAAAGCCACACCTTAGTTAGGTCTTGATATGAACATGGGTAGGTTAACAAACAGAACAATTTTCCTGATATATGCTAATCTAGGAAAAAGCAAGTATACACGTGTTACCTCTTCTAAAATTGTAGCAAAAAGGTTATTTATGCCAAATGTAATTTGACATTTATTTCACAAATCATGCAGTTCAGCTGAGAGAGAGAGAGAGATGGCTAGGGAGATTGACAAATGACAGTTGTAAGTCAGGTTGGGAAAGCAGAAAACATGTGAAGGACACAAGCAGGATGTTTTGGGAAGTGCTGATGTCTGTTTGACCAATATGGTTACAAAACCCATAGTCTGTGAAGGTATTAATAACAAGCAAATTGTGACATGAATTCTACAAATATGTAATTATGTGAGTGTTTATAATGACGAGGATCCAGCACAACGTCAGAAGCATCACTATGCAACTGACATTCCTAGCTGCTGGATGGGACATCTGATTTGTCAGCATTCTCCCACTTGGCTGTGATGTTCCTATGCTTCTCTCTGGCCTAAATATGTATGTATACAGGGTTATGCATTATATTTCTGAGAATAGATGTTACCTTTAAAAGCAGGTTAAACACATATCTCTCTCTTTGTACCATATTTCTCTCTTGTAATTATTTTCAGCCATAGATACAAAAGGTATGGGATTTGGTTCTAGTCAATTCTGCATGAAGAAACACATCCCAGGGGAGAAAGAACGCCCCTATTGAAATCCTGGAAGTATTTCATATCATACAGATTTTAAAACATAAAAATGACAGCCCATCACAGGGCAAGTACAGAGACACTCAATTTGGACAGGGGACATAAATTAACTTTAAATGACACAGGAGCGTTCTTTTCACTGCAGTGTTATGGAAGCATAGATGTCAATAATAACACATTCTGTCAAAAGTCAATTACAACACATTCTGCTCTCCATATGAAGGAGAAAAAGTACAGGAAGTAACTTACATGGTTGAGCTAAATTAAGATCTAAATCATAGATTCTGTATAAGGTTAGCACATCTTTAAAACGGTAAAGGCAAGAGGTAACCACTGTTTTACCACCTGATTTGTTATTGTTTTATTTTCTACTGTAGTAGCAGTTTAAGTAATCATTAACAAATCACAGCATGTACACTTTAAAACCTTCAAGTGAATATGCAGTTGCACTTTTAATTTTGTGTATACAATATGCTAAACTGACACTGTATTGGTAGGCACATTGTTAACAATGGTCAGGCTATATGTTCATTTGCTTGAGAAATTCGATTTAGGCTCAGGCTATGCATTCCCATATACTTTAATGAACATGAAGTATAAACACCTACATATATGTGCAAAATAGACAGTTGTCCTTTCATACTAAAGGAGGCTCCATACAGTTTGCACATTTTTGCAAAGGTTTTCCTTCCACACCCTCATTAGGTTAACTTGCCTTTTCAATTTAGAATGGTATCCTTTCCGAGGCTTTTTGCTGGTTTGTTCCCCATACTACCAGGATTAGCTCTAGTCCTCCTCGATCCTGAATCAGATTAAATTCTTTTAAGAATGTGTACATATAACTTGCAAACGACACATAAATGGTGATCAGGGTGGGATTTGAACACAGATTGTTTAGAGTTGTTTGCCAAAGCACCCAAATATAACATAAAATACATTTCAGTGGTCACTTGTGTTTTAATTTTTGTGGATATACATACTGTCGCAATCAGAAGTAATCAACTTTCCTAGACTGTAAGGATTTACCAATTAAACTTTTTTCAAAGAGGCAGACTTTGAGTTGGATGAAGTCTTTATCAGTTAAGTGATACATAAAATTAATAAAGAAAATATATGATGCAATATTCCTGAGTAATGAGATACTTTATTTAATCATACCGTAAATATTTAACCCATATATAACATTGTTGTTTTAAAAACCATCTGTAAGTTTATGACTTATAGTGGTGTTAAAACATAATTACGTCATTGGGTACTCTATCATCACGCTTTATTTGCTTTAGCTGCAATGCATAAATAAAACCCATCCATGAATGTGTTCAAGGTGAGTTGCAATCATTATTTAGACTAAGGAACATTCACAATATCTGAAATTATTTCACTGCACCTGAAGGGCACTGGTTATTAGAATATTTTAAGAAAATTTAACATTCCAAAAAACACTGTTGGGAGCATTATAACAAAGTTTTAAACATACGGCAAGCTGCAAATGTACCGGCCTGTGGGAGAAACCCCAACATTTCTTTATGTGCCTGTAGCAATGTAATCAAGACAAATAAGAAAATTCCATGTTACTGCAAAACACCTACAGGATGACCTGATAAAGGCCGGGACAAGTGTTTCAGAGGCACCTATTAGACAAACACTGAACAAGGACTTTGCGAAAAGACTCCAAGATGTACTTCACTCTTGACCACAACAAACATTAATGGTCGACTAGAATATGCCAAGAGGAATTTGGAAATGCCTGCACAGTTTTGTAAGGTAGTTCTAAGGACAAATGAAACTAATCTTGAACTGTTTGTACACATGAACCAGTGGTATGTCTGACATGAGAAAGACTAGGCTTATGACCAAAAAATACCATCCCTACATCAAAGAATGAAGTGTGTCACTGATGATGTGGGGAGGTTTTCCTGCTGCAGAAACTGGAAGTCTTTAACATATGACTTTGCTAAAGGACTCCGCAATATCAGGTCATTTTAAAGAGCATTCCAACTTCAGTTTACCATTAATACACAACATATTTGTAAACAACTCAGAAAAGGACCAGGAAAGGTGAAATAAGGAGTTAAAATGATTAGGTTATCAATTATATTGAGTTAATAAAAGTAGTAATTAATAAATACACAGAAAAAATTTAACCAGAAAGAAAGCCTTTAAAAGTACTAACATTATTATTACTTCTAGCAACAAAAGAAAGTGCACTCTCAACCAAGTTGATTTTCCTAACTACAGTACCTTACTGAAATTACAAATATTTTAATAAGCACTACATTTACTGTAAAAGTTCTTCCATTAAAACAAAAGTAAAAGCAAATTAAAATGAACAATTATTGATCCAAACATTTCAACAGTAAGGAAATATAAACTAAAAGAATATTTTTAAACTGAGCTCATACAAAGCTATGAATCTTTCACTGATCTGTCTTGTCTATAAAAATGAGGCCTAAAAAATGAAAAGGACACTCAATTAAAATAAAAGTTAAAACAACTTGACAGCACAATTTAATTTGTACATACAAAATTTGGATTCATACGGATTTTAAACAGATAAAAACAAACACATAAAATAAAACTTATAAATAGCTATAGACCACTATGTAAGAGGTATACTGTAAGTCCATTAAAAGATGCAGTGCACCTCCCTAAAGTGATTGGTTTTTTTTTTTGCACACAAAGATCTTCCTCTGCCTGACAAAAATTCTTCTTTACATTTCATATGCTAGTTTTGAAAAGTTATAACAGGCACACCTGACATAAATAATACTTACTCCTCGGGCTGTTAAGTTCCTTTGAATTTTGATTGGATCTTGAGTAACAGACTGCAGTATTTATTTGTTTCCTTAGATGGCTGAGCCTTGCTTAATTATTCATTTACTTATGAAGTAAAGATTATTATTTTTTTGACTGCTCTTATCTTTAATAAAAAAATAAGACTGAAATTGTTTGATATCTGCAAAATGAATTGCTTTACCACCACAGAATCTACAATTACTCATGCACATTGAATTTCTCATAATGCAGGTAACTAGAATTTGGACAAAGGCCCACATAGGTGACAAGTAATTTTTACACAAACATAATTGCATCAATCCACCAAATGCCACAATTAAATGTTGAATGTAAAGCAGAACCAAAGAGAATTTTACAAAATGGCAGATCAATTTCATACTAGTGACTGGAGAACTATCCATGGTTATAGATCCATGCAATCTACTACAAAGCTCATGCTGTAAACTTTTTATGCAAGAGTTGAACATTCATTTAAGCTTCAAAGGACCACTGCACATACTCTTCTGTATTTAGAGAAATAAGTGCTGTAACACTTACTTGAGGTACTCAAGCACATTCAGTGTGGAAGCATCATTTTTAATTGCACACTGACTGGCATTCTGTTCCCATATCTGAGGGTTAACACATGCACAACATACTTTTCTAAGAGGTAACCCCAAAAAAAGTACACTTCAATAACTGGTCAAGGCATTATGTGCACTGGACTGAATTATTCGCCGGTGAAGTCACATCCTGGCTGTTAATAAGCTGGTATATAGTATGCTTGAAACAACATAGACTCTGACAAGAATAAAAGAATTAAAAAGGACCATAAGAGAAAAAGCCCATTTTAAATGGTGTTAGACTGCAAAGCATTCAGACAATCACATTATGTTCACGTGTTATGTCGAAAAAATACAACTCTGCTAGTGGGAAATTTTCTGTGAAAGCCCTTTAAAATAAACAATTCATGGAACATAATGCTACCCAAATTCAATTAATTTTGCCATAAACTTCACCTTTCACCTGTTTAAAAAGTTAAGAATTGTAAACATAAAAAGGTCAGGCAGAAATTACCTTTTGTCGTCAAGTTGTATTTAGATTGATGCAATATTCGCTTAATTTTGTTTCCGCAAAAAAAAATATACAGTTTAGCGTTAATTGTGTTTCGTGTGGACTAAGTTAGAAGTTAATAGCAGCCTTTCATTACTCCCAAAATCTCATCCAGAAATTTATGTGAATGCAAATAAGAAAAAGAAAAAATGTACTCAGAAATGTAGCATTCTTCCAAGTTAATTTGTTCTTTCACAACTGCAGTGTGCTCCATATCTGCTAAGAGATCCCAGCAAATATTATAGTTTTGCAATGACCAAAAACCATCTAGTTTATTAGCAATAAATTTGCTTCTAGGTGTAAGATGATTCAAAATCATTGTTAACCACTGAAAAGTGTCTGAAAGTAATACACATTTTACATTGTTTATTGTTGTTGCTCTATTACTGTATATAAGAAATTCATCATACAATGTACAAACGAGAACTTGTAGTTAAAAGAAAGATACAGTAAGTGAGAACAACATCCTGAAATGTATTAAGTTCATCAAATTAAAAAATGTAGATGAAGAAAAAACCAAAACGGTAGAATCTGTACATAAACTGCCTCTGATGGGCAAAGAATGTGCCAAATGTAATTTATTATGCAACTTTCATCTTCTTTTAAACTAATATTGAGCAAACAGTCAATTACTGTTAGGTAAGACAATGTGCTCTAAAACCTTGCATCTCCAGTTGAACAATAATAAATTCTTAGTTTCAGCAAATCACAAATTTCTTTGCACACTCAGCTAAACAGTAGAATAACAGAAGTTATTCCATAAATGCCCTTATTCAGAATGTTTTGTGAAGTGTCCACATAAACAGGACACTACAGGGAAGACAATATTATTGAAAATAATTTCAAGGAGAGAGGGCCCTGAAATACAAGAATGTCTTCCAGGGGTGTGAACAAGAGAGTAAATATGCATCTATGGTATCCATATACAGTAGACAAAGAAGAAACATTAGTTAACAAAATGGACAGCATCTAAAGTGGTAGAAAAGTTATGATAAAGTTCAACACTGTATGAAAAGATGTATGCTCCAGGGAGTTACAGGAGAATTTAAAATTCTAGGGAAGCTGATGTATTTTAAAAATACGTATGATTTAAAGAAAAAATAAAATTTAGACCTTGTAGCACTTAACCTCTAGAGATACAGTATATCTCCCTGTTTCTTTTAAAGTAACCTCACCAAATTCCAAAAAATAAATGCTCTTAAAGATTTAGCAACCTCCTTCTACCTTTGCCAAATTCTCAACCTATTAAACTTTTCTGTGAAATTTAAAATGCCAGGCTGACTGATGGACATCCAATCAAATCCAAGTTCCCCTTATCTGGCAGCTTCTGCAAGCAAGAAACAGCCTCACCAACTCACAATGCAGCATTACATAGACTTGAAATACAAAACAATGTGAGGTTCTTTGATGAAAAACATTGACACACATTAAGTACAAACATTAAAAAAGGACAGAAGCATTAAATAACAAATCTTTACGTTAGCCCATGTGCTAAAGCACACTGCTACTGATGTTGGAAATACCATGCATTTAGTAAAATCAACAGTGGGTGAGCATTTATAAGATCTTTACTTCTTAAACAAAGGAAGTACATGATTAAACTTCAGAACATGGCAAATATGTCTAGCAATCTGCAAACAACAGATGAAAGCCTCTGTTTAGGTCAGCAAATTAGGAAATTTTACATTGAAAATTGGCACATTAGCATAAAGAAGTAAAAATGCACAAGTTCCTAATGAAAAGCAAGAGCAGTAACACACTTTAAACACTTTAAATAATTTTCAAGTTTAAAAAGCAAAATAGGTTAATTTGTTTACACGTACCTCACTTTCCAAGAAGAAGAGAACAAGCATTCGAATAAGATTGCCATTGGGGCTATTTCTCCCTCTTCTTTTGGCTAAGGCCTCCTCTGCTTGCGGGTCATGCCTACTAAACAGCCTTTGGTGTCAAAAGAAGAACAAACCAATTTTAGGAATGTCCTTTTAAGTCTTTATGTCACTGTATCTGTTTCCTAAGATTCAGTAAATCATAATACACAAATTGAACCTGACTAGATAACTTTACACAACTTGGTTGCTAGACTGCCGTTTGAATCCATTATGGAACTAGAATGAATGTGGAAATATTTCTCAGTTTATTCTGTATCTTGCTCCACATAGTTAGACTTTTTTTTGTCTCACATTGACTTAACTACTGAAGTTTTGAAACTTTATAGTGGGTAATGTAATAATGCATGTACACTATAATAAGCAAATTTGAATAAGCACACTAATCTACTGTTTAAAACCTTTTCACAATTTTGTTAACATTTATATAAAAACAAAAGTTATTTTTAAGTATGCATTGTATATGCACTTAGCAAGTACAATTAATATCTGAGTCTGTACAGTGTCTTGTTGATTGTGCTTTTCAGCTAAAGATCAGATGTAATGGTAACATTATAAAAAATAGTTCAATACAATTACAATTAATTTCATCCATTGGAAATCCCAGCCAGCTGGCATTTAATTAGTTCAAGTATGAGTGTAATCCTAGCCAAGTGTAAACTGATTAATATAGCCTCCTGGTGTTACTTGGTAGTCTATAGTTTATATTGTTATATATAATATCTATTTGCTAGTACATATAGATTCTGACATTTTGAAATGTACACCCCCGTGACCCTGTGTTAGGATACAGCAGGTTGGAAAATGACTGACTGACTGACTTATTTTCTGCAGTACCTATTTTATTCATTTCAGATGCACATTTCTGTTGACTCATGTCAAATCCCATTATAGCAAATGCCAAAGTAACAAAATTTTCAGAATAATGAATACTTTTTGTGGGCCCAGACAAACATTCATAGAACATTGTGTTAAACGAATTTCGTTTTAATGAAATGTAAATTTCAGTATAATGAACATTTTTTAGACCAAAAATGGCCACCGAAGATAATGCTGCAATTCAAGAAATCCTTAATGTCGTGCTTACACTTTCCACACCCGGGGTGCGGGAAACCTGCAACTATCTGTCTGAAAGAAAGGATAGTCTGTTGTAAAATTACTGGTCTTGGCAGTCTTGGTGAGAGTGTAGGCATGACATCATACAGCTATATCCAAATTCAGAGTCAGTACTCCACTTAGCCTCCACATGGGTAGTTGTGTCATGTGCGGGTACTGTACTGTTTCATGTTTTCTTTGAGATGAATAAAAAAGTAAGAAACGGCATCAGTTTATGCTGAAAGAAAAATTAATGGTCCTAGAAAAAGTTGATTCTGGAATGAAGAAAAATGACTTGGTGAAAACAATTGGAATAACGCCTTAATCTTCATCTAACATCTTGTTTTCATTCTGTATTCATACTTGTATTTCTATTATAAAAAAGTTAGATCTAACATCTCATTTTCAAATAAAATATTTTTACAGTTTAAGAAGTGCTGTTTTTTATACAGGTACTGTCAAACTTGGGTCACAGAGGTGCATGAGAGACAGGATGGGGAGTACAGGTTTTCAAGCAAAATACAGGTACTTTATTACTGTCTAGAAAAGCTAGGTACAGTTTCAAGGCTTCATTCACAATAGAAGCTGTTAGGAGCTGGAAATTGTCCTGCGGTAGCTCCCATCTTCAGATTAGAAGAACCCCAGCGGCTTGGAATCACCACTGTGGCAGATGCGGTCTAAAGAAGAGAAAGAGTGCAAGGAAGAGCATTTCAAAGTCTGATGTTAATTAAATGTTCTAAACATTGTGCGAAAAGCAAAGGACAACCAATTACTATGCCCATGGTTTACTGTTTAGCAGATGCAGCAGAGCAGCTACGGAGGTGTCCTTGCGCTGCTGCCATTAGACATGACGACCCCGGTCACAATAGTATAAGTATTTTCCCAATATTAATTCTAACAAAATTTCCATTATAAGGAAATATTTTTATGGTCCCATTAGTTTTGTTTTAATGAGATTTCGCCTGTATACTTTTGTTCTGTATGTGCCTTTTAATACTCCTTATAATTACTCATTTTTTTTACTATTTGCTTGCAGTATGTCTATTCTTATGACTCATCAACAGTAAAAATAGCAAGTAAATTACAGCCTTGAAAATCAAGGTACTTGGCAAAAAATCCCTTCACAAATGTGCATATAAACATAAATAAAAAGGTAAAGATGAATGGGATGTTATAAAGGTATCAGTGTTTTGTGGAATTCAATGCCACGTTTGATTTAGTTCAGGGCGCATTAAGGCATGATGGTGGTTTCTTATCTCTTTACCCTTGCCGTTTCTCCTTTTTTCATCTGTCTATTAGTAAAGTACATGCATTGCCAGTTACTCTGCTTTTTGCTCTAGGGAGACTACATTGTCAGTTTCCATGTGTATTATGTATTATTTTCATTTTAACTGGGTGCTTTTTGTTTGAAAGCCAAAAGTATGCTTTAGTTACAAGTGTATAAAACAGTGTCAAAAGGGATAACTTTTCAAAATGTGTTTAGTTTTTGTTTTTTAACTAGATTTCACTTTAAATATCATGTTCTATTACCAATAAATTACCTCTAACAAGATCTTAACAACAAAGAAATGTGTAAAATATGATGCAAGAGTAATAAAATTGTAATATTATTTTTTCTTCAAAACCCCAAAACTGTGTACAAATATATCTTAAAAGAAACTATTAAATAAAATGTACTCATGTAATTGCAATATTTGATCTCTTGCTATTAGGTTTCATGTAGTTTTCCTTTTATGTTTGGGTGGAAAGCAGAATTTAAAAAATCCTTGGGGGCACCAAGGTGAAAGTTTGGAAAGCACTTATTGAGGCTACAGTAATATTTACAGAAGATTGCACTACTTAAATTTTACTGACTGGTGAATGTATTACAATAGAGCAACTTGACAACAATATTACAGTATTTTCATTAATGTAAAAGTTTTAAACTATTGTTAATACTTACAGACACCTGTACTACTGCTCTTTTCTGGCATTTCATTTACTTTTGAATGTGTGGCACTCTCTGAGGCATTTCAAAAAGTGCACTCCCTCAGGAAGAGCCAAGTTATGTTTATATAGTTTGTCTATTTCACACAATAAAAAAAAAAAAGATCTTCAATTTTGAATGTGTGCCATTCCCACATCCTTCACACACAAAATCCTTATTACGGCCATTCTCTCATTGCACTATTTTTCCCAAAAGTAACTTTTACTTTGCCCATTGTATCTCTCCACTCCTTCTTTGTGAACATCATCTTCAGCATTGCAGTAAATGGAGATAGGTTGTTAAACTGATTTATTTATGATCAACATTTTTCTGTGGATGACACTTTTATTTACTTGGGGACGATGCGTGTGGGGGTTAGGTGCCTGTGGGTAGCTTGGGTTAAATTATTCAGAGAGGATTAACATGAAAAATTAAATAAATGGATTTGTCTTAACTTACTTTCTATGCAAAAATTCTCCAGCTGCTACTGCAACAGGCCTATGAGCTGAGTAGACCAAATGGTAAACATTTTCACAATCTTCATTTGACAGAGCATCTTCACTGCCTCTGAAACATTGAACACATTTCTTGCTAAATTCCAATACAGATTTTACTTAATTAAGCAAATACATTCAGAATGTTATTTAAAGAATTGTGTTTTTACCTTTGACATTTATGCTTATCCGATTTATATTTCTACTTTGGTCGCCAAATAGTTAATTCAAAGTAAAATAAAATACAATTTATTAAGAAATAACAAAAAAATACATTGAAAATTAAGTTGTAATCCATAACCTGTGTTAAATTATAAAGCTTGAAAAGATATAAAAATTGAATAATATAAGCAAATGTACACATTTACAAGCACTTGTTTGATCACATAAAGTGATAAATTGACTAAAGATTACTTGAAAGAGAACTACAGTATAATTCAAAACCACGAGGCTTCTTCACCCAGATTTCTGACATTATAAATATAATGTATACTCACTGTAAAATTAATGTTACCAATCGAATAGCTTCTACAGCCACATCATACTCTTTATCAAGAGTCATGGAAACAATTCTATCCTAGAAAGAAAAAAAAAAAAAAAAAAGACCAACAATTGGTATAAAACAAGAACATTAATACACAATGATTTGTCATTATCTACAAAGATTCCTACTCTTTAACTTTGAATTTACTGATATGGTAAGTAGAACAAACTGACATATATTGTAGAAGATTAATTAGCTTATTTAGAAATTCTCTTTTATGGTAGTGACATTTTGACTTGAAGATTTGCCTCTTGCTGTCATACGTTGGTCAATTGCTTTCTTCAGTTCAAAAATTTCTTCTCATGAAGCTTTAGGTTTTATGTTTACGCGTGCACTGTTAATTCTGGAAGTTTTTAGAAATATTTTTGCAAAAAAAGGCATTCCTTTTTTCATGTTTTGAGCAAGCAACCAGATAACTAAAATCTGAATTATACACTACAACATGAGATTTTTTTTTTTCTTTTTTCCTTTGTCGCTTTCACATCATTTTCTGTTATACAGTACTGTTTGACAATTGACTTCTGTTTTATTATAAACATCTTATTCTCCATTTTGCTTGAAAACATGAGATTAAAATTTTTTCTCTGCCACCACTGCAAATATCATTTTTAGGTGGAGTATTCTTTTAAAAACATTATTGTAGAATTTAACTAATGTGGCAATAGGTGCGTTGGTCATAAGAACTATTCCTTAATTATATATTTTTTTAACTTAATTTAATCAATCCTTTTGTTTACCAATAACACAATGATGTTCCATAAGCTTCTATTGCGTTTACTTTATCTATAATAATAAAAGGCAAAGCCCTCACTCACTGACTGACTGACTGACTGATCACTAATTCTCCAACTTCCCATGTAGGTAGAAAGCTGAAATTTGGCAGGCTCATTCCTTACAGCTTACTTACAAAAGTTAAGCAGGTTTCATTTTGAAATTCTACACGTACCGGTCATAACGGTCGATAACGGTCGACAACGTCCGCCATGTTGAACTTTCTTATTTATGGCCCCATCTTCACGAAATTTGGTAGGCGGCTTCCCTGCGCTAACTGAAACCGATGTATGTACTTATTTCGATGGTATGACGCCACTGTCGGCCGCCATATTGAACTTTCCAACGTCACCAATTTTCCAATTTCCCGTGTAGGTAGAAGGCTGACCCCATCTTCACGAAATTTGGTAGGTGACTTCCCTGCGCTAACCGAAACCGATGTACGTACTTATTTCGATGGTATGATGCCATTGTCGGCCACCATATTGAATTTTCCAAACGTCACTAATTCTCCAACTTCCTGTGTAGGTAGAAGGCTGAAATTTGGTAGGCCCATTCCTTACAGCTTACTTACAAAAGTTAAGCAGGTTTCATTTCGAAATTCTACGCTTAACGGTCATAACGATCAACAACGTCCGCCATATTGAACTTTCTTATTCATGGCCCCATCTTCACGAAATTTGGTAGGCAGCTTCCCTGCGCTAACCGAAACCAATGTGCATACTTATTTCGGTGGTATGACGCCACTGTCGGCCGCCATATTGAACTTTCCAATGTCACTAATTCTCAAACTTCCCGTGTAGGTAGAAGGCTGAAATTTGGCAGGCCCATTCCTTACAGCTTACTTACAAAAGTTAAGCAGGTTTCATTTCGGAATTCTACGCATAACGGTCATAACGGTCAACAACGTCCGCCATGTTGAACTTTCTTATTTACAGCCCCATCTTCACGAAATTTAGTAGGTGGCTTCCCTGAGCTAACCAAAACCAATGTACGTACTTATTTCGGTGGTATGACGCCACTGTCAGCCGCCATATTGAATTTTCAAACATCACTAATTCTCCAACTTCCCGTGTAGGTAGAAGGCCGAAATTTGGCAGGCTCATTCCTTACAGCTTACTTACAAAAGTTAAGCAGGTTTCATTTCAAAATTCTACGCGTAACGGTCATAACGGTCAACAACCTCCGCCATGTTGAACTTTCTAATTTATGGCCTCATCTTCTCGAAATTTGGTAGGCGGCTTCCCTGCACTAACCGAAACCAATGTACGTACTTATTTCGGTGGTATGATGCCACTGTCGGCCACCATATTGAACTTTTCAACAGTCTTTGTTACTTATGGGCCCATCTTCAAGAAATTTGGTACACGGGTTCCCAACGCTAACTGAATCCTATTTACGTACATATATACGTCCATAGCCTGCAGCTTGGTCACCATGTGAGGCGGCGTTGGGTCTCCCATCCCAACGCCTCCCACGTTGTTGGCTGCCTGCCTATATAAGGCCGTCCGTCGCTCCAGTCTCTACATTCCCTTCCTTGCTTCGCCACGGGATTCACGTCTCCCTGCTGATAACTACAGCCTTTTTGTTTAATCCACGGCTTCTCCGCTGTTTTATTGTTTGTTTATTACAATTATAGTTATTGTATAGGTATTTTACACTTACTTTACATTACTCAGGTACCCATTTCCTTCATCATTCCAACCCCCATTACCATGTCTATCGAGGTAATCACCATCGATCAAAGAACTGTCATTTACCGAGTGGTTTCCATGCCCGGAGATGGCACCTACCTTTTCCACTCTCTGTGTTACATATTGCACGGCCATATCAGGCTCACTCTTGATATCCGGAAGAACATTGTGTCTTATGTATTGAATGACTGGGACAGGTTCAAGGTGTGGACTGATGACGGTACAGGAGATAATTATACTACACAGGAGCACTAGAAGAGTGAAATGCTTAAGCCCTTCACCTATGGTTCTGCATGTGAGTTGATGGCTGCCGCTGAATTGTTCGGTTGGTGCTTTCAAGTGTACCGAAATGGCCAAATATTTTACACCTTTCAACAACCGCCAATGCCTCTTAAGCATCTTACATTCATAGGTGACAATTTCAGTAGTGGACACTTTGATGTTTATGAATGTTTAAACTCTCAAAAGCTGGATGTGAAGTTATCGATGAAACCGGTTGTAAGCTTACAACGCTTGACAGATGCCGAATGTCACTTCAACACAAGTCCTGCAAATACTGTCGTAATTGAAACAAACCATGAAACTGAAATCGATTATGACAGCAGCAATCCATGCTGTGAGATTTGAAACAAGATTACTGTTCACATGGCCAACTGTAAGTTGCATGCTCAAGAGTAAGCTCAGCGCACAGCTTGGTCATGTTACAACCAGAGGGCCGAACTGACAACGTGGTATACAAAGAGATCCTTAACAAATAATTATTGCCATATTTTCCCTCAGTTTAAAAAGGTTAAATTTTCTTCTTAATAAAAATTTTAATGCAGTACTTCGCCGCTGCGAAGCACGGGTATTTTGCTAGTGTATAAATAAGTTTCATTCATTACTGTTTTAAAAGTATGATTTTTTTTTCCCTGCAGTTTCAACCTTCTTTAGTTTAAGTACTACTGCCTTGAAGTGCATATACATTTACAGAGAACTGTAACTACTGACATCAAAATGCAAAGTTGATTCACTCACTCACCAACAAAAATACCATTTCCCATTTAGTTATAAAGTTCAATTTGGCAGGATGGAGCATCTAGGCCTATTTTGATATATCAATATTTAGGAGAAATGCATTAAACTCTCAAAAGCGCTTGATTTGACTGAAAAAAAGAAAAATAGCTGTCCCCCTTTCTTAATTTGTCAATAATAATACTGTACTAAGTACACTATGCTAATATGCCATGCAGCACTAACAGAAGCCCAAAGACAAAGGGTAGCAGCCATTCACCTATTTGTGGTATGGCGATATATGCAAATGAATGCGGAAATGATGAGTGGGGAAGATAAAAGGCACCACTGACCAACAGGACAGAATGAAGAGGGGAAACAGGAGTGGTGGAAGAGACAGGAAAAATTACACAAAATTGACAGGTTCCATGAAGATGGAGCTGTGAAGTGGATGGAACAAGTTCTGAAAAAAAACCAAAGAACTATTGTTTCCACACAAAACACTTTTTCAAGCTGTATATTGGTTTTGATCAATTAAAATGAAATTCCTATTGATTGGTAATGTACCAATTCCACTCTGTATAATATGTGCAAAGGAAGATAGAAGCAGATTGTTTTATTCTATATTATTCTGTGAATAAGGTACATATATACTGTACTAGGTTTGGAAATTTAGCATCAAATTGTCCAATTTGTACTGAAACAATGGGAGCAATAACAAGTTTCTCAGATAATACAAATAGGGAAAACTGCAACAATGTTGTAATGTAAATAAACGATATGCAAGATCACTCAGCTGATGCTACAACTTGTAAACTGTTAGCTGCATAAGACTTTTTTTCAAGGGTATTTAAAGTTTATAGAAATAGTATATTTGCTAAATTTGGAGTAACCTGTCAGCCAGTTAAAAGATTGTGCTTCACAGAACCTTTATAAGGAGGTGATTTTGATATTTTTAAACCTTTTACTACTATTGATCTTGCTCAAACTCAAAACTGGTTACATCAAACATCACAAGTACATTCTTTTGCTTATTTGATGTGACCAAATTATCACAAAACTATGTCAATAAAACAGGAACACATAAGCACCATACTAAATATACAGACAATTTCCAACAAAATCTATTCTAAAAATCTTCGGCTAAATATGCACAAAAAATTCCTGAGAACAACAGAGATGTGGTTACAACATATATACAAAAAATCCTAAAACAAACAGACTAGCGGTTGCCACATGTACACCAAAAAATTAAAAAAACCCTTAAGCAAATAGGTTTGCGATTGCTAAACAAACAAAATCCCTGAGTGAACAGACTTGCGGATGCTACATATACACTACAAAATTCTGAAGTGAACAGAGTTGTGGTTGCTAAATATATATGCACTAGCAGAATACCCGTACTTCGCAGCGGATAAGTAGTGTGTTAAAGAAGGAAAGAAAAAGAAAAGGAAACATTTTAAAAATAACGTAACATGATTGTCAAAGTAATTGTTTTGTGTATTTGGCGGCAGCGTCACAAAGTTGTTTTCGTCTAGCTGCATCAGAAAATGTACCACGACGTCTGACATGCCTCCTTTTTACTGTTTTCTCACAGCTTGGATTGCTGCTGTCATAATGGGTTTGAGTCTACATATATATATATATATATATATACACATACATATACATATACACATACATATCTTCATATCTATATACATATCTACATATACACATATATATGCATACCTATCTACATCATATATACACACACATATACATACATACATACACAGACACACACATATATATAATTTGTTTGTATACAAACATACACACAGGTGTATATATATATATATATATATATATATATATATATATATATATATATGTGTATATATATATATGTATGTGTCTATATGTGTGTGTATAGCTTTGATCACTGAGTGCAACGGAAAAATAATAAAATGTAGTCTATAAGTTATTAAACAGTAAAACATTAACGTTTTAAGAAGTAAAGGTACATTGAGCACTACTGGAGTGGTTGAGGGTAAACTACATTTTAAAGACGGTATAACAGAACAGGTAAGCAGTACTAACAGCAGCTAAAATGTATTTGGATCATCTCTCGGTAGTAGATCCCTTTTGAAAGGTGCTACACGACGGCTGTGGTATAGAAATTACATTTTCTATGTGAAAGTCCAAATTTCTGCCTCTGGTAATGTGCCTTACCAGCAATTAAAGAAAATTAGTTTTGTGTCCTCTGCAGTGTTAAAAGAGAAAGGCTTTGGTTTGGGATAAAAGGAAAAAAGGTGTAAAGAAAGGAAAGTTGCCTTTTCTTTTATATAGTGTAGAGAGATGTTTTCGCTGACGATATGAGCGCCTTTTGGGGACAGTCGCGGTGGGTCTTGTGCAGACTGGTGAGGCGTCCCAGCTATTAATCGGCTGTGATGGCACTGTCAGTCCTTCACTCCTGTGCGTGTCTTCATAATCCGAGCTGACGACCTCATAATCGTATACGTGCAAAATAAAGTGCGAAGCGCCTTAATATTATTTTGCCGCGGTGTAGAAAAGGGGTCCCGTGCTTGCACTTGTCTGGGCTATAGCTCAGGGGGAGGATGAAAAAAATTAAAAGTGCTCACTTTGACTTAAGGCAGAATCGCAGTCAGCGTCTCAAACGCCGGCACAGCTATGCGCGCGCGCCGGCTGCTCGACTTTTGCAGGGCAGAAGACGGCACTTTTTGCAGACACGTTCACGATATCAAAAGTCTCTGCGCTCTTTGGAGGTCATTCATATATATATATAGCAAAATACCCGCGCCTCGCAGCGGAGAAGTAGTGTGTTAAAGAAGTAATGAAAAAGAAAAGGAAACATTTTAATAATAACGTAACATGATTGGCATTGTCATGAGTGTTGCTGTCATATATATGCCTGCCTAAATAAGTCACCCTCGCTTCGCTCTTACTTTTTTACCGTTCATTTAATCATGGCTAGTGGCGGAAAAATTATAAAATGGAAGGAGGATTACACTGAGTATGGCTTTACCAAAACAATTATTGATGGCGAATCGATTATTCATAAAGCTTGAATTGGTGATCTGTTTTTCTGTGTTAACCTCATATTTTTTCATACTTCTTCTCAAACCAAGGTGGTGCGAGGCTAAAATGAATTGGGATGCGCTGATCAATGTAATCGGTGTACCAGGAAATCATGCATTGACAAAAGCTCCCCTTTGATTGTAATGCAAAGTGTGATTAAATGCATTATTTTTTAACGCGTTATGGAGCACATGCATCGAAGCTTCTCAGCTGTGCTTGTGCTAAGAAAAGGAA
Organism: Polypterus bichir lapradei; assembly: GCA_026402145.1. Lineage (NCBI taxonomy): Eukaryota > Metazoa > Chordata > Cladistia > Polypteriformes > Polypteridae > Polypterus > Polypterus bichir. Next base: position 111,118,422 of record JANRMT010062854.1, on the reverse strand, counting down.
AGATTTTAAAAATAACGTAACACGATTGTCAATGTAACCTTTTGTAAGTAGTGCCTGGAGGATTCAGTGTGGAGAAACTCTAGAGACAGCGTGTGTATTAACTTGTGGATTTTTCTGTGAATATTTGGTGGCAGTATGACGAAGTTGCTTCGGAAGACGGCATTAGCCGCGGAGCTCAGCTCAGAGCGAAATGAGGTAAATGGGAGGGGATATGATGACGTGACTCCTCCACCCGCCTTAACTGTCAATCCCCCACAAACACAGTCTCTCGGAATTTGCATAA
>JANRMT010062854.1:111085532-111103406 GCA_026402145.1 Polypterus bichir lapradei | reverse complement strand
GTGAATACCGTGGCGAAGCAAGGAAGGGAATGTAGAGACTGGAGCGACAGACGGCCTTATATAGGCAGGCAGCCAACAATGTGGGAGGCGTTGGGATGGGGGACCCAACGCCGCTTCAAACGGTGACCGAGCTGCAGGCTATGGACGTATATATGTACGTAAGTAGGATTCAGTTAGCGTTGGGAACCCGCGTACCAAATTTCTTGAAGATGGGCCCATAAGTAACAAAGACCGTTGAAAAGTTCAATATGACGGCCGACAGTGGCATCATATCACCGAAATAAGTACCAAATTTCAGCCTTCTACCTACACGGGAAGTTAGAGAATTAATGACGTTGGAAAGTTCAATATGGCAGCTGACAGTGGCGTCACACCACCGAAATAAGTACGTACATTGGTTTCGGATAGCGCAGGGAAGCCGCCAACCAAATTTCATGAAGATGGGGCCATGAATAAGAACATGGCGGACGCTGTTGACCGTTATGACCGTTAAGCGTAGAATTTCTACATGAAACCTGCTTAACTTTTGTAAGTAAGCTGTAAGGAATGACCCTGCCAAATTTCAGCCTTCTACCTACACGGGAAGTTGGAGAATTAGTGATGTTTGGAAAATTCAATATGGCGGCCGACAGTGGCGTCATACCACCGATATAAGTACGTACATCGGTTTTGGTTAACGTAGGGAAGCCACCTACCAAATTTCTTGAAGATGGGGTCAGCCTTCTACCTACACGGGAAGTTGGAAAATTAGTGATGTTGGAAAGTTCAATATGGCGGCCGACAGTGCCGTCATACCATTGAAATAAGTACGTACATCGGTTTCGGTTAGCGCAGGGAAGCCGCCTACCAAATTTTGTGAAGATGGGGCCATGAATAAGAAAGTTTAACATGGCGGACACTGTTGACCGTTACGCGTAGAATTTCGAAATGAAACCTGCTTAACTTTTGTAAGTAAGCTGTAAGGAATGACCCTGCCAAATTTCAGCCTTCTACCTACACGGGAAGTTGGAAAATTAGTGACGTTGGAAAGTTCAATATGGCGGCCGACAGTGGCGTCATACCATCGAAATAAGTACATACATCGGTTTCGGTTAGCTCAGGGAAGCCGCCTACCAAATTTCATGAAGATGGTGCCATAAATAAGAAAGTTCAACATGGCGGACGTTATCGACCGTTATGACCGTTACGTGTAGAATTTCGAAATGAAACCCGCTTAACTTTTGTAAGTGAGCTGTAAGGAATAAGCCTGCCAAATTTCAGCCTTCTAGCTACACGGGAAGTTGGAGAATTAGTGATGAGTCAGTGAGTGAGTCAGTGAGTGAGTGAGTCAGTGACGGCTTTGCCTTTTATTAGTGTGTATATATGTGTGTGTGTGTGTGTGTGTGTGTGTGTATGTATATATATATATATATATATATATATATATATGCGTGTTTATGTATGTGTGTATATAATATGTATGTGTATGTATATGTATGTGTGTATATATGCGAAGCGCGGGTATTTTGCTATTGGATATATTTTAACAAATTAAATGAAGTCGACCAGACAAAACATGAAATATCTTTGGTTCACACTTTCTGCAATGAAATAAAATTCAAAGTGAAATTAACAATCACTGCATTTTTTATACCACTCGCACATTTGTGGGTTAAAATATTAGAATTGGAATTGCCCTGTAATTAATATACTTAAGATATTTCAAAAATTAAGAAAATGACTAATTCTAAAAGTAAGCCTTTTTTATGTAAACTAAGGCAAGTAAAGATAAAAGAAGAAGAAAGGTTACTATTAAATGGAAACTTGTCATCAAAAGCAATGAAGAGCTTAAGGAGAATTGCAAGTATGTGAAAAATAAATGTTACCATCAATGCTTGCATTAAGTACACAAAATGTCTGTCAGAAATATAGACCTTGTGGTAACAAAAACACAGCATGGGACTGGGAGATCTGAAAAAACAAATTCAATACTACATCACAAAAAATATTAACTAAAATGTTTCAGCAATGCTAAAATCAGACCTTACCTCTTTTCTTTTCTCCAAAAGGAGCTCTAATTTCTCATTTGCCCGCTTTCCAGCTATTTTGTTTCTCTCTGCCTCATACTGCCTCTGTGTATTGTCTTGGTGGATGCTCAAGTTCAAGGCAACATTGACAAGTGCTGTCATAAGCTTCATAGCTACAAAAGTAAAATCCAAACATTATAAAGTTAAGCATGCAACAAGCTTACAACATTAAGAGGTTCACAGAAATAATATAGATACACTGCTTTATATGTATACTAATAGGAAAAAAAGAAATGCCTGCCTGCAGTATGTTCCAGCATTGCCAGGCACTATGGATTAATTAACTTTACTACAAGTATGAAAAGTTTCAGACCACCAACAAGACAGTTGTCCTTCCAAGATCTAATTGCTCTGAAGTGGCCACACAAGAACAGGACCACACATATTTTTGCTGAAACTAATTGAAGACATGATGGTCACATCAATGACAGGTCAAAGAAATACAGCCTTCATGCTGCTACTCTTAAAACAAGATGAGTCAGCTTGTGGTAGACTACCTGGAACCTCTGCAGTTTAAAGATTGGAGTAGAGGATGCAATTATCCATCTGCTCCACAAGGCTTACTCTCACCTGGAAAAAGGAGGCAGCAATGTAATGATTATGTTTTTCAATTTCTCAAGTGCCTTTAATACCATCCAGCCATCCCTGTTAAGGGGTAAGCTTGAATATATACAGGTTGTTCAGTCTATGGTGTCCTAGATAATAGACTACCTGTAGAGCTGACAGAAGACTGTGATATTCATGGACTATATTTCTGATATAAATGTATAAAGCCAGACAGAATAAAGATAGAAATCTTTGTGCAGAAAGAATGATCTCCAACTTAACATTAGCAAAACAAAGGAACTGCCTATTGACTTTCGCCACACCAAAGAGCCTCTCTGTTCTGCCACTATTCTGGGAGTGGATGTAGAGGTGGTGCACTGGTAGGAGTACTTGGGAATCCTCATTAATGACAGGTTGGACTGTAACACAGAGGAAATATATAACACAATAAGGACAGAGGAGACTCTTTTTTCATAGGAGACCTCATAACTATAATAATAGTAGTGACATCTTTCACATCTTCTACAACTCTATGACACCTGATACAATTTTCTATAATGTTGTGTGCTAGGCTGGAAACATCTCTTCAAGAAAGGCCCACCAAATTAATAAGTTAATTAACATGGCAGGCTCAGTTATGGGACACACTCTGGACCATCAGAATGTAGTAGCAATGGACAGAATTAATACAAAACAGTGCTAATATGAACAACTTGCAGATCTACTCTCTGACACACTAACACGGTGTAGTTTCAGCCAACAAATTATTCAATAGAAGTGTTAAGAAACACTACTGGGACTCCATTATACCAACAGCAATATGCCTGTATAATGCCTCACTGTGGCAGTAATTGCCAACTTACCCCCAGTAATACACTGCCAGGCCACACACACATACCAGCTATGGTCACAACTTTACAAAAAAAAATGATGGCGTGTAGGTATACTACCTTAGCTACTTTCTCTCCCAACTTAAACTACAGAGAGAACCTTTAGTATGCTCTGTATTAATACAACCAGATATGTAAATTCTGCCTACTAATGACGCACAATTGTAGATTCAGAAGCTCATTAGCCCCATATGCCAGAGGACTCAAAAAGGCGTGGCTGCAAGAGATAATCACACAGGATGCTGATGGACTGCATGGCAACTAAGGTCATAGTTCACAGATACTGCTTACCAATTATTTTTGTTTTTGTCCTGGATTCTTTATCTAGACTTGTCATTTGTTAATATTTATTTAAGCAAAGGTTGAAATTTTAGTCCAATGTTGAGTGATCACTTTTTTCTATGAGTAAATCAGTAAACATCATTATACAGTATAACTACAGGTAATGCATAAAAACTGGCCAGAAATGTTAAACTTTAAAATAACTAAATGTACAAAATTCACCAAAGAAAGTGGCAATATTGTGGAAACCAAGAAACCAAACAACCAAGTATAATAAACACTCTTCAATCTTAGATACACTTAATTCATACATACCTATAGCACATCTGGAGCAATAGAAAGTTTTTTAGCTCAAAGGGCTGACATTTACTGGAAATTCTATGTTAATTTTGGTTGTGAGAATGGCGCTAATAAAAGGATAACATACATTAAAAAATAAGTACTTTCTCAGGTTAATGAATTTAAAATTTTCTCTTTTTTCTAACATTATAAAGTACAGTGCATTTTGTTGCCATTTTAAAGAGGTAAGTTACACCTCATGGTAATCATGGTGAAGCTGTAAGTTATTACATTAATGTTTGTCATGATAAACGTTCTTTTCACAAAAGTATTCAATCAACCAAACAAACCAAAGAGGGCTATAAGAAGGTAAGTATCTATGGTGGCCTCAGTGATGTCCATTTATCAGGAAAGATTGTAATCCAACAGGATATAAACAAAGGTGTATCCATATATGTAACCAATGGATCTAGGCTCATTAGTCAATCTTACACTTAGGGTTTAATCCTAGGATGTTTTTTTTTTTTCAGCCCAGGACAAGAGAGTAGTGCTTGATGTATCATGTTGAGCTAAATTAAAACATGCTTGGTAGAGACTGAGGAAGAGTAAGTTCAAACTAAATTTGATTTCAATTTGTGTACACCATGCAAGAATGATTTTCAATCATGATCTAAAAATCAATTTTTAAGATCTTTGATTTAGCAACTAAAGAATCTGCAGATTAAGTGGAGATAAATAATATATTATTTTGAGTCTTTATTTAAGGTGGAAAAATGGTAGAGATGTGGTTAATACTGTTGGCCCACAGTTCAAAAGTAACAGGGTTTGAATCCAAGCCTGGATACTGTCTGTGTCAAGTTGATACATTCCCCAAGTGCAGTGTGGGTCTTCTTCCCGCAAACCAAAGATGGGGAAATTAACTGGGCCACTCCTTGACAATAATGACCTTATAAATATACCCACTGTTACTGTGTGTGGAGGAGTTTGAAATGCGACTGGAATTTTATTCTGGGATATCTCTTTTCAATGATGTTGGGATATATGCTCAAGCTATGTTGATTATGATAATAAGAGATAAAAAAAAAAAAGGATAGATGTTTTCAGTGTTATTTCTCGTTATCTAAATGTGTATAATTTAGAAAGCACTGGTAATGTTTTATATTTCCAGTTTCTTTATCAGTTCTGTGATTTGGTAATTGCAGCCTAAAAATAAAACAGACACTTAGATATTTCCCCAATTTATTCAGTCCTGCCTAATTATGATTTTGTCTGACAGATATTGATTGTTGTTTGATTTGCGATATAATTCTTCAATCACTCTTTAGTTCAGAATTCACTATTTAAAAGATTTAAAACACAATGGAGCATTACCACATGAGAAACTATCAAAATATTAACTACCTTATACACTAATGCAGGAATCCATCCATCCATCAGGAATGATGTTTTTATTATACTTTTTAATTGGCTTAAAGCAAAGAACACCCAAACAAAGAACAACTATCACCAAAGCTTTGATTTGTTCCTTAGAAGTATAATGTAAATATTTCACAATCTGTAATCAATAGAACATTTACTGATATTCAGCATTTAGCTTATAAATTGACAAACTTCAGAATAACTATCAAAAAAGGATCACTAAATATAATAGAAATATTAACAAACTTGTGGCTGGTATGCACAGGAATTTGTGAGCCAGTTTGCTTAGCATCGGAAAGTTAACCTTGTGCACTAGTAGGATTGCCAGACGTCCCTTATATACAGGACACGTCCCATATTTGATAATTTTGTCCCCTGTCCCGTACTGACCTTTCAGGGACACCCAAATGTCCCGTATTTAGTTCATTTTCAAATTTCGTAATAAAAATTTTTTTTTTTACTACATTCTTACGGAGTTGCAACTTTAAAAGTAGTTATACTTTCTTTTCTTGGATTCTCTTGATGAAAATAACCCAAATGTAACAAGGAAACTTTTTGTTGTTCTGGACAAAGGTTTAACTATTGAATTACTGATTAGCAATCGTAGCACTGATCAAAACATTGACAACACAGAACACTGATTTTAAAATAATTCTGTTTAACAATTGAAAGGGTACTTTAGTTACCTACCACTTTTCTCCTAAGCTTCTTTCAGGTGAGTATATTAAATTTTTCTTAATTAAAACATTTTGTAATAATTCTTGCAAAAATTGTCTAACATTTAAAATAAAAAAAACACAAACATTTGACAGCTGTTGAATTTTAGTTAAAGGAAAATATATCATTGATATCACCAACCTGCAAGTGTACTGGTATGTCTGAAAGCTCGAACTTGGGAATCTGAAAGTCCAGTCAGTAAAGATATAACAGTGTCCATCATATATTCATCATAAATTATGCTGTACTGACACTGCCGAATTAAAACTCCAATAAATTCACAGAAGTTGGAACGAAATTTCTTCCACTGAGGACCTGGCATGGTGAGTGGATAATCACCACTGTCCTATAGACAGGAAATGGTATGGCAAAAAGGAGAGAGATATTAAGGAATTGAATTTTTTTATTGCAGAAAAACAGGTTCTGAAAATAACATTTTTAAAATGTCCTAATACATAAAACATTATAAATAATTAAAAACAAGAAGCATTGATGCATGCATTTTGCAAAACAAATTTTCAGATTAAACAATGATAAAATGCATAATAGTGTATAATAATTACAGTAATGTAAAATGTATCACAATATAATTCAGTTTCAATAACATACAGCTATTCAAACTTTATCTTCCTTTCATTTTTACAATATGCAGCAACTCTGTCTCAATACAAAAGCACTGCATTAAGTGAATCTGTTTCTTGTTTATATTATGCTCTGATTTTTCAGGAAGTACCTATATAACAATACTAAGGCAAAAAAATAAATGCATTTTACATGTTGTGAGCTAATGACTTTTGTCATTGCTGAAGTGCAAACCGAGCATCAGAATGGGGCAGAAAGGTATTTAAGTGGCTTTGAACGTGGCATGGTTGTTGGGGCCAGACAGGCTGTCTGAGTATTTCAGTAACTGCTGATCTACTGGGATTTTGAAGCACTACCATCTCCAGGGTTTCCAGAGAATGGTGCGGAAAAAGGGAAAATATCCATTGAGCAGCAGTTTTCCGGGTGAAAATGCCTTGTTGATGCCAGAGATAAGAATAGAATGGCCAGACTGGTTCATGCTGATACAAAGGCAACAATAACTCAAATAACCTGAATGCAAAATATGATGAACCTTGAAGCAGATGGGCTACAGCAGAAAGAGACCACACTGGGTGCCACTCCTCTCAGCTAAGAACAGGCAACTGAGGCTACAATTCGCACAGGCTTGCCAAAATTGGCCAATCGAAGAATGGAAAAACGTTGCCTGGTCTGATGAGTCTCAAGTTCTGCTGCGACATTCGGATGTTGTGGTGGCATCAACAAAATGAAAGCATGGATTCATCCTGCCTTGTATCAACAGTTCAGGCTGGTGATGTCGGTGTAAGGGTGTGGGGGATATTTCTTTGGCACACTTTGGACCCTTAGTAACAACTGAGTATCGTTTAAATGCCACAGCCTGCCTGAGTCTTGTTGCTGACCACATCCATCCCTTTATGATCGCAGTGTACCCATCTTCAAATGGGTACTTCCAGCAGGATAATGCACCATGTCACAAAGCTCAGATTATCTCAAACTGGCTTCTTGAAAATGGCAAAGAGTTCACTGTCCTCAAATGGCCTCCACAGTCACCAGATCTCAATCCAACAGAGCATCTTTGGGATGTGGTGGAACAGGAGACTTGCATCATGGATGTGCAGCTGACAAATCTGCAGCAATTATGATGCTATCTTGTCAATATTGACCAAAATCCCTGAGGAATGCTTCCATCACTTTGTTGAATCTACAGCATGCCATGAAGAATATGGCAACTCTGAAAGCAAAAGGGGTTCAAACCTGGTACTAGCAAGGTGTACATAATAAAGTGGTCAGTGAGGATACCTTTAGAGTTTTGTTTGTAGGATCACATAGGGTGTTTTAATTCTACATTATTAAGTTGCCAATGAGGACATTAACATTGCAGAAGATAAGAGTGGGTTTCACTGTGGTGACACTATAAACATGTAACAGATCCTTTTTCTCTTTTGTTATTGACTTAAAAGTAGGAACAATTAAGTTTACTTTATGAGGTGAAGATCACAAATGCATAGAATCTGAAAGGCATTTATCAACCTTGTGGGTTAAAAAAAGACAAACTATTGCTTACACTGACTTAGATATTGAAGAAAAAATAGCTAAGGTTTAATTAGCTTGTTTACTAAATCTACAGTAATACTGTAAAATGCATTGTTAGTGTTAAGACGATTTATTCTTGTAGTAAACTTATTATTTTATCTATTTTTATATTTGTGATAAAATCGCTAATGAAGAACAAAATATTTTTAGCAATTAATTCATATGAACAGAAATTGTATTTTTTTAATTAGATGTGTAGTAATCTTTTAGAATTATTATTACCAAGGCTGAAGAGTTACACTTTTTCCCCACATGGTGTACTTAAGCTAAAATCTGGCTTTTCTCCAAATGCCAAACCATTCTATCAGCTGAACAGGCAACTAAAAACTTACAGAGAATAAACCACTTGACATATGAGTCTAATCTTTTGCTTAAGGAATGATCCTGTACAAAATACTGATTCAAAATAAACTGTGAAAAAAAAAACTATTGTTCAATCTCTAATAATAAGTGACATACTATCTATTGTTATGTTCAGTTGCTGATTACCACAGGTAGTGCTGTCCACGTCTGCATGTATACATTAGAAAATTTTGTTTCTTTTGGTTTTCCAATTGGAGCACAGGCAGGTCAAGTGATTTTCTCATGGTCACAGACTGACAGTAGCAGGACTTGATCCCATAACCCCAGGGTTTAAGTCCAAAGCCTTAAACACTAAACCACATTGCCTGCCATACATTTCAAAGTGTTGGATCAGTGCTCTCCTCTATGAATTAGTCTAAAATTACTGACTGTGTGTAGTAACTTTTTTTTTTTTTGTCAGTCCTCTTCTAACCGATCTTGCAGCGCCATTGTAGTGCAAACGGCCACATAAACAACAGGAAGGGGAGAGGGGAAAAAAAAACATGCAGGGTCAAGGATAATACTTTCTAACAACTGGACATTATGAAGAATCAGAATTTAAAATATTAGCCACTTTATTTTTTTTAAATGTACTGTATTGATGTAATGTATAAATCTGCAATGTGGTTGTTTATGTAAGTTCATGTATATTTACTATATGTTACAATCACAAAAATACAAATAAGTATGTAATACAGTATATAATAACTTTGGAATTTTGATACTATATACAGAAACTGAAAATTGAAACATTATGCTAGGTTTAAGACCACAGTCTTATTTCCTTGACATTCGTGCTGGTAAATGAAGCCCTAAAAGTATATACAGTAATGAAAGAGAGGATATAATTTAATTACTAAAGTCCTTTGTAAATTACTAGAATTGTATTTATATAAAAATGGCACAAGAAATCCTCATTAGTGCAGCACTTGCTTGGGTAAGGGACTATAAAGTCTAGCATTGTGCATGCTTTAAAGGATGGCACGGTTTCAATTGGTACAAAAAAGTTAGAATTACCTCTCTTTGTAGGAACACGTATTTGCAGTGCACACTACTCTGCTTCTGGTCAGACTTTAAATAGCCAAAATATCTCCAGACTAGTGAATTCCTCTGACCCTTCTTTTCAAAAATGCCACTGTCTTTTGAGCCTTGGAGCAGTGTCTGATTTTTTAACGCTGATTTTTTCTTTGAGATTTCATTAACATTTTCTGTCGTTCTCTTTTATTTCACTCCCAATCCTGACATACAGGCATTCACTATAGAGTTAGATTACTGCCAAAAGTTCACACGCAAGGAAGATATTTTATATTCGCGAGTGACATTATGAGAGCATTTTACAAGCACAAGTTAACTCCATAGTGTACAGCTGCTGCAGCCCAAACATTAGCATGCATGTTGCTGCCACCTGCTACTATGCTCAGTGCTGTGTGCATCAGCCTAACCTGACGTGTCTGTAAACTCTATTCCAGCCACATGACTGGTTTGGCACAGTGCTAGTCTCATTATCATTGGCTTTTTGTTGTCTGTCAAAACATACAAGTAATGAGTTCTGTCGACTTTCTATCAACCATGTCTTATATTTCTATCGAGGAAAAGTTATTTCATGATAATTAACTTTATTATTTTATCACCCAGCCCTACTTAATATTAAACAAATTATTCACAATACATTTTCCAGTTTTACATGCTTTATTCAACTAATTAGTATAAATGGTTTGTCTCAAGGTAAACAAAAACAGTCTTATGAAGCAAATAGATGTTTTTACAAATGATACAACTGTTCTCCCCTATAAGTCAATGCAATGGTTGCTACCATTTACTTTATAAAAATATATATCTCTATATATAAAATCTTCATTTGGATCTTGATCTTTGTTTGTCCGTGAATGAATTAGAAGCAGCAGCACTAGATGGCAGTAGAGAGACAGCTAAAACATAGGCATTGCATTAAGAATCTCCTCCAGGCTTATACTACAGAAGACTGTAGTATGCCAGTCACACCTCAAAACACAGACATTCAAACTAAACAAATTGTTGTGCTTTAAATTAACTAAAGAGATCTTCATTTAGATCTTGATCTTTGTTTGTCCGCGAATTCCACGCATGCGTAGACCACCTTCCAGTTTAGTACGTTGTTGTTACTCACGGATGTCAACAATGTGCCAGAATAACGAAAGGGGTGGTGGACAGTGTTAAGCTGGTTAGCTCCTGAGGCCTTGTTAGAGAAGGAGATTGCCAAAGATAAAAGGTACGTGCCTATGTAACATATAAGTGAAAGAAAGACAGTGGGTAAAATGAATGACAACGTAACAGCACGTTCCGGAAATTATTATTGTTACGTTGTAGCCGGCAAGTGCTGCGCGTCTCACAGTTGTACCATAGCTTGCTCACATGTCAGTGAAGTGATCCCTATTTATGCGTTAAAGAGCCTGGATACCTAGGTTTCCCCCTTTTATAACCATTGCTCTGTGTATATTGCCTTACTCTTTGCATTGCCACAAAGCAACCTGCGAGATTGGAGAAAGGTTGAGAAGAGATCGTGAGAGGAAACGACAGCGTCGTGAAAACGAGACGGACTGTGAACAGATAGAAGCAGAAATAGAAATGCTCCTACACCACCACATAATTATGATTCGGACAGTGATTCCGAGTAGGCCGTTCCTATCGAATCAATATCCAAGGGTTTTCTTTGGTAATTTTGTTTCCCTTATAAAAAATCATAATGCTGTGCGACGAAGGGCCCAGTTCACGACTGGCAGCCGCGTTTAAACAGGAAGCCCTTCACAGACAACTTTAACACGCTAAATGTAGTTGGGCGCACATGGCGCTATATATATATATATATATATATATATATATATATATATATTATATATTTCTGCAGTACATTAAACAAAATAGCACATAGCTTGTATAAATGTAGAAAATTAAGTGAAACACACTATTGAGATTATACTTTGAATATTGCCTGCAATTTTAACAAGGCCATAAAAGCCCTAGAGAAATTCACAGATCTACCATTCTTATTACATGACTGACGAATAATACTAAAAACAAATAAATAACAAGGAAGTTTCAAGAAGATTAATGGTTACTGTTTGCTTAATGTAAAAATTCAAATGGTGTACTGAATTAACGAAGTAAATTTGAAGTGAGCTGTTGCTTGAAAATATATTCATCAGTTAGGGCATAACAAGCTACATGATTTTGTGCCATTTCACACAAATCCTTAAACATTCCCATTGTACAATGAGAAGGTATAAGAAACGTCCCAAATACAATTAAAAAGTTCACATTTGGGGCTGTTAAAACAAAATGTAACATTGAATGAGATTTTTCTAAATGTTTTGTAATTTTTCCTTGATAAAATAGAAATTATGCTATTTTTTGAACACTTGTAGTAGATAAGATGCAAAAAGAACTGAGCAAACAAAACATATTAAAGTAAGAAACATTCAGATATTTTAGATTGCCCTGTTACTACAAAAAATCAGGAGGGTACCTTACACTGCTACTGCATATTACTTTCCAAAGTAACGTTCACTAAATATGGAATACATTAACTGATTTAGTGACTGATGAGCAGAGTATTTACTATTGCCTCCCTAGCTTTACAGTATTTTCTACTGTATTTCAGTAGTTACACACAATGGATAATTGTTCTTTACATTATATACTTAGATAGTAGAGATTCTAGAAATGAATGTTAAAATAAAGATAATGAGTCAAGATGCATTCTCTTTGAGTGTGCTGGATGTGCTTCTGTATGGTGACATTCACTATTAATGAAAATCTCAACTACAAATTAAAATATGTTTAAGCTATTTTAGCCTACAACTTTAGAATTTCCCAAACTTGCCTCATCAAATTCTTCTGTCATTTTTCTGATGATTTCTGCATTTTGCATGTTCCTGAACATCTCAATTCGTACAGTTCCTTTACAGAAAAAAAATTAGCAAAATGTCAAACAAAACAAATAAACACACACACAACTGCAGTGAATAAAATTTATCAAAAATGCACACCTAGATTTTCAAGTAAAGAACTGCGCAAGGAAAAAAAATATTTATTACATTTTCATAATATGAACGAACAATATAAACCTGTTCTGTACTCCAGTAGCCTACTGGTGCATTTCACACAGAACTTCTTTAATTCACATTTATTCAATAAAAAGTTATGTCTCAAAATGAAATTAAGAAATGTGGTTGAACTACAATACTAGAGTCATATAAACCCCACTAAATAGACTCCAAACACACACAAGCCAGAAAAATGCATTTATGAAAAACCTCACAAACACATTTTGGAATACAAAATTGAAATAAGTATTATCTGCATATTTGTGTCGAGACACTAGGCAAGCCTCGTGACCTCCACCTGTATGTTCTGAACCACCTGTTTGGTTTGACCCACTTAGTTTAAATAAAGTTTTGAGTAGTTCCCATAGAATTACACATTAATTGAGCTTAGTGTCTCTTTGATGTTCCCTACACAATAACAAACCAAATTACAACATCTTTTAATGCAGGTTATACTTTGTATAGTGAAAACAACTGTCTAGATGGGAGCCAATTCACAACCTGATTAGAGTTAAAATAGACATGTGAACAGTCAATATAAAGTTGCTGTTCCTTTACCCTCAGAAGCAATATAAATAACACACCTCATACTTTTTATTTATTGAATGCCTTTAAAAGCTGAATTTAAGGGTTTTGGCTTGCTAAACTTTAAGTGATTTACAAACTTTTTAACAATGTGATATCATTTACAACATCCCTCATCTAGCATAACAAAATGATTTAATTTGTGTGCAATATTTCGTGCACTGTAGTAAATATCATCCAAGAATGAGCTATAGTTTTTCTCAATGGCAATGCAAGGTCCAGTAAAAATAACTAAGGAGCTAATTCATTGAAGACAAAATTTGACATTTAAACTATTATACAAAATAAGCTTAATGGTCATCGATCATCATTACATTCATATTTGTCTTGTACCTATTTAAAACATACCTTTACACCCAGAACACTGAATAAAGAAATTGATCAGATCAAGAAGTGCTATGTCTCTATCTTGCTTGTAGGACTCAATCCAGTCATCAACAACACTCTACAATAAGCAATAGATACATCAGAAAATACCAGAAAAGAGCAATTGACACATGCATAACACATTTATATTAAAAAGTACAATTAAAAAAACAGATGTGCTTGAAGACTTAAAACTAAAAGGAAACCAAAACTAAAGGCGAGTATTTCAAATATAGTGAATCTGGAGACAAAAATGTCATTTACAGTGTGTACTAAATTTCTTAAAACACATATATAAAAACAACAACTAAATAAACCATGGGTATATATAATGGTTTAGTTTTTTAAAAAAATATAAGACTAATTAAAGTCTTACCATCATTATTAACTGACCTGCATGGCACTTTTGCCCATCTTCACAACTTCAAACAGTGTGATGGGCTCTCCTTCTCCATTTTGCTGAGGAACACCATTAGCCTTCCTACTCCCCCTAGGTCCTGAAAACTGGCTTTTTTCTGCAGGGGATTTTCGAGGCTTCTTGTTGGCAGACTATATTTATAAGAAGAGAGAAAATACATTACCTTTGACATTTTTTTTTTCTGTTAAGTACATACTGAATAACATTTAGTTAATATAAAAATTGAACACTTATTTCCTGACTAAGAGAAGAAGAATACATGAAACTTTCAGATGGTCTTTTCAAATTCATTTCTAAAAGAAAGAATGATTATTATGGAATGTCATTCTAACACACCGATCCGGTTTAGGATCACAGGATGCTAATGCCTACTCTGGCAGCACATATACCCAATTCAGGAAGCACCTCTAGATTAAGCAATACAATTTTGTATATTTTTTATACTCTACATAGTCAGTTTAACAGACTGTGCATTAACAGACAGAATTGCAGAAAAAATTAAATGTCAATGTTTTTCCTCTTTAATATATTCAGAGCAGCATATACAAAACATACCGGTGGTCTACCGGGTCGTCCTCTTTTTCTCTTGCCTTTAACTTCACCAGTATCCTCCATTTCACTCATGGTGACACTCAAACTTACAGTTTCCACCTGGCCAGACTCATTTGTTGAGTCCCTATAAAAACAAAGTATATTTTACACCCAGACAGACTTTTTACACATGTGTATAATTGTATGTGTGTGTGTGTATGTATATATTTAACACAAACACACACACACACACATATGTATATACATACACATAACATCCTTAAACACAATGTCTTTACTTCTGAAACTGAAAGACGTTGATTATTAAAGCATAACATAATAAATGTAGTCAACAAGTAAGCTATCCAGTTTTTTACTCCAACAAGGGAGAAATGTGTTATTTCCTCTTTTAACACTACTAGTGATAAATTTAATAGGCAGAGATGTAAATACACTTACTGCAACACTGGTAATTCTGACGTTATCATTTTTAAAAAACAGCTTTTCAAATTCAGACAGTAGCCAAACTAATTCACAAGTGCTTTGGAAATTCGTTGCTCAAGCTTTCTGAAATAGTTTCTCTTGAGCTCTTCAAGGCAGACATGACCCGATGTAATCTAAAACAAAAACATTGAAAATTAATTTTAGCAATACTATATATATGTTTCTGAAAATCCATTGAGAGGTGTTTTTTTTTTCAGTTCAGTAATATTAAGTCCAAACATTAAATGAAAAAATGTTATACTTTAAAGTCTAATGTAAACAACAGAGACCCCAACTGGTACTACCATGCACTGCAATCTCCAGAAGAGCAGAGATGTGTAATAAAAAAAAATAACCAAGCATGTTTAGCTGAAGAAAAAACAATTTAAGTAATGTTATACTATTTTCTGCTGTTGAATTAACAGTTTTTAATATTACTTTAATAAATTAGAGTAAACTAATGGTTTGCTTTGTATTTTTTCCTCAGAACATTAAAAGAGTTACAGTACTACTAAGGTGACAAAATATTTGAAAATGTCATGTAATTTTTTTTTTTTTTTTACATTTTAATTTCAACAAATAAGACTTATTAAAAAAAAAATCACAAAAGTAGCAAGTGGCATAAGTTTTATTAACATGATACTGCATAGAATGATTCTAAAATGAAAACATACTCTAAAGAGCAAGCCAATTCTGAGTTTTTATTTGATACTACACAAAACAGATATAATTTTCAAACAAAAGCAACTTTGAGTCAATTTACTTTTTTAGATTTGTAACATTTCATTTTTAAAATTTTATCATGCTGGAATTGAAAGGCTTGTGTTAACACAAAGATCAACAAACAAAAGTTTATTATAATATCATCAAAAACAGCTATGGTTAGGAGCCCTAAAGCAAATACACTAATTGACTTCATAATGCTTAAGTCAAGCTGGTGCTACATTACACCACTAGAGGCAACATGATCCACAAAGTGTTTTAATTTTCAATGAGATGCAAAAATTAATTACTACATAAAACTTTTGTTGCAGTCTTTCCTTAAGATTATGAAAGTGGTAATACAGAGAATGGTAATAAAGTTTAAGCAGGTTGTTAGATTCAGCATAAATTCAAGGTGTATCATTGTTGTATTATTATTTATATGTAATAATAAGTAACATTACACTTTCAAACTGGTTACAATTATAAAAAAAAACAATAAATGAAATATTTTGGGTACAGTTTTAAATACTGCTGTAAAATATATTACAGAAGTAACTTGTGAAATATACCGTAATATAAAAAGAACAGAGCTACTATTGAAAAGCAAAAGGTTAAACTGTAAACAGATTAGGTTGCCACTAGATGGCTGTATATTGTAGGTAGATCAGATTTTAGCACAAATTTAATATTACAGTAGTTTCATTTCCCACTGAAAACCAGAAATGTAGCACAAGACACATTTTGCATATTTTAAATTCAATGTGTTGCCAGCAGAGGGGTCTACATGATAACAAGTATCTGAAACACACAACAGCAAGTTCACAGATACGCAAACACAATATGTTATACAGTGAACAGCATGCTATAGTACATTTTAACAAGACAAGAGAAAATGAGAAAATGTAAGGGACTAAAATACATTTTTAAGATCTTCACATAATGAATCTTATTTACAACTAAACTACTAAAGGTGGAAATATTTTAAGAACTGGAGAAATACACTGGTACCTTTGCACTTATATCTGGGCAAAATCAATGGGTGTTTAGGGTTAAGATATAATTACCATAAAAAAAGGGTAGATTTCCAAATATTGTATGTGTAAATGTACTTTTCATTCTCATGCTTGTGGTTAAAATAAATAAATACAATATATTAAAAAAAAAAACCAATATCTGAGGTCTTGCAATTTTGCACTGAGAGGACATGGCGGACGTTTGCTGACTGGCCAACCAACCTGGTAGGTACCTGATTCCTAGCAGGTAACCACTTAAAAAGTGGTGTATATATAAATATATATATGCATACACACACACACACACATATATTATATATATATATATATATATATATATTCGGAAAGTATTCACAGCGCATCACTTTTTCCACATTTTGTTATGTTACAACCTTATTCCAAAATGGATTAAATTCATTTTTTTCCTCAGAATTCTACACACAACACCCCATAATGACAACATGAAAAAAGATTACTTGAGGTTTTTGGAAATTTATTACAAATTAAAAAACTCAGAAATCACATGTACAGCCTTCACCGACTTTGCTCAATACTTTGTCGATGCACCTTTGGCAGCAATTACAGCCTCAAGTCTTTTTGAATATGATGCCACAAACTTGACACACCTATCCTTGGTCAGTTTAGCCCATTCCTCTTTGCAGCACCACTCAAGCTCCATCAGGTTGGATGGGAAGCGTCGGTGCACAGCCATTTTAAGATCTCTCCAGAGATGTTCGATCAGATTCAAGTCTGGGCTCTGGCTGGGCCACTCAAGGACATTCACAGAGTTGTCCTGAAGCCACTCCTTTGATATCTTGGCTGTGTCTCTTAGGGTTGTTGTCCTACTAAAAGATGAACCGTCGCCCCAGTCTGAGGTCAAGAGCGCTCTGGAGCAGGTTTTCATCCAGGATGTCTCTGTACATTGCTGCAGTCATCTTTCCCTTTATCCTGACTAGTCTCCCAGTTCCTGCCGCTGAAAAACATCCCCACAGCATG